>CM047006.1:64151112-64658612 GCA_025698465.1 Gossypium longicalyx | reverse complement strand
CCGAGCCTAATTCTATTCTAATTGTTTTGTTCCGAAGCAAAGATATCCACGGGGCGGTTCGCCCTATTCAGATATTCACGACCGAGAAGTACTGGATTCTCTTTCGGATAGGTCCTGAAAGGAGAAGGAAAGCTGGAATGCCACCAGGCGTCTATTATTGAATTCACCCCTAATATGCACAAACTCAACATTCAAGTTAGTACAATAATTTGCATGTACCAATAATATATACCATGATTGATGAGCTCATCAATACCATGATTTCTATTTCCTTGTTATTTTTCCATATTTATCCCGTTGAATTTCTTGGAATTTTCGATGGATTTTCAGAGGTACACTTTTAGTGTACAATTCCGGTCCGTCAATTCATATTCATGTGCACACATTTCCATTTCAGAGAGCACACTCGCATGAACCTCATCTTTACAAATGAATTACAGTCCAGCTAAATCAGTAATATAAACTCATAGAGTATTGTCGGGATTACACCCAGGCTAAATCCCGCAACGACAATTACTCTAATGAGCTTGGATCCGAATTACAGTCCAGCTAAATTCAGACCCTAATTCGGATTACCCGTCCGGGCTAAATCCATTTTCCACATATTCTTCGGGAGGGCTATATCAGGATAGGATCACCCGTCCAGGCTAGATTCTTTTTACCGTCAATTCCTTTTTCAGAGACCCATCGAATTTTCCTTTCATTCAACCGAGATTTCTTCCCATTTTTATCAAATATATCAATGTTTTATCAATTTTCATACAGTGAACATTCCTTTATTCCAATCATATTCACATCAATAACATACATTTCAAGTATTTAAGAATATAATTCAAGTTACATGAACTTACCTTGATACTTGTTTGTGCACAAAAAATCTACTAATCCTGAACTTTTTCCTTTCCTCGATCTAGCTTCGTATTTGAATCTTCTGGATCTAAATAAATAAATTTAATTATCAATTTAATACATTTCATGTTCATATACAACATTCTTTATAATTCAACTATTATTTATAGTTCATTCAAAGCTGTCTACTTAAGTCACAGCCACTAAATTATTTATAACTCGAGCTACAAAACTCAAAATTAAGTTCTGTTAATTTTCGCTGAAACTAGACTCATATATATTCTTACCATAAAATTTTCAGAATTTTTTGTTTAGCCAATCAGTACAGTTTATTCTTTAAAGTCACCCCTGTTCTGCTGTCTAACAGTTCTGACCCTTCTTCACTAAAAATTAATTATCTCTTCATACAAGATTCAAATGATGTTATCATTTATTTCTATTAAAAATAGACTCATTAAGGATTCTAGACATATAAATTTAAGCTCCTAATTATTTTTATTTATTTTTTTATGATTTTTCAAAGTCAGAACAGGGGAACCCGAATTCATTCTGACCTTATCTCACAAAATTCATTATATCTCAAAATTTACAAATCTATTGCTTACACTATTTCTTTTATGAGAAACTAGACTCAATAAGCTTTAATTCCATATATTGTTCATCTTCTAATTCGATTTATACAATTTATGGTGATTTTTCAAAGTTAGTGTACTGCTGCTGTCCAAATTGTTTTAGTGCAAACTGTTTATTACCAATTTTCCCCTAAGCTTTTAATAAATGAGAATTTCGTCTCTACTCAATTAGTCTCTCAATTGAGCTTATTTTTCTCAATTAACACTTTATTATATCACCTTAAACTAGTTTACAACCTTTAGGAATCAGAGTTTCAGAAATAGACTTTAATTCCAAACATTTTCACAATTAGGTCCTAAAAATCAATTTTCCATTGAAATTACCTAATAAAATCATCTCATAAATAAATTAAAACTTTAATTTCATTCTATTTCATCATAAACTTACAGAAATCAATCATGGTAACTTTCAATTTCATCCATGAAATCAAAAACTAATGAATTTAATAGTAGGACCTAGTTGTAAAAGTCTTAGAAACACAAAAATTACAAGAAAAAGGCAAGGATTAACTCACTTGGTGTAAAAATTATGAAATACCAGCTTAGAGAACCCTTCTATGGCATTTTTAGCTGCTGGAATTGAAGAGAAATGAAGAGAAATCTAGATATTTCCTATTTAGTCCTAGCTTTATTTAGTTAATTTTGCAATATTCCAATTTTGCCCTTAATTTATCAAATTCCTCTGATTTCATGCCCTTGCCGTCCAGCCCAAATAAATTTTGGGTCTAATTGCCTTTTAAATCCTTTCTTATTAGACTCTTAAGCTATTTAATCATTCTAGCAACTTTTACACCTATTACAATTTAGTCCTTTTCATTTAATTGACTACCCAAATATTAAAATTTCCTAACGAAATTTTAATACCACATTACTAACATTTCATAAATATTTATAAAATTATTTTTGACTCGGTTTACTGAGATAAAGGTCTCGATACCTTGTTTTTACCCAATTTCTTCAATAATTTCTTTTTCTAACTAACTACTAAATCGGTAAAATTTTTCTATCAATATTTTCATACGATTTTCCTATCATATCAATTTTCATGCAAAAATATTGAAATAAATTTCTCTTTAAATCGGATTTGTGGTTACGAAACCCATTGTTCGATAATTTTGAATTTAGGCCATTACACACCCGACCGATAGTACCCATTTTTGGAACGTCTAGTGCCAAAGTCATCATTATTTATCTATTCCTATAGATTTTATAAATTATAATTATATATATACTCCAATACAAATTGCATAAAAAATGAATAGAGATGGGAAAATCGCATAAAATGCTTCTATTCTAGAACAAAAAAACAATATGATATAACCCCTTTTTTATTTATATTCCATACACTATCCAGAAAAAAAAAGAAGAATTTGTATTTAATTTATTGGTACCTTTCTTTTTTATATCTCCATTCAAATCTATAGGATAGAATAGGATCTATATCTATTATGATATATAAATCGAATTGATGAAATCAAAAAAACGCAAAAAAAGTCTTTCTTTTTCTATCTCCGCCCAGTTTTTTGTTGTCTTACATTTATAATTTATACATCTCCATTTATACATGAAAACTACATCAAAATAAAAAGTGTAAAACCCATTTTATCTACCTATGCAAACTTGAATTTGATTTTTTCCATAAATTGGTAATTGGTCAAGCTCGAAGAGAGGGTATGCCTAATTTTCATTTTCAACCAAATTCGAATGAGACTCGTAGTTAATCTGTTAAAGGATACATAATTTTGAACAAAAAAAATATATTTTATTATATTAATAGTCATTTTTCTTTTAATTATATGTAAATATAAAGAAAATATCGGATAGTCTTTCCTACAAGAAAAGGTTCATTTATTGTAGTGGAAGACAATCAATCAGTTCCGCGATGAAAATGAACTAGTTAATAAGTTCGAATAAACAAACTCAAATAATTCGTTTTTCTTTTAAGTTCTAGGACATCCTATGATTTATATCATACTTTTTGGGGGGGAATTCTTTGTATTTTTGATCGATGTATCTAACTTATTGTAAATAGAAATTATTGTAATATGTAATAATAAATAATAATTGATATTTTCAGAAAAATATTACTATAATGAAAAAAAGAATTCTTTTGTTTTTCATTATAGTAACTCGGCGAGATCATTTGATTACTTCTAACTTCGAAATTTGAATATTTTTGAAATAGTTGCGAAAGATTACAAAATTAAGAATAGAAAATTCCAGTTAACTTTGTAATCTCTCGATTTTTTTATTGCTCCTTTTTAATCAAAAGAGATAAGAGCCGGTGAATCAGAAACGATTAATTAAGAAAGACTAACAAAAAAGTTTTTATGGAGCATGCATATCAATATTCATGGATCATACCTTTTGTTCCACTTCCCATTCCTATTTTAATAGGAATGGGACTCCTACTTTTTCCGACGGCAACAAAAAATCTTCGTCGTATGTGGGCTTTTCCCAATATTTTATTGTTAAGTATAGTTATGATTTTTTCGCTCGATCTGTCTATTCAGCAAATAAATGGAAGTTCTATCTATCAATATGTATGGTCTTGGACCATCAATAATGATTTTTCTTTCGAGTTTGGCTACTTTATTGATTCACTTACCTCTATTATGTCAATATTAATCACTACTGTTGGAATTTTTGTTCTTATTTATAGTGACAATTATATGTCTCATGATGAAGGATATTTGAGATTTTTTGCTTATATGAGTTTGTTCAATACTTCAATGTTGGGATTAGTTACTAGTTGTAATTTGATACAAATTTATATTTTTTGGGAATTAGTTGGAATGTGTTCTTATCTATTAATAGGTTTTTGGTTCACACGACCCGCTGCGGCAAACGCTTGTCAAAAAGCGTTTGTAACTAATCGGATAGGCGATTTTGGTTTATTATTAGGAATCTTAGGTTTTTATTGGATAACGGGAAGTTTCGAATTTCAAGATTTGTTCGAAATATTTAATAACTTGATTTATAATAATGAGGTTCATTTTTTATTTGTTATTCAAGTTCGCGACATTCAAATAGTTTTCTTTCAAAAGAGGATTGCATTTTAAAATCTTCAATTTCCGACATGAAAGACATCAAATAATCAATTAGGTACCAATTTTTGGGCGTTACGAGGGTGCTAATTCTTCTAAAAATGAACCGACTCGAACCCGTTTTCTCAAATGTTCGTAGACCAAAATGTTTTACAAGGTGATCCAATCACACCTAAAAAGATTGGTGGTGACTCTCGTTTTCGTTTTTTTAAAATCGATTACCATTTTCCAAAACTCGATTAAAAAATGGTTTCGACAGCTTGGCGACTCCGCTGGGGACTAATAAGAGAGTCAAGCCGTGTAATTGATTATCTCTTGTCTTAATGTCGGAAATTAAAAAATTAAAAATTTAATCCTCTTTGTATTACATGTGTTTGTATTATTGCATGTGTTGCTATATTCTGATACGCATTGCATTTGCATGACCGTTGTGGTCACACCCTTAAGTGGGAGTGAGAAGCTACGCCTTCGTGAGGTTTTCACCTCCGTGCAGGATAGTGGATCACTTTCGGGATACATCCGTACCTATGGTTTCGTGAGATTTTCATCTCCGTGTAGCCATAGGGGAATGTATTTCTCGAATCTGAACTCGATTCAAATGAGCCTATAATGGGTGAGGATCGAGGAATCTGCTGGTTCGGGTACCTCAAACTTTAGAAACAAACCACATATAGAAAAACCGTAAGAGCTCAATATAGATAGAATTATACTTAGGTTATCTTTATGTTTATTAATATCATATGATACTGACTGTTTTCTTTCTTTTGTGCATGTCATTTCACATTTAAAAGGTATCGATTCAAGGTCAGTTTCTAAGTTAGAAAGTTTTATTATGGAGAACGGACTTCTTGATAGAATGGAGGGCAACGCTAACATCCGTAAATGGTCAAAGGAAACGCTGAAGGATACACATCAGAATTATGGGGTTACACTCGCATCAGCATGGCGCAAAATAATCTCTAGGAGTTAAAGTAAATATGGGATCAATGGAGTAATAAAGCCAAGTAGTTGTTCTACAATAACTAAGGGGACTTGCAGTATTTGCTTGACAGGAGGATAGATGAGCAATTCAAAGTGAGTGTGGGAGTATTGATGGACACTTCTACCATTATAGCATTTCTCTTTCATATAAAGATGATTGCCATGTGGATGGTAAGGGTATTGGAAGGAAAGTGATTGATAGAGTGCATGAGACCTACAAAAATGAGTTGGATGGAAAGAATTTTGCCTATAATGGTAAAAAGCTCGCTTACTATAGGACCGCTACCATATAGCAAGCTGGAATTTACTGTAGTACTTTAGGATATTGTACCTATCAGAAATAATGGAAATGCAAGCCCTAATGGTCGGGACAGCCCAAATGAGCATGAAAAAAAGAGATTAAAGAAGATCGTATCGTTTAAAGACCTTTAAAGTAGAGATTAGCTATGCTGTGAGGATACCCATACAAGCAATGCTCTGCGGGAGTAGAAATCTGAAAACTCTCAAGAAGCATTGAGGATATAGGATATCATTTTTAGGCAGCATACTGCGGAATAGTGATGCCTGCTTGTTCACCATTTTCTCTCTCAGGATAATCAGAACAATTTCACAGGTATTGGAGGAGGTGTCCCTAGCGGCACGGATTACCCCACAAGTGAGGTCATAGCTCAAACCCAGGAGGTAGCTGATTATTTACAGACATTAGCGGTACAGGCTGACATATTGAGCACCAATATGATATACAATCAGATCGTGGCTAAGAGTTTGTTTTAAAGCTTTGGGCATTAGGGCGAAAGTGTATTTGTAATCCATTTATATGTAAAGATATTCTTTTTCTAAATAAAGTTTTCTAAATGAGATTGAATCGAGATCGATACCTTTTTGCATTCATGCATTTGCATTACATTACATCAAAGAAAAGAAGGTGTTAATTTGAAATTTGATTCCTAAATAGAATAGTTCGTCATAAGGAAACGAATTTCTTGATAAAGTAGATTATAGAAAAGTGTCGTCGAATATAGTCCAAATAAACGATGAGAGAAAGCTCGATAGTCCATGGAGGAATACATGATGTGATTGCGAGATTCAAGCTAACAAAGGTTATCCAAGAGCAGCACGACGAGAAAGCGAGAAGTCCACGAAGGAATACATGACTTGATTGCCAACGAAGATTATCCAAGAGCCGACACTTTTTGATGAGTATCATGGAGATAAGCGAGCAAGAGATCGAGGCTTAGATTAAGCAACAAGGAGCTAGCAAAGGCATCTTTTAGAGAATTTATAGGATTCGACCATGAAGAAAAGATCAGCGTTTACTTGGACTATGAAGGCAAGACCACATATGTAATCTATTTTCATGTAAAGAAATGCATTTTCTAGAAAAGTTATTCTAATGGAATTGAATTCAAGATCAACATCTCCTTTTCTTTTGCATTCATGCATTTGCATTGCATCACATCACATGCATTTAAATCCATAAAAAAAACCCTAATTAGTTAAAGTTATTAAGAGAAAGAAAAAGAGAGAGAGAGAAGAGGGTCACGGCTGAGTGAAAAAGAAGTTGAATGGGAATTAACGATGTTCCCTTACATATCCCCGACTTTTGTGTCAGGAGGGATAGCTTACCCGGAGAAGGGGGTATTTGGAAATGAAAATCATCCCATCAATGTTATACGTGAGGAAGGGACTGAACAAAGAAACCTTGAAGGCATTCACCCTTACGAATCGGGAAGTTCTTAAACAATTAGACTGCAGAAGAACTTCCTGTAATCTTTAGGAATTTTACGGAGTAATATTCAGAACACTCTTGTTGCTCTAAAGCCTAGGAGTAATGAGATTTCTTTTGAGAAGTGGGCTCATGTTCAGACATTTTTATTTTCAATAAAACATACTTTTATTATTTATCCGAGTAAACATTCTTTCATTCTGATTCTTTTGACCTTTGACATTCTTTATAAATTTTCATTTCATGTAAATAGTCATTCTTGAATTCATTTATTCCTTGTATATTCTTTTATGTGCCTATCATAGATCCCTAGATATCAATGACACGGGCAACGATACTACAGATTCAGAGTTCCTTTTGAGTGCGATATGTGTTTAGAGGAATCTCAGTACTTTGAAGGTGACAGAAATTGTGACTTGTTTCTGAATTTGTTGAAAATGATTTTTACCCCATGAAGCGGTGGCCTTAGAGGAAGGAAAGATTGCGAAATTGGAATTAGCTGAGGAGACAAAACAAGACCTTGTTGAGACTATTATGGGAATTCAAAAATGTGGTCTAAAGACGAATGCAGGAGGATTTGCAATTGCCAAGATAAACATGAGGTTTTGGGGCACTGTTGGTACACCAAGAAAAGGGATCGCATCAATTGTACAATGAATGCCAAATTTAAAGGAGTCAAGACTTATGGGGCATGTATGTTATGGGCCCGAGCTCGTCAAAAGTTTCAAGCTGACAATGACTCATCTTTGTGGATGTCAACTACTCCATTAAGAGAGGGATATAGCTTCATATGCCAATATTACAAAGTCAAAAGTCATCCATTTCAAAAAAAAAAAGATTATATATAACTGCACAATGCCAAGAGTTTGCAGTCTTTTCAAAGATAATGTGCCATACCACAGTACAAAAAAAGTTGCCAAAAGAAAAAAGAAGAAAAAAACAAATTACAGAAGATGACCGAGACTGGTAAAATTGGCATAAGAAACTACCGCCTACTTTCTATGCTTACGCTGGGGCAAACACCTTCAATTCCAGTTGTTTCAAAGGTTCCAACCATCATCCTTGGAATGGGTGCATTGTTTGGCTTTCCTGAGCAGTCTAATGTGCCGTCAATAGTTACGATGGTTAGCTCCAGGCGGTGGCCATTGATTTCAGCTATGGGGCATCGGCCGTATACGATCTCTGAAGCTTAAAATGATAGATTCTTTCTTCAAAACCAGTTTCGACAAAGTGGATGATGATTATCATGAAGGAAGACTTCTATACAAGTTCAAAGAAGAGGAAACCTGATCAAATCATTATTTTCGAGGATGAGGTTAGCAAGTCTCAATTCAATCAAGTTTTGATCAAGTTATTGAGGCTTGCAAGTTCCTTGACGAGAAATGGAACCCTAAAGGTTGTGGTTATTGTACGAAAAACCATCATACCAAGTTTTTTTCAACAGGGATCTCTTGACAATTTGCTACATGGTACTGTCATTGAGAACAAAGTATGCCATCCAAAGAACAATGATTTTTACCTTGGTACCCATCTTTGGAATGATTAGAATCACGAGCGGACCCACTATCATGTTCTCTTAGACCAAAGTTAGGTTTTTGGTGATGATGCGCAAGAGTTTGTTCATTCTCTACCCTATATGTATCAAAGGAGCACCACACAGCATATTTGTTGTGGCTCCTATTTGCTACGCTCATTTGGCAGCTTCACAGTTGGGGGCAATTTATGAAGATTAGGGATGCTTCAGAAACATCATCAAGTCATGGTGGGATGTATGCTCAGGAGTAATCTCTGTACCTCAACTTTCCGTGGTTTGACAAACAACAGCCGGGACTATTGCTGGGGCAATCCCTTTCTCATGAATCAAGATTTTTCCTCCAAGCCTTGATGGAGTCAAGAATTGAATACCTCTAGTAAACTTAACTTGAAAGTATTCATCCTAAGCAAATGTACCAAGAATGGATGACACAGACTTATGACAAAGAAGGTTCGTCCAAAAGAATTGCATAAAGGAAACCTTGTGCTGAAAGAGATCCTTCCCATGCAAAAGGATGCCAAATTTGGAAGGGCCATATGTTGCGAAGAGGGCTTTCTCTAGAGGTGCACTGATTTTAACAAGAAATGGATAGGAAGAATTTATCTAATCCAATGAATTCGGACTCGGTCAAGGAGTACTTTGTCTGAAGGAGAAGGGAAGCCAAGGTGAAAACCCGCAAAGGGCACTTTGGGACTTCTATTTCAAAAAAAAAAAAGAAAAATGGAGAGGCCAAGGTGAAAACCCGCAAAGGGTGCCTTGAGACCAAAGGGGTTTTGAGTTGAAAACCTGAAAGGGCAGCTCAAATTTGGAAAGTCACACGGTAATCTTGCTATATCTGATTCAACAAAGAGTGAGGCGTGTTGCATATCGGGGCATCGACAAAGTACTTTGGGTCTTTTA
The DNA here is from genome assembly GCA_025698465.1 of Gossypium longicalyx. Taxonomy (NCBI): domain Eukaryota; kingdom Viridiplantae; phylum Streptophyta; class Magnoliopsida; order Malvales; family Malvaceae; genus Gossypium; species Gossypium longicalyx. Next base: position 64,648,943 of record CM047006.1, on the reverse strand, counting down.
AACACATGTTGAACTCAAGAAAGTCTTCATGGAGCTGGTGTATAGACGCTCAGGCGGCGATATTTGGGGCATCTAATTTTTGTTCTATTTACTATCTTTGGATTCTTTTTCTTCGCAAAGATATGTTCTCAGGTTAATCTTTTTGCATTCCTTCCAATAATTTGTCCAAATCTAATTATCCTCAGGATCAATTTATTTGTCTACCATTATTCATAAAGCATGTTGCATTGAAATAATGATAGATGAACTAAAATATCTTCACAAACGAAGTTTTGCATATTACTCTGGAAATTTCTAAATAATGCAAGAAATCGAAACAAGACAATTGTTTAAGGAATTCCCATATGTATGGGTTGGAGATACTCGAGAGATTTTCTTCTTCAGTCTAAAAGGTGGTTGGACGTTTTAAGCAATATTGACCCTAAGAGAGGGTCATTTCACAAATATCTCCAGTGGGTCGTAACATTCGGGGAATGGTACAATGGACCAAATTGATGGGAGAAATACAAGACACACAAGTAGAGTATGATTGATACGTCGAGACCAACGAAGTGGAAATCTCGATAGATGAATGAGTGATAACATATGAAATTGGAATCATTCTTATGACATTTATTGCATCATAGTATGTTTAATTAGGAAAGCATTTGACTCTTTTCAATCATGGCATCCTAATCATTTAAGCATAAGCATTCTACAGGTTATGTCCTCTAGGGGACAATGTAGATCGAAAATTTCAGCATGGCATCCTTGAGTTTGCAGGGAGCAGGCTGAAGATTTCAGCATGGCATCCTTCAGTTTGCAAGGAGCAGGTTGAAGAAAGCAGATCTTGACTTTCTGAGTTTGCAGTGAAGTAGATCGAAAATTTCAGCATGGCGTCCCTGAGTTTGCAGGAAGCAGGCTAAAGATTTCAGCATGGCGTCCTTGAGTTTGCAAGGAGCAGGTTGAAGAAAGCAGATCTGACCTTCAGGTGTTTACACCGAAGCAGATCCAAGATGATTTGGTACTCTTGTGTTTACAAGAAACAAATCGAGGACATAGCAGATTTGGCTCTCAGATGTTCTCAGATATAGCAGACCTAACCTTCAGATGTTTAGACTGAAGTAGATCCAAGATGATTTGGTATTCTTGTGTTTACAAGGAACAAATCGATGACATAGCAGATTTGACTCTCAAATGTTCTCAGATATAGCAGATCTAACCTTCAGATGTTTAGACTGAAGCAGATCCAAGATGATTTGGTATTCTTGTGTTTACAAGAAACAAATCGAGGACATAGCAGATTTGGCTCTCAGATGTTCTCAGATATAGCAGATCTAACCTTCAGATGTTTAGACTGAAGCAGATCCAAGATGATTTGGTATTCTTGTGTTTACAAAGAACAAATTGAGGACATAGCAGATTTGACTCTCAGATGTTCTCAGATATAGTAGATCTAGCCTTCAGATGTTTATACTGAAGCAGATCCAAGATGATTCGGCATTCTTGCGAGGACATAGCAGATTTGACTCTCAGATGTTCTCAAGAAGATCCAAGATAGTTTAGTATCCTTGTACTTACAAGGAATACAAATCGAAGATATAGCTAGTTTGGCTTTCACGTATTTACGATGAAGCAAATCCAAGATGATTTGTCGTCTCTGTATTGTCAGAGAACAAATCGAAGTCAGGCATCTCCACTTCAACAGGGAGCAGATGCATAGCAGATCTAATCTTCAGATGTTTCACTGAAGCTAGATTCAAGATGATGTGACATCTCTACAAATTAAAGAAGCAGACTCGGTGTCTCTATGTTCGGCGGAAAGCAGATTAAAGATATCAACATAACAATCCTGAGTTTGCAAGGAGCAGATTGAGGACCATGAAGTCTGAAGCTGGCAAGCCCGGGCAAAATTGGTCCTTTTATAGTCTTTGCTCTATTCCTGTTACACAGCAATGAGCAAAGAGGGGCAGCTATAGACACTCAATTTTGCCCGGCCCATTTCAGTATTTAAAATAATAAGCCCCTCCAAAAAAAAAAATTCCAAGTTCAGTCTAGAATTACAAATATAATTTGGCCCGATCGGAATGGCCTATTATTTGAAAAGATTTAAGGTCCATCTACAAGCTTGACTCATATGGAAATATAATCTTTAATGATATGTAATCTTCAATGATATGCAATCTTAGATATGATTGCAATCTTAGATATGATACAATCTTAGATATGATTGCAATCTTAGATATGATACAATCTTAGATATGATTGCAATCTTAGATATGATACAATCTTAGATATGATTGCAATCTTAGATATGATACAATCTTAGATATGATTGCAATCTTAGATATGATATACAATCTTAGAAGATATGATTTTGTAATCTTGGAGATTTAATTTGTAGATATCCTTTAATCTTAACCGTTGATGTAATTGATCTGCATCGTTGGATTTGGGGAGGGTCAACTATAAATAGAGGCCTCTCCCCTCATTGTAAAACAAGGTGGAAAAGGAATGGAAAAAAAACTGGAAACACTTGAGTTTTAGGGAAGCAACAAAAATTCTTGAGAGCTTTCACTCAAATTTCTCTCCCTCTTACGTTCTTATTTTCTGCGGTTTATTCTTATTTTATTCTTAGTTTATCTTCGTTTTTTCAACCTTTTTTTTTATTTTGATTTAATCCATGTTTCCCTAATTTTTTTTATATTTTTTTAAATAATCTTAGTATCATATCAAACTATTTTTTTGAGTATTTTTTTAAAATATTACTCTTAGTAAATTGTTTTTCTAAATTTTACTCAAATCATTGTTCTAAAAAAATATATTTCATTTAATTGTTCTTTTTATCCAAAAATTGTTTTTTTTAATTAAAGGCAATATTTGGCATTTATGCCTCTTTCTTTATTATTTGCCGGCGCAGTTGCTAAATCTGCGCAATTTCCTCTTCATGTATGGTTACCTGATGCCATGGAGGGGCCTACTCCTATTTCGGCTCTTATACATGCTGCCACTATGGTAGCTGCGGGAATTTTTCTTGTAGCCCGCCTGCTTCCTCTTTTTATAGTTATACCTTACATAATGAATCTAATATCTTTGATAGGTATAATAACGGTATTATTAGGGGCTACTTTAGCCCTTGCTCAAAAAGATATTAAGAGGGGTTTAGCCTATTCTACAATGTCCCAACTGGGTTATATGATGTTAGCTCTAGGTATGGGGTCTTATCGAGCCGCTTTATTTCATTTGATTACTCATGCTTATTCGAAAGCATTGTTGTTTTTAGCATCCGGATCGATTATTCATTCCATGGAAGCTATTGTTGGATATTCTCCAGAGAAAAGCCAGAATATGGTTTTTATGGGCGGTTTAAGAAAGCACGTGCCCGTTACCCAAATTGCTTTTTTAGTAGGTACACTTTCTCTTTGTGGTATTCCACCCCTTGCTTGTTTTTGGTCCAAAGATGAAATTCTTAGTGACAGTTGGTTGTATTCACCGATTTTTGCAATAATAGCTTGGTCCACTGCCGGATTAACAGCATTTTATATGTTTCGGATCTATTTACTTACTTTTGAAGGACATTTAAACGTTCATTTTCAAAAATATAGTGGCAAAAAAAGTAGCTCTTTCTATTCAATAAAACTATGGGGTAAAGAAGAGCAAAAAATAATTAACAGAAATTTTCGTTTATTTCCTTTATTAACATTAACAATGAATAACAACGAGCAGCCATATACAATTGGTGGAAAAAAAGAAGCTCTTATTACTATTACGAATTTTGGCTACAAGAAGGTTTTTTCTTATCCTCATGAATCAGATAATACTATGCTATTTCCTATGCTTATATTGCTTCTATTTACTTTATTTGTTGGAGCTATAGCAATTCCTTTTAATCAAGAAGGAATGCATTTGGATATATTATCAAAATTATTAACTCCATCTATAAATCTTTTACATCAAAATTCAAATGATTTTGAGGATTCGTATCAATTTTTTAAAAATGCAACTTTTTCAGTGAGTATAGCTTGTTTCGGAATATTTACAGCATTCCTTTTATATAAACCTTTTTATTCATCTGTACAAAATTTAAACTTACTAAATTCATTTGTGAAAAGGGGTCCTAAAAGAATTTTATTGGATAAAATGATATATTTGATATATGATTGGTCATATAATCGTGGTTACATAGATATGTTTTATTCAATATCCTTAACAAAAGGGATAAGAGGATTGGCCGAACTAACTCATTTTTTTGATAGGCGAGTAATCGATGGAATTACAAATGGAGTAGGCATTACAAGTTTTTTTGTGGGAGAAAGTGTAAAATATCTAGGGGGAAGTCGCATCTCGTTTTATCTATTATTGTATTTAGTTTATGTATTCATTTTTTTAGTAATTTCCTACTTTATTTTATTTTAATTTTATGCAATTTATATATTAATATTAAAATAAAATTTTAATTTATAGATTTTCATTTTTTTTTATTTATTTTTTAGAATATTAATAAATTATTTCAAAGGTCATTTCAAGCATTCAAACACCAATTAAGAAGCTGGTTAAGAGTTGGTGTCCATTCAGCTGACCAAGGCCTAACTCAAGAGTCATTTTTCAAGCAATTAAAGTCATTTATTCAGCTGAATTGAAGTGAATTCAAGGATGGAGTTATTTGGCTCAAGAATGTGAAAAGACTTGAGTTTAATTTTAGCTTTTAATTGGCACAATAAGTTGATTGTTTGTGACCATTCGACTAGCCTATTCTTACATTATAAATAGATGAAATCAGCCTTTTTAAAGGGACTTTTGCTGAATATATATGAAATATTTGAATTGTGAGTTACCCAATTCTCCTTGTTCTTACGGAATTGATTTGACTTATCAAGCTTAGCTTGTGGCGTCTATCATTTCCTTGTTATTGAACTTATCACTTTCAAAGTGTGGCGTTCATTTATACCGAGGTTCCTATCACCCTTGATAGTGGGTCGAGGTTCATCATATACCAAGGATCCTATCATTCTTGATAGTGGGTCGATGTCTTTTCTTTGCTGTTTGTTTTAAAACCTTTTCCCTTATTTCTTCAGGCCTTTTATTTGTTTAAACCTTGTTTATTTTGAAACGTTCAATTCTTACTTAAATTCACGATTAGGCAACATTAAGACTCGAATCATCCCGAGGCGAGTTCGTATTAAATTGGTATCAGAGCTAGCAAATTTGGAGTGAGAATCGACGTGTTCGGCATCTCGGTATAGTATTTTACATTCAAAAAAATTCAAAAAAAAGAATTATATATATTCAACGAGTGAATATTAAATTTTTTTCAAAAAAGTAAATTGTGAAAAAAAAAGTTCAAATGCTTTGTTTTGATTTATCCATTTGTTGCTCAAAGACACCCAATCAATCTTCTTACAATTCAGCCACACTTAAATTTTTTTTTTTCATTTCCTTTGTTTCTAGCCTACCCATTGTCCTACAATATTATCCTTTGTAACCCGAACATCAAGTTTGTAAGCCAACCCACAACAATAGCTTTGAAGTTCAAGTAAGTTCTTAAGAATTTAGAGAAGTGGAGTGAGTGGAAAAACGCAAGAGAGTAGTGAGACTATTCGAGAGATATAAAAGCCAAGTTTGTGTGTGATTTCTTTTTGAGTGAATAGTGAGGTATTTGTTGTGAGTTTTTTTTTAAAAGAAATGTCACAAAGTCCAGTGAGAAATCCAAATGAGGGAATTGGTTTACGTTCTGTAAGAAATGTTGGAGGAGGTGTGCCAGATCTTACTCTTCAAGCACTGATGCGAGAGATAGAGCGGTTGTTTGATTGAAAACTTGAACCAATCGAAGATCATTTATTTCGAGTGGAGACATGTGAGCAACGAGAAGCAACTCTGTAAGATGCAAGACGAGGGTGTAATGAAGTGAGTGAGCAAGAAAGTGATTCATCTGTTCGAAATGTAAAACAACGAGGTCGCCAAAGGCATCGGGGTCCTAGAGATCATGATTGTCCAAATGATAGCCTTAAAAATATAAAGATGACAATTCCACCATTCCAAGGTAAGAATGATCCTGAAGTTTATTTGGAGTGGGAAAAGAAGATCGAGCTTGTCTTCGAGTGCCACAATTATTCGGAGAGTAAAAAGTTAAAACTCGCAGCTATTGAATTTCCTGATTATGTAATTATGTGGTGGGACCAGCTTGTAACGAGTTGAAGGAGAAATGGTGAAAGGCCTATTTCTACTTGGGCTGAACTGAAACCGGTCATGCGGAAAAGATTCATCCCTTCTTACTACCATCGGGATTTATATCAACGACTCCAAAAACTTACTACAAGGAGATGGAGTTAGCGATGATCCCAGCTGACATCGAGGAGGATCGAGAAGTAAAAATGGCGAGGTTCCTTATGGGTTTAAACTATGACATTGCCAACATAGTTGAACTACAACACTATGTTGAAGTGATGGACATGGTCCATATGGCAATAAAGGTTGAAAAGCAACTCAAGCAGAAAGGAGTAAGTAGATCCTATTCCAATCCTTCTTCTAACAAATGGAGTCAATGAGTGAACAAACCCCCTGTTCGAATGAGAGAGCCAGTTGCAGCAATTAAATTGAACCAGCCCATTGGTGAGTAAAGTCAGAACAAAAGAGAACAAATGCCAAATCGCACGAGAGACATAATTTGTTTCAAGTGTCAAGGTCAAGGACACATAGCAAGCCAATGTCCTAATCGATGAATTATGGTGGTGAGGGCTGATGGTGAAATAGAGTCCGAGGAAGAGAAAGAAAATGAATCAGAAGTACCATCTGATGATGAAGGAGAAGAAGTAGAATTGCCAGTTGAAGGAGAAATCCTTGTGGTGAAGTGAAGCCTTAGCGTTCAAAGTGTTGAATCTGATCAACAAAGGGAGAACATTTTTCACACATGATGCTACATTCATGGCAAGGTATGTAGTTTAATTATTGATGGTGGAAGTTGTACAAATGTAGCTAGCAACATGCTAGTGGAAAAGCTCAGTTTGGCCACAACCAAACATTCAACTCCATACAAGTTACAATGGTTAAATGATGGGGGAGAGCTTAAAGTCACAAAGCAAGCTGTGGCGGCATTTTCCATTAGGATGTACCAAGATGAAGTGGTCTGTGATATAGTTCCTATGCATACGGGACATCTACTTTTGGGACGTCCATGGCAGTTTGATAGGCGCGTGATCCATGATGGTTACACAAATCGGTACACGTTCAAGCATCGAGGCAAAAATGTTACTTTAGCCCCGTTGACTCCACGACAAGTGTATCAAGATCAATTGAAGTTGAAAGAAAAATTACAAGGAAAAAAAGTGAAAAAGAGTAAGACAAAAAAATTTAAAAAAAGAGAGGAAAAAGTGACAGAGAGGAGATAAAAATACGAGAGGAAGAAGAGAGTCCAAAAGAAAATGAGAGTGGAAAAATGAGCATATTTGGGAGGGAGAAAGAAATTCGAAAGTCCCTATTGATGTGACAGCCTGTGGTTGTACTTATGTACAAGGAGTGCTTGTTTGATACTAACGAACTTGATAACTTTTTACCTTTGTCTATTGTTTCTTTGTTACAGGAATTTGAAGATATTTTTCCAGAAAAAGTTCCTAGTGGGCTGCCTCCAATCCGAGGTATTGAACATTAAATTGATTTTATTCCCGGAGCCACAATTCTTAATTGAACAGCCTACTGAAGCAACCCCGAAGAAACTAAGGAGTTACAACGACAAGTTGCTGACATAATGGAGAAAGGATACATACAGGAGAGTTTGAGTCCATGTGCAGTGCCCGTTCTATTGGTGCCTAAAAAAGATGGTTCATGGAGAATGTGGGTAGATTGTCAAGCTATTAACAAAATTACCATCTAATATTGTCATCCAATCCCTAGACTTGATGATATGTTGGACGAGCTTAGTAGAGCAAAATTGTTTTCTAAGATCGATTTGAAAAGTGGCTATCATCATATTCGCATGCGGGAGGGGGATGAGTGGAAGACCACATTCAAAACCAAATACGATTTGTATGAGTGGCTAGTGATACCATTCAGTCTCACTAATGCTCCGAGTACCTTTATGAGGTTGATGAACCACGTTTTGAGGTCTTTCATTGGTCGTTTTTACATAGTTTATTTTGACGATATTTTGGTTTATAGTAAATCTTTATCTGATCATATTGAACATCTATGATCTGTTTTGAAAGTTCTAAGAAAGGAAGTTTTATATTCAAACCTTAAGAAATGTAACTTTTGTACTAACAAAGTTGTTTTTCTAGGTTTTGTTGTAAGCGAAAGTGGTCTCGATGTGGATCAAGAGAAGATCAAGGCAATACAAGAGTGGCCACGTCTGACCAACATCAGTCAAGTTAGAAGTTTTCACGGCCTTGCAAGTTTCTATAAGAGATTTGTGCCAAACTTTAGCACACTTGCTGCCCTATTGACTGGTATTATAAAAAAGAATACACCCTTTTTTTAGTCTGATAAACAAGAATCTTCCTTTGTTAAAATTAAAGAGTGTTTAACTAATGCTCCCCTTTTATGTTTGCCTGATTTTAACCAAAATTTTGAGGTGGAATGTGATGTGTTTGGAATAGGTATAGATGCAGTTTTAACTCAAGATGGGAGACCGGTGGCTTATTTCAGCGAGAAGCTTAATGGAGCTACGCTAAACTATACCTATGACAAGGAAATGTACACGTTGATACGTGCATTAGAAACATGGCAACATTATCTTTGGCCTAAAGAGTTTGCAATACATACGGATCATGAGGCTTTGAAGCATTTGAGAGGACAAACCAAGTTAAACAAACGTCACACAAAATGGGTTGAGTTCTTGGAATCTTTCCTATATGTCATTAAATACAAACAAGGTAAGGAAAATATCATTGCGGATGCTCATTCGTGAAGGTATGCTCTTTTAAATTGTTTGGATGTTAAATTACTTAGTTTTGCTTATTTGAAGGAATTATATGTTGATGATTTTGATTTTGGAGAAATTTATAAGTTGTGTGCGCAAGGTGCATATGATAGGTACTATCGGCAAGATGGATTCCTATTTTGAGAAAGTAAGTTATGCGTACCTCAAGGATCAACAAGAAATGTGCTGGTTTATGAAGCACATAGTGGAGGTTTAATGGGTCATTTCGGCATAGCCAAATCTTTAGTTGTTCTACAAGAACATTTCTATTGGCCGAAGATGAAACGAGATGTGGCTAAAGTATGTAGCCGATGTATTGCTTGTAAAAGAGCGAAATCTAGAATTCAGCCACATGGGCTTTATAAACCACTACCGATCCCAGAAGCACCATGGATGGATATTTCAATGGACTTTGTTTTAGGCCTTCCTAGAGCAAAAAATGGAAAATATTTAGTTTTTGTGGTAGTTGATAGGTTTTCAAAAATGGCACATTTTATTGCATGTAACAAAACTGACGATGCTATAAATGTTGCTAATTTTTTTTAAGGAGATCGTGCATTTACATGGTGTTCCTAGAACAATCATTTCAGATCGAGACACCAAGTTTTTGAGTCATTTTTGGAGGACTTTATGGGGAAAACATGGAACTAAGTTGTTGTTTTCAACAACTAGTCATCCAAAAACCGATGGCCAAACGGAGGTCGTTAATTGAGTTTTGTCAATGCTACTTCGAGTAATTATACGAAAGAATTTGATGACTTGGGAGGAGTGTCTACCTCACATTGAATTTGCATACAATCGATCGGTGCACTTAGCTACTAAGCATTCGCCATTTGAGGCAGTGTATGGCTTTAATCCTTTAACTCCCTTGGATTTATTGCCTTTGCCTTCTGATAAGTTGGTGCATGTAGATGGAAAGAAAAAGGTAGATTTTGTTAAACAAATACATCAGCGAGTTAGAGATAATATTGAGAGAAGAATAGAGCAATATGCTCATCAAGTCAACAAAGGTCGTGAACGAGTTATATTTGAACCTGGTGATTGGGTTTGGATCCAAATGCGTAAAGAGAGATTTCCCGTTCAACGACAATCCAAGCTTTTGCCATGGGGAGATGGACCTTTTCAAGTCTTGGAAAGGATTAATGATAACACATATAAGTTGGATCTACTTGGTGAGTATGGAGTTAGTGCGACTTTTAATGTTGTTGATTTATCTTTTTTTAATATAGGTGACGATTTGGGGACAAATACCCTTGAAGAGGGGGGAATGATGCGACCATAGCTCAGGAGATCACTTCTGAATCTATTGAGCTGCCATGAGGGCCTATAACTCGATCATGTAATAAGAGATTTCAAGATGCATTAGCAAGCTATTTGAATCGAGCTTGGGGAAAGCAAGAGGCCGAATTCAACATTCATGCATGGGATGGTCCAATTGACGTAAATTGCCATTTATTGCAAGTTGAACTTAATTTTTAACAAACTCATCTTACTTTAATAAATGAGTTGCTGGACTTTATTCAACTCATCTTAATTTAATTATTTAAGTGTTTTTATTGAACTTGATTTAATAAGTGTTGCTCTTAATTAATCTAGTTCCTAGGATTATTTATTGATGCATGAGTTACGTTTATTTAATAATGCTTCTTTAATTAACTAGTTGCTGGAATAATTGATGCATAGTTCATTTACCTAAGTTAAGTATTAATGTGTGTTATGTTTAATAAGTGTTTAAATGTGTTTAATAAGCTCATTTTAATGTCTTTATTGTAGAAGTCTTTTTAAGTCAAAACTGTTACAAATTAAATAAAGTGGCTTTTCAAGTCATTCTCGGTTACAAAGCAAGGAGGTTGTTATAAGAAGGGTTATACATCATTTAAAAGAGGTTTAAGGAGCATTATATCATCCAAATTAATTTTAGCAGCAACCTTTTTCTACTACCAGTCGTTTTTGCCACTTCAAAGGTCATTTCAAGCATCCAAACACCAATTAAGAAGCTGGTGTTGGTCTCCATTCAGCTAACCAAGGGCTAACTCAAGAGTCATTTTTCAAGCAATTAAAGTCATTCGTTCAGCTGAATTAAAGTGAATTCAAGGATGGAGTTATTTGGCTCAAGAATGTGAAAAGACTTGAGTTTAATTTCAGCTTTTAATAGGCACAATAAGTTGATTGTTTGTGACCATTTGGCTAGCCTATTCTTACATTATAAATAGATGAAATTAGCCTTTGTAAAGGGACTTTTGTTGAATATTTATGAAATATTTGAATTGTGAGTTATCCAATTCTCAATGTTCTTATGGAATTGATTTGACTTATCAAGCTTAGCTTGTGGCGTCTATCCTTTCCTTGTTATTGAACTTATCACTTTCAAAGTGTGGCGTTCATTTATACCGAGGTTCCTATCATCCTTGATAGTGGGTCGAGGTTCTTCATATACCAAGGTTCCTATCATCCTTGATAGTGGGTTGAGGTCTTTTCTTTGATGTTTGTTTTAAAACCTTTTTCCCTTCTTTCTTCAAGCCTTTTATTTGTTTAAACCTTGCTTGTTTTGAAACGTTCAAATCTTACTCAAATTCACGATTAGACAACATTACGACTCGAATCATCCCGAGGCGAGTTCGTATCAACGAGGCTAGCAAGATTTTTATGCCATGATTTTTCCATAATTATTTATAAATCTACTGTCTAAAGCCAAAGGTTTTATTCAAATAAAAACAAAACTTTTGGACAAGCAAAACCTTGAATCTAGGACTTCTCAAACACTCCCAGAACACTCAGAACACTTAACCACTAAAGCAGATACACAGTTGTGTCACTTTCTTGCACAACTAAATATTTATGAGAAGCTTCCTAACTGCTCCCATGCTCAAGACTTAATACTTCTAGGCCTAAATTCAGGGCATTACAAGCTATCAGAATCTTTAAACTTTCCCTGAGGCCGTCTTCGAAACGAACATAGTGCTCATATTTAGTTGCCACCATCCCACGTGCATAGTGGCTTAATCGCAGAAATTTAGACCCATATTTAGCCATAGATTTATCCCCCTTGAGTCAAATTCAGAAACTCTCTCCTCTGGGTATCCACATAACTAGCGCCCACATATTTTTCTTGGAACATAGTCTTGAAAAATTCCCAAGCCAATCGGTTGGGCTGAGTACTCTCTTTAACTGTAAGCCACCATTGATAGGCTCCATCTTGGAGCAACAACAGTGCACCTTTTAGTTTCTGCTCTAGGGTGCAATCGAGGTCATCCATGTTCCTCTCTATGGCCTTAATCCAATATTCAGCCACATTAGGGGTAACTCCAGCGATACCCCTAAAAATCTCAGCCCCATTAGACCTGAATCTTTCTGTCACTGACCCACGACCCACAGTACCGGTATTAGGCCCAGCGACCCTTTCCAAAATTTGCAACATAGCTTGAGACAGTGCGTCATCCCCAGTTGCACAATCGTGTGACCAAATATCAGTCACAGGTGAAGTCGGTGCCTCCCTAGCTTCAATGTTAGGCATAAGACCTGATGCCAAAGACCCAGTTCGAGAACCTCCACGGCCTCCGCCGCGGCCCCTTGTACCCCTTTCACGAGTACCTCTGGTGCTCATTATCGCTTTGTGTATTATTTGAATTAAAATTTTATGCATCAGTTTACAGTTCCAGTGTTTATTATAGGATATTTTATGGAAAATATTATCAGTAATTCAGAGTTTTGTTTTCACAAATCACAGTCTTACTACAGTTTTAGGTTATCCTAACTAGAGTTTTTTAGTACAGTCTACTACCTATAGTAGTCATAACATTTCAATTAAAATAGGCAGTAGTTTCAGAGAACTTACAGGATCGATGTCGGAGACTCGTTGTACCACACATTCAGTAAAACATTTCCAAGTACTTTAAATCATTTGAAACAATTTTTTTCGAAATTTTAATTTTTAAGGAAACCCAAATCTACCGCTGAGTTTTGTAACCTGGCTCTGATACCACTAAATGTAACACCCCAAACCCAGCCTAGATGTTATGGCCAAATCTGGCGATGTCACATTGAAGTATTTTTTGAAAAGCGTGACATTGAAAGATAACCATTTTTACATATTTACCTTTGTTACTTGTTTTTAATGATGATTTTAAAAACTCATCGTTTATCATGTTAAAACGTCTTTAATTTTTAAAACGTCGTCTCTTGTAGAAGCTTATAAAATGTGTTGCGTAAACATGGTATTTTGAAAAATAGTTACCTTTTTAAAAACCCGTCACTTTTCCTACAACTAACAGTTTTTATCAATGCAAGTAAAAATCCCAAATTAAAAGTTAAAACTTTAAAGAGTCTTATTACATATCAAATACCCGAATTAAATTACCTATAAATTTATTATTAAAAAGTGAAAACAAGTGTGGTTGTGTGGCCACCATCGAGTCCCTCGCAACACCGACTCGTCTATGGATTACCTGTGCGAAAAAGCAGAAGTGTGAGTTTATGAGAACTCAGTGTGTAATCCCTTAATAATAGTCAATCAAACAAGAGGCACATGTCTGATGCGGGCCTAAGCTGTTTGGGTGTGATCCCAAGATCGATTAGGGCCTTAGCCCATTACGGTAATAGTAACAGAAATGCAATCAAAAGTCCTACCCATCCATCCTCTACACTCCACTCCGTCCAGCCCTACACTCCATGTAGGGATAAAATCGACCCACCCATCCTTACACTCTAAAATATAGCACCTATTGCGGCACTATACAATATTTGCAGCAGAGCTGCCAGTACAGTACACTTCCTCCAAATATAATAACCCATCCCCATGCAATGTGTTATGCAATAAAGTCATACGTGTATGCAAATCATGTTATGCTCGATTACAGTCTTACATATCATAGGGGTATATTAGTTATCTTACATCATAGGGGTATAATGTTCATTTCATCAAATTGGGGTTTAGGTAAACTTACAGACCCATCAGCAGGTCTATAGTCATCTCGGGCGACCCATGCAACGTTAATAGTCAAACAGTGGAAATGAGCCTAAAGCCCATAACCCGACCCATGTGGGCCCAAACGCAGTGTGGCTCTCAAAGCCTAAAAATGGCCTTGGCCGTGTAAGCTACATAGCTTGGCCCAATAATCTCCACTCGTTTGTGCAATTTACCCATGTGGGGCCAAGAGCCCGTGGGGCCCACAGGGCTCATTTTAGCCCAATGTGGCCCACAATGGTTGAACGCCCTAAAAATATAAGGTCTGAAAGTTAGCTCGGTTTGACAAATTACATGTTTGCTTTACTGGCTCATGTTTTGGGTGTGTTTAGGGGTGTTTGAGAAGCCTGGGTTCGAGGTTCGGCCTTGGCAGAACTTAGGTTTTCTTTTGAAAGAACCTGGACAGTGGCACTTAGGTTTTATAAACAATTGTGTGTGTTTGACGTCACAAGGAAGCCTTGTGGCTTAGTGGCTTGTTGTGTGACTTGGCAATTGGGAAGGCTTGGGTTCGAATCCCATAGCAGGTAAGGGATGATCATTTTGCTGCTTGGAACGGTAAGAGTTAGTGTTGGAGTTGAACTCTGGTAGGGGAGAGTTTGAATAGGTCACAAAGGTTATTGTGGAGGAAATCAAGGAGGGATAAGGGGAGAAAATCTTGGAGGATTTCAGGGAATTTGAATTGGAAGGACTTGGAGCCGAATGGGGGTGCTTGGTGCAAATTCAACTAAGGGGTTTTGGGGAGTGTGTTTTCGGCAATTAGAAAGAGTATAGGTGCCGAATTGCTCTTAGTCTATTTCGGGTTTTGATATTTTGTTCTCTTGTTACCATTTTCCTCTTGTGCCGATTTCTTTTGGTATCTTCCAGGTTGAGCTGAAATTCTTTCCTGCTATTTCTCTCTTTTGATTTTCACTCTATGTCGAATACACTATTTTGGTTCACTCTCTAGTATGTGCTGAAACTCTTTTCCTTCTCTTCTTTTCTTTCTGACCCTTTCTCCATTACTCTGTTGAGTTTCGTCCCTTGGAGCCTTGACTGAATATCATTTGCTCTCTCCTTCTCATCTCATTCGGGCTTATCTTGGTGCTAGCCAAATATCTCCTTTTCTCTACTGAATCTTTCCCTACTTTGATCAAGGTAAGTGAGTTCCTCTGGGTTGCCGAGTTTTTAATAATGGTGGAGCCTTGCTAATACGATTGTCAAATGTGGTTCCACAGTGGTGTCGTTTTCGTTCTTCTCTCTATAGTGGTTTCGCTCTTTAATCTCTTATTTTTTTAGTTGTTTTCAGGAGAACGTTCGTGACGTCGCATGCTTCTATTATAGGTGGTGTTGGGGTTGGCCAAAAGCTGTTGTCCTCCTCTCTTGGTTTATGTTTCGGTAGGGAGTAGACTTAGTTTAAGTTTATTACTTTTAAGGTTGCTAAATGGATGGGATTTCTGTGCAGATTATCGCCAATAGGTGGAGGTTGCTGGTTAAGGGTGGTTTGAACCCTACTTGTTTTATCAAGGTAACCAATAAGTATTATTGAAGGGAAATAAGAGTTCTAAAAGAGGGGATTAACTGGAATGATTGAGAACTAACTTGGGGTTGTTATGTTGGTTTTAGGTTAAGCACGTGGTGTGTAACGATCTCTTCTCCAAACAGGTGTGTAATCGTACACCCAACCTTACGTTACTGCCAAATGTTGACCACAGGTGTGTAAACACACCAAGGTGTTGTTGTGAGTCGGCAAAAGTTGAAAAGTCAAAAAGCTGAAATCTCAGCATTTGAAGCCTTGCGAGCGTGCGATCGCTTGTAGAGGCGAACCGAGGCCACATATCATGGGCGAGAGATTGTAAAGGCCACATATCGCTGTGTGGGCCCATTGGGCTCGTGGGCTATACATGGAGAAAGTTACGGTAAGTGATTGGTAATGTTTGGATTATGAGGACCACATTGATGTGACTGGATTTAGACTATTTGGGCCACACGAGTGTGCAAGCCCCACTTGGGCCGAGTAGTGGGCCTTGGCCCATTACATTGTTTAGGCCATATGGGTTAACTAAGTCGAACGAGACAACTATAGACCACTTAAGGGTCGTTATCTATACCGAGGCCCCAAGATTTGTAAAATGACCGAAATACCCCCAAGGGGTAAAATTACTGACTTACCCTTAGGAGATGGAAATGACCATTATACCCTAGTGGTAGATTGATAGTGGATGTATGTATTATGCATGATTGTATCTGAGTGTGAAACCTTGCATGCATGTAATATTATGACATGTCATTCTGTATTGGGGTTGGGACTTTGACTCGGAGGAAGTACTATACTAGTGGCTACACCACGTTTCACTGTTCTAGTGGCCTTGCCACGTGTTCTGGTATTAGTGGCTACACCACGTTTATTACTATTAGCAGCACTACTGCGTTACTGTTAGCATCTACGCTGCAATATAGGTGTGCTGGCTGGGTGGGTCGATTTATTCCCCACATGGTGTATTGGTTGGTACGGGAGGTGTGAGGGATGGATTGGGATGGGTTGCATACTTGTGATGTATTACTGTATAGGGCTTTTGCCCAGACTGCACTGTTACTGTATAGGGCTTTGGCCCAGACTATTGTAATCACTATTTACTGTGTGACTGGTAAGGGGATTACACACTAAGTTTTCATAAACTCACCCTCTGTTTAACTGTACAGGTAATCCCTAGCTATAGACGATTTGGAGCCACAAGGGACTCAGAGGTGGCTACGTGCTTGCAGAATAATAAATTATGACATAACTATTTTTTTTGAAGAGTTTTTGGTTTGGGGTTTATTTTGTAATATGGCCATTGGTAAACATTAAAACTTTTAACTTTCAACTTTTATTGGGCTTATTTTCACGGTTTAAATTGCTACAGTAGGTACAACGGGTTTTCAAGCAATAACGTTTACGAAGATTAACCTGTGTTTTTAATTTCATAAGACTTTTCAAACAACTTGATAATCTAAATTAAAACTAAACAGATTTTTAACTCTAGCTTAAAATCTCGAATTGTTCAATATGGCACGTCAAATTTGGTCGTAATGTCTAGGCCGGGTTTGGGGTGTTACAAATGGCCTAAGCCCACGAAATTGCCCATGGTGGCCTCTACGATCAAATGCTCACGTTTTACGCGTTTGGATTACCACACGAGCGAGCACACACTCGTGTAGCGTCAATAGTCATACTTTTTCGGCTTTTGCCGATCTACGTTTATAGCAGTGTAGTTACACACCTATTTATGAAAAGAGCACAAATTTCCACGAACACCAACCTATAATCAAACATGTCCCCAAGTTAGTCCTTCAATTGATAGGGTTAACACCCTCTTATTAACATTTAATTCCCAACTGATAATTATTACCTGCCTTGATTTGAACGAAAGTGGTTTATCCGCCTTAAACCGCTAACTAAGATGAACTTTAAGATCCTTGGCAAAAATATGCATTACTGTTGAATCTTGTTAACCAATACCATATACGTGAATAACTTGAACCAAGTAAAACAACTTGCCGAAACGTGGAACTAAGAAAGGTAGATGGAAGTATTCAACCTACAATAGCACACCCTACAACCGAGGCACGAGATGAACAATCACACCCCTGTTAGAGACAGCTGACAAAAGATGGTGTTAGAGGGGGAAAGCTATTACGACAGAGAGAAAAGAAAGGGAAAGAACAATCGAGAACCCAAAACAGTGGTGGCGGCAACAGCAAGATTTGGCTATAAGACAAGAAGAACCAAATTATCTTAATCGAGTGCAGGGAGATTCGGCTTCAAGAGAAAAAGGTATTCGGCTAGCAATAAAGGGAATGGTGTCAGCTTAAAACCAAATAAGAGAGAGCTAGCAGAGATCCGGCAAGGGTTATAGAGGTAACAGAAGAGTATTCAGTCAAAAAGAGAAACAATTGAGAAAAGAAGAAGAAGAAGTAACCAACCAAGAGGGAAACCGATTAGAGAATAAAGAGAAAGTTGCCTATTCGGCACAAGCAAAGAACAACCCTACGAAAATCCTGAATGATCAAGAGCCAACATTCGACTGCCCCAAAACAAGAAATGAAAAGAATTCGAGAGCACAATAAAAGCTGAAAATGAGAAGAGAGTATTCAGAAAATTCACAAACCGAAGTAGAGTACTCAACTCATCCCCTAACTAAAATCTTGAGTGCCACAACCTAATTTCAGTACACTTTTACCTCTCCTTTCACTTCCCTTGTTTTTCTCCTATAATCCCTCCTAAAATTTTGCTACACAATCCCCACACCCCTCAAACACTCCAACAGCCCACACCTCTATCCAAATCCCTTTTTTTTCCTCCTACAATCCCTCAATGTTGTCCACTCCCTCTCAACTACCCAATTCAAAGTCCATTCAAACACCTCAATTTCAGTCTGCCTCAAACACTTCCACGGCACCAGCAGCAAAATAATATGTTCCTTTTTCAACGCCACTCCTCGAACCTCAGACCCCAAGAAACACTCCACACGCCTCTATCCCTTAGACTAACAGGCATTTTATGACATATTTTACTCATAATAATTTAAAAGTCTACTAACTTTGGCAAGGGTTAATTTCCTAAAAACAAAGTTTTTTTGCAAATGCCCAAGCTTGAACCCAAGACTTCTTAGGTGCTTCCCAGGACACTTAACCATTGAAACAAGCATGCATTTGAGTTACACAACATACAGAAGATAAGTACCCATACATTACAACGTATGTGTATTCAGGGGTACCAAAGTAAATTCACACATATATATAAATGAATTAACTAGAGAACAACAATATAAAACACAAGTAAATTTCATTTACGTATTAAAATACTATGAACTTTGTAATAGTCCGTTTTTGGGTCAAATCAGAATAGTGGTTTTGGGATCACAAATTTGAAGTAAAAATTTTTATTTTATTATTTCTTTAAGGTCTACAGTACGATAGAATAATTGTGTGAAATTTCGTTAAGAAATTTTATCGATTGAGTGCTCAATTTGACTAGAAGGATTAAATTGCAATATGTGCAAAACTTGAATTCTATAAGTTAAAGGAGTCTAATTGTTATGAACTTTTAATTAGAGGTTTTTAAATGAAAATTAGACCATTATACCTTAGGATGGACAAAAATGGACATGGTTAGGTGAAATTTCAAAGTTATGCATTAAGGGTATTTTAGTAATTTGGCTAGTAAGGATAAAATTAACTAAATAAAAGATGTCCATCTTCTCAATTTCATCCCCCCATAGCCGAAATTTACAAGGAGTCCATAGCTAGGGTTTTGGCCACTTTCAAGCTCGATTGTAAGTCCGTTCTTGCCCCGTTTTTAATGATTTCTATGTTTTTAAAGTTGCCTTAACCTAATCTAGCCTTTCCAAGGACTAATTTGAAGAAGGATTAAAGTCTAAAATTTGATCCATGATGAATACACTTGTATTTTGATGTTTGATGGTAGAAAATGCATGGCTTTTTGTTGGTTAAACGACTTTTATAAAGTGATTTTCAGTAAAAACGTCAAATAAGGACTTATTTGTAAAAGTCTATAAAATGTATAGAAAAGTGTGAATAAATGAAAATGTGGGCTGTTATGAGTATAAATAATACTTGGCTAGGATTGGGTTCTAAAGAAATTTAAAGAAATTCATTTTACAAGCCTAGGGACGAAATTGTAAAATGTTGAAAAGTTAAGGGCAAAAATGTAAATTTTGCCATAATGTGTTTTTTGGCTGAATTGAATAATGTGATGATTAAATAAATTAAATGTGGTATTATAGATCAAGAAAAATGAAGTTCGGGTCTAGATCGGGGGAAAACTAAAGTAATTAACGAATAGATCTCTTTGGTCGTTTTTGTAACCTTGGAAAGTTCGTATGTTAAATAAGCTTTACTTTAAATGTGTTTTAAATGCTTTAATTTATGCATGAATTGTGTATTCAACCTTACAGACACATTTGATGATGATTTGGGAAGCGAGAAATCCCAATCGAACCTTAAGAATAGATTAGGATACAAGTGACATGTCACTAGGGTTTTATGTTATGTGATTCGGGTGCTGGTCCTGTACGTCCTACCAGTGGCTGAGTATACCGACATATGTTGCAGTTACTTGACAGCTTGTGTGAGCAACACCGAGTCGCTACGTCTTAACTGACAGCTTGTGTGAGTAGCACTAAGTTGCTGCGTCTTGACTGACAGCTTGTGTGAGCAGGCCTGTTGTTGGCTCGAGAGCTAGCATATATGTGATATGAGATGGAGGTAGAAATGGCTACATATGTGGAACATTGTGTGCAAGGTTTCCCAAGTATCTGAATTTATTATTTCGAGTGGTTCATTGGGTATGTCAATGATGAGAATAAATATAAAGCTATTACGAAATGGTACAGGTATGTACGCAAAGCTTATGTTTAGGAAATTTGTGGAATGTGATTTCAAGGCAAGTTGTGATGGAATGAATTATGGTCATAAGATTTTAGTAAATTGCATTACCTTATGTTAAATTACTTGCATGTTAAGGTATGGTCTTTCATACGAGCTTACTAAGCTATATAGCTTACTCCGTTTTATTTTCCATGTTTTATAGTGTCACCAAGCTAGCTCGGATTGGAGATCATCGAAGTTCGCATCACACTATCAAACTGTTATTTTGGGTACCATTGATTTTAAACATTTGAAAATATGACATGTATAGGGACTTGGTCACTTTGTTATATGTGTCATTAAGAATTTGGCCAAATGTATTAGCTTGTAATTGTCAAGGCTTGATGTGGTATTTGGCCTTGAAACTTGGCTTATTTTGGTTGAATTGGTTGTAAGCCTATATATATATATGCATGCATGTGCAATTATCTCTTGTGTGATGTGGTTTATAAATGCTTGGTAAATGGTTGAATGTGGCTTAATGGTTTTGGTTGTTGAATGGTCAAGATTGGCTTATTGGTGTGCTAGGAAAACTAAGTAAAATTATGCATGTTATTGGTAGCCATATTGAAACTTGTAGAATGTGAGTTGGTATGATTTGGTTTGACAAAATATAGTGTTGTAAATATGTTGAGTGTGGGTAATGAAATGACATGATTTGGCCTTGTTTTGTGGATGTTTGGTTGCCTAAGTATATTATGATTTATGCCATTGAACTTGTGTGTGTGTAGGTGGAAATGAAGGTGACAAATGGCTTGGTAAATAGCTTTTATTTTGTCCACACGGGTAGACACACGGGCATGTGTCTAGGCCATGTGTGACAAACGGTCTGCCACATGGACATGTGTTTCGGCTGAGTGTCACCTGCACCTTAATTTTGAGAAACAGAATGCCTAGAATTGAGCACACGGGCAGAGACACAGGTGTGTCTCAATTATATGAGGGACACGGCCTCAGGCACGGGCGTGTGTCCTGATCGTGTAAAGTCTGTACCTATTTAATCAAAATTAAATTAACCACACGGCCTAGCACATGGACATGTGACTTGGCCATGCGACCTCAATTTGTTCATGCTTTGCAAAATAGAGAGTTACATGAGTTAGGGACACAGACGTGTGTGATTACACGGCCTGCCCACATGGGCGTGCCCCAAACCACACGGGCGTGTGACCCCTATTGGAAACACGGAAATTTACGCATTTTAACATACCCTTTTTAACCTAAAATCATACAGTTTCGATAAAATTCTTGTCGAAAAATAATTAAATTTTATAAAATAATTAAAGTGCACTTAAAATATAAGCATGTTGAATTTTAGTTAATTTTATAATTAATTTTGATGAATTTTGGTTATTTTCGATAGATTTGCACAAAGGGTAAAAAATGGCTCGACAGACACTGCTAGAAGGACAAAACCGAGAAGCAATTTGAAGTATCGAGGTGAACAAAATTTCAGCCTAAGACGGTCCAAAATTATATTTGAACCGAATCAAGTGAACCAAATTGCCCAAGAAATGGACAGCCTAAAACGGTCCCAAGAGCTGACCTAAATCAGCTTATTAGCTGATTATTTAAGCTTGTAAAGAGGCCCTTGAAAACTTGTTCAAGTTGCATTCAAACCCCTCCACAATTGGTGGCTTTGTAGATTTACCCCAAGCCAAATTTAGCAAGGTTTAAACCATCAACCTTGCCACATGTGTGGCTGGCCAAGGGATGGCTCTTTGGCTGCTATTTTTAGCTAATTTTAGTAGCCATATTCAGCTATAAAACCCCTATTGGATGATCATTCAACACACCTCAATTCATTCACATCTTTTCTCTCTTTTCTCCACTTTCTCTCTTCTTTGCCATTCTAAATTCTCTTGCTCTCTTGCCGATTTCTTCCCTTGGAAAAGAGGTGTTCATTAGCCATTTTGGAGCAACATTGAAGTGTTCGTAACAGCTTTGATCGACGAGGACAACAAATAACAAAGAACGAAGCAAGCTAGTCAAGCCACGGAAAAACACCAGATTTGTCTCTTGTTCCCTATCTCTTTAATTTTTGTTGTTGTTATGATGAACATATCTATGAATATTTATGTTGTTGGAATGGTTAATTTAATCAATTTAGCTTGAATTTAATTCTTGTTAGGTTGATTGCATTTCGTCTTCTTAAATTGTTAAAATTGTGTTTATGTTGTTATAGGCCAGGTAAGATGCTTGATTAAGTAAAATCATGACTAAGTTATTCTTGCATTACAATTGGTAGGTAACTAATGAATTAATTATTTAAACAGTCTGAAATTGTAATTAATAGACACAGTACTTAATCAGTGCATGTTTAATCATCTAAGGTAGCAGAGGGTTAAATTAGAAATGGTATCTGACGATACATTTGCCTTGCATAACTTACAAGATTATTGTGATTAAACTGTTTCAAGGTAAGGATACTTTGTTACGTCACATAGTCTTTTATGTGCTTATTAAATCGAGTTAATTGTTTGAATTGACATAGGGATATGTTTAAGAGATTATTTCAATTTAATAAGTATGTATGTGCTATAACATATTTGCCTATTAAGATTTGTTTAATCGATTGAATTGACATAGTGTAACACCCTTAACCCATAACCGTCACCGGAATAGGTTAAGAAGCATTACCGGACTTATAACTCAGTTCAGAACAACCATTTATCTCATAACATCTTATCTCAATCAATATCATTCAATCACATTCAATATGTACTTAAATCAAGCATACAAGGCTCTAATCCTGCATTTGGGACTAAATTGATAACATATAAAAGTTTCAGAAACTTAGAAATATTTTCAACATTTCAAATATCACACGCCCGTTTGAACAGGTCGTGTGCCTCGCACGGCAATAGACACGCTCGTGTGTCTAGGCCGTGGCAAAATAGGGCATACATACTAACTTGAACTACACGGCCGGAGACATGCCCGTGCGCTTTGGCTGTAATATCCCGAATTAGGGCCTAGTCGGAATAGTGGTTTTGTGACCACAAAATCCGAGATAGAAATAATTATTTTATAATTATTTTGATGTTTGTGATATGATTGCATGATTGTGTGAAAATTTCGTGAAGAAATTTTATGCATAAAGTGCTTAAATTGAAATTAGGGACTAAATCGAATAATTTGCAAAACTTGCATTCTAGAAGTTTCTAGTATGAAATTGTTTTGAAATATTAATTAGGAGGTCTTAAATAGAAATTTTACCAATTTCTAAGTTTATGGACAAAAATTGGACATGGATGGAATTTTTGGAAAGTTTAGTAGTAAGGGCATTTTGGTCATTTAGGGGTAAAATGAATTAAAATACAAAATTAAAAGCCAATTTTGCTCATCTTCAACCCCATGGCCGAATATAGCAAGGAGAAACCATGGCTAGGGTTTTTCAAGCTTCCAAGCTCGATTGTAAGTCCATTCTAGCCCCGTTTTTCAAGTTCTTTATGTTTTTGGAGTCCCGGTAGCTCGATTAAGCTTATGCTAGCAATAATTCAACCTAGGGTTCATATTTGGAAAAATACCCACAGGTGAAATTTGTGTATTTTCATGTTTTATGATAGAATATGAGGTTTTAAATTATGTTAGATAACTTGTGCTACTCGGTTTTAAGTGAAAACGAGCAAAAGGGCTTAATCGGTAAAAATACCTAATAGTCATAAGTACATGTTAGAGTGAGAATTTGATGTTACCATAGAAACGAAAAATGATCAGCATGTCATAAAACATAAGAAAATAGGCTGAAGTTTAATTTACGAGCTTTGGGGCAAAAGTGTAAATATGCAAAAGTTTAGGGGCAAAATTGTAATTTTTCCAAAATATGATTTTGGGTCAATTTGAATAATGTGAGTCCTAATTAGACTATATTTTAAATGATAGACCAAGGAAAACTGAAATTTGGGCTAAAATGGGGAAAATACCAAGTTGTGGACGAAATGGTAAAAGTAGCCATTTTCGCATACTAGGTAAGTTCATATGTAAATGTTGGTAACATAGTTATTATTTTAAATGTTTTTATGTTATTTAAATGATATGATAATTATTATGAAATATTATACTCGTGATAATTGTTTGATAATATGTCAAATTATGTGATATACTTGGAAAATGTGAAATACTACCAAGTATCGGTATAGGTATTCCGTAGAAGATGGTTGAGACACATGATTGGAAAAAAGGTCCCGTTGAACCTTAGGAATGGGTTAGGATACAAGTGACATGTCACTGGGATATTTGGGCATCCGAACTCGTTGAGTTGAGTCCGAGTTCACTTATGGATGCGAATGTCCGAACTCGTTGAGTTGAGTTCGAGTTCGTGAAATGTAACTAGGCATCCGAGCTCATTGAGTTGAGTCCGAGTTCGCTTATGGGCGGGTTACATAGTAGCTTGGCTACATATGTGGCACTTATATGCAAACTTTCCATGTATCCGAATTATATTCCGATGTGTTCAACGGGTAAAGTTCTACTCAAATGGAGGAATACTAAAGATGAAAGGGATGTATTGGTAAGTGTTGTGAAATGGATACTTTGAACAGGTATGTACTTAACCCTCGGGTTGAAAAATCGATATAACAACAATATGGTAAGATGATAAATGAAAATATGATATGAATGTCTTGGTGATGAATATGCAAATGATGTTTTATGTTTGCTTATATGGTTATGTTAC
Organism: Gossypium longicalyx; assembly: GCA_025698465.1. NCBI lineage: Eukaryota > Viridiplantae > Streptophyta > Magnoliopsida > Malvales > Malvaceae > Gossypium > Gossypium longicalyx. The sequence continues at coordinate 64,624,004 of CM047006.1, read as the reverse complement.
TTGCTATTTGCATGTGAACTTACTAAGCATTTATGCTTACTCCCTCCTTTTCATTCCTTGTAGTGTTGACAAGCCAGCTCAGAAATAGGGAACGGTCGGAGGCACGCTCACACTATCCGTATACCATCTTGGCATAATGGCTTGTATATTTTGAGTATGGCATGTATAGCATTATAATCATTTTGTATATATGGTCTTATGATATGGTTATTGAGTAGTATAAAAATGCTCGGTAATGATTAGCCATTGGAATGGCTAATTATGATCATATTTGGTGTTATGTATGTCAAATTGCTAGTTAATCCATGGAAACCATGAAATAGGTAAAATTTACCATATAATAGATTCGCATGACAGAGTAGTGACGTGAATTTGAAAAATCATTAAAAATAGTAGAGATATAATTAGATGATGAATAAAATATGGAATTGAATAATTATGAGTCTATTTTCATATGGAAGAAACGAAACATGTATATGAGTTATATTTTATGAGATGTTTAAATTGTATAAAAATAGTTAGAAGTCATAATTTATATGTACAGATTTCTTATTGAGTCTAGTTTTATGAGAAACAAACTTCATAGTCATTGAAATTTTTTATAGAGAGATATCTGATTCGTAATACACAGAGGTCAGAGCAGTCGAACCCTGAAATAGGGGAGACTTTAACTAATAAACTGTACTAATTGGCCTAGCCAAAAATTCTAGAAAAAAATTAGTAAATATATATATGAGTATAGTTTCAGGGAAAATTTACGGAATTGGATTTTGAGTTTCGGAACTCGAGATATGAATTTTTAAGCGACTGTGATGCAGTTAGCCAGCTTGTCTGAAATTTCTAAAATTAAATTGTTTGAGCTGTTTAAGCAATGAATTAAGTCTGTTAACACCTCGTGTTCGAATCCAGAAACGATATCGGGTACGGGGCATTACATTTGGTGGTACCAGAGCAGGTTTAGTCGGTTCTCGGACTAACCTAGCATGTGTAAAAGTTTAGCTATACATGCCACTGATCTGTGATAGTGTGATGTCTTCCGACGCGTATGAGTACCGTCTTATTTGGACAGGGTACTCTCCAACCGAGCTGCGCCGACCATGTTCAACGTTATGTGAAGGTATTTGAGTAAAATTATGATTATGATAAGTATCGGTTCAGAAAAGTATGAATAAAGGTTTATGATACATATGTGATAAATATTCATATTTGCTTAATGCTCATATGATGTAGTGTATATGGCTTACTTGATAAGATGAACGGAATAAATAGAAAGTAGTAGAGGTATGAATAAAAGTCATAATATTATGATACGAATGAAAATGTCCTTGTCTTGATTTGGACGTCGAATGTTGATGAATGTTAATGATATATAATTTTTTTGAGATAAAGGATTATAATGAAATGAACTTATCTATGTTAAATTGTTGGACTGAATTATATGATTGTAATGATATGTACATGATGATGCACGAAATGAAAGTTATGGTTGTGATGCAAATATCTATGTTTGTTTGGCCTTATATGATGTCATGAGCATGACTTAATTTAATTAAATGAATGGATAAGTAAAGCTATCTAGAAAACATAGAATGTATGCATAAGTATATTGTCTAAATGGGACAATAGGAAAATTGGTGTAAGCCAACATGAATGAATGACATGATTTTGATGATGTTGCTATGATGATGGAAGTTGTGTCATATGTGTATGTATAAGAAAGTCGAGTCAGAGGTCCTACAACCCCTCCCCCTTACCGAAATGGTACTTATAATGGAATTTCATGAGATTTGTATTGAATAAATTTCGGGTTGAGAACCCAAAGAGTTAGAATAATTATAAGTATGACCAGAGATTGAAAATGAGCTGATAAGTAAAGTCAGAGCCAGTAAAGTATCGGATTGACGTAAAGATTATTGGAATTATGCACTGTTCCAGTTAGAAAAGGAATTCTCCTTGGTAAACCGAATTACTCAGGTGCAAGGTCGAGAAAAGTGTAAATCAAAATTTATTCAGAACTGGCCTTCTTTAGTGAATGGTTTAATATGAAATTTGTGACGGCAGAACTAGTTGGGGAAATGATATTTGAAATGTGAACTATCTGAGTGTGATAGTTATGACTAGACAGATTTAGCAGTCTCTTTTGAGATGTTCTATGTGTTTACCCGTTCTCAAAAATATTTCTATGGCTATTGATCTTCTGAAGAAATTCTTGTTATATGGGAATGTCTTTTAATCCTGGTGTTGGATGAAAGCATTGGTAGTCTGACTAGTTTATAATTTATATTGCTCTATTTCATCGGGTATTCTATTTCGTTTCGTCTGATAAAAATTGATGAGAGAATACATATGATATTATGATTCTGTTTCTTCTACTTGATGCTTCATCTGATATATATGTATGGGAAGATATATTGTTCTTGTTATATTTGATTCCAGTGGTATTAAATGATGTTTTCTTTTGGACTTTCTTTCTTTGAAGAATTATCGGGGTATTCCGTATTTTCTCTATGAGTTTGGTTTTCGATTCTCCGACTTGGTTTTCGATTCTCCAGCATAGTATCGTATCTTGGGTTTCTTTAGTCTGGATTTTTTTATTCTGGATTTCTCTATTTTGGATTTCTTTATTCTGTTTTCTTGTTATCTTTGTTCCATAATTTGTCAATTATGACTTGTGTTCGAAGTGCATTCTTCAGCTTGTGATAATCATGTTAAATATGACTATACTTCTAATTTGATCTTGGTAATGTGGTGATTTTAGTATTGGGGTTTTTCTTTCTAATTTCTGTGTAAGGATTTGACATCAGTAAAGGCATAAGTGATAAAAGCGCGAGTTTCAGTCGGTATGGTGAATTATCTATTTGAAAGATTTCATGCGACAATTATTTCAGGATTATTTTTTTTCCAAGTCTGATAATAGAATTTCATTTTGTACGGATAAAAGAGTAAATAGTCTGAACGAGAAGTGTATATTTATTAGAAAAAGTTTGATATTAGTTAAAGTCACTACGAATGATAAGGTTTTCATTTTGTAAAAGCTGAAAAGTTTATTACATGTTGACAAAGTTCGGATAGATGAGAATATTGGTAACCAAAGCGTCTGAACTAGACTAGTCTACATTGAGTAAAGACTTCCTGACTTTTAGTAATATACTGTTGTATGAATTGTGATGTGTTTCAAGACGGTGAGGTAATGTGATAGTTTAGAGCATTCGATGTTACATAAAATCAGAGTTGTTAAAGGGGTTAAAGCCGAGCATTGGGTTCTATCAAAATTGTCCTTGTCAGTGTTGATATTGGGATGGAAATGAGAAGGATTATTCTTGAGGCCATATCAAAATTATTTCCATGGCAGAAAGAGGAAAATGTGATGTATTCTATTGTTAAATGTTTGGCGAGATCTATAAATCATATCTGTATTGAATGAATTCCTACTCATCAGATTCATGAAAATTCAGGTCTCTTTGATTGTTGGATTTCTTGGAATTTCGGTCTCCATTAATCAAGTTAAGATCCGGGTTTTATGTCATGATATCATGGGAAACTGAGAAGGGTTGAAAATTTAAGAACAGTTGAGAGTTGAGATGTAAGCTTTCAGATCATATGAGAAATTAAAGAGATGTATTGGAGGTACAGTCTAAGTGAAAGTTATTTTGCACCGAATATGAGATTAAAAGTGAAGACCACTTTTCTGGTAAGATTTTCGGGGACGAAAATCCCTAAAGGGGGGGAGAGTTGTAATATCCCGAATTAGGGCCTAGTCGGAATAGTGGTTTTGTGACCACAAAATCCGAGATAGAAATAATTATTTTATAATTATTTTGATGTTTATGATATGATTGCATGATTGTGTAAAAAATTCGTGAAGAAATTTTATGCATAAAGTGCTTAAATTGAAATTAGGGACTAAATCGAATAATTTGCAAAACTTGCATTCTAGAAGTTTCTAGTATGAAATTGTTTTGAAATATTAATTAGGAGGTCTTAAATAGAAATTTTACCAATTTCTAAGTTTATGGACAAAAATTAGACATGGATGGAATTTTTGAAAAGTTTAGTAGTAAGGGCATTTTGGTCATTTAGGGGTAAAATGAATTAAAATACAAAATTAAAAGCCAATTTTGCTCATCTTCAACCCCATGGCCGAATATAGCAAGGAGAAACCATGGCTAGGGTTTTTCAAGCTTCCAAGCTCGATTGTAAGTCCATTCTAGCCCCGTTTTTCAAGTTCTTTACGTTTTTGGAGTCCTGGTAGCTCGATTAAGCTTATGCTAGCAATAATTCAACCTAGGGTTCATATTTGGAAAAATACCCATAGGTGAAATTTGTGTATTTTGGTGTTTTATGATAGAATATGAGGTTTTAAATTATGTTAGATAACTTGTGCTACTCGGTTTTAAGTGAAAACGAGCAAAAGGGCTTAATCGGTAAAAATACCTAATAGTCATAAGTACATGTTAGAGTGAGAATTTGATGTTTCCATAGAAGGGAAAAATGATCAGCATGTCATAAAACATAATAAAATAGGCTGAAGTTTAATTTACGAGCTTTGGGGCAAAAGTGTAAATATGCAAAAGTTTAGGGGCAAAATTGTAATTTTTCCAAAATATGATTTTGGGTCAATTTGAATAATGTGAGTCCTAATTAGACTATATTTTAAATGATAGACCAAGGAAAACTGAAATTTGGGCTAAAATGGGGAAAATACCAAGTTGTGGACGAAATGGTAAAAGTAGCCATTTTCGCATACTAGGTAAGTTCATATGTAAATGTTGGTAACATAGTTATTATTTTAAATGTTTTTATGTTATTTAAATGATATGATAATTATTATGAAATATTATACTCGTGATAATTGTTTGATAATATGTCAAATTATGTGATATACTTGGAAAATGTGAAATACTACCGAGTATCGGTATAGGTATTCCGTAGAAGATTGTTGAGGCACATGATTGGGAAAAAGGTCCCGTTGAACCTTAGGAATGGGTTAGGATACAAGTGACATGTCACTGGGATATTTGGGCATCCGAACTCGTTGAGTTGAGTCCGAGTTCACTTATGGATGCGAATGTCCGAACTCGTTGAGTTGAGTTCGAGTTCGTGAAATGTAACTAGGCATCCGAGCTCGTTGAGTTGAGTCTGAGTTCACTTATGGATACGAACGCCTGAGCTCGTTGAGTTGAGTCCGAGTTCGCTTATGGGCGGGTTACATAGTAGCTTGGCTACATATGTGGCACTTATGTGCAAACTTTCCATGTATCCGAATTATATTCCGATGTGTTCAACGGGTAAAGTTCTACTCAAATGGAGGAATACTAAAGATGAAAGGGACGTATTGGTAAGTGTTGTGAAATGGATACTTTGAACAGGTATGTACTTAACCCTCGGGTTGAAAAATCGATATAACAACAATATGGTAAGATGATAAATGAAAATATGATATGAATGTCTTGGTGATGAATATGCAAATGATGTTTTATGTTTGCTTATATGGTTATGTTACTTGTTATTTGCATGTGAACTTACTAAGCATTTATGCTTACTCCCTCCTTTTCATTCCTTGTAGTGTTTACAAGCCAGCTCAGAAATCGGGAACGGTCGGAGGCACGCTCACACTATCCGTATACCATCTTGGCATAATGGCTTGTATATTTTGAGTATGGCATGTATAGCATTATAATCATTTTGTATATATGGTCTTATGATATGGTTATTGAGTAGTATAAAAATGCTCGGTAATGATTAGCCATTGGAATGGCTAATTATGATCATATTTGGTGTTATGTATGTCAAATTGCTAGTTAATCCATGGAAACCATGAAATAGGTAAAATTTACCATAAAATAGATTTGAAAGATAGTGACGTGAATTTGAAAAATCATTAAAAATAGTAGAGATATAATTAGATGATGAATAAAATATGGAATTGAATAATTATGAGTCTATTTTCATATGGAAGAAACGAAACAGGTATATGAGTTATATTTTATGAGATGTTTAAATTTTTGTGAAACAGGGCCAGAGCGATTTCTGGATCCCCTGTTCTGACTTTGGAAATTCACCATAAATTGTATAAAAATAGTTAGAAGTCATAATTTATAAGTACAGATTTCTTATTGAGTCTAGTTTTATTAGAAACAAACTTCATAGTCATTGAAATTCTGTACAGAGAGATATCTGATTCGTAATACACAGAGGTCAGAGTAGTCGAACCCTAAAACAGGGGAGATTTTAACTAATAAACTGTACTAATTGGCCTAGCCAAAAATTCTAGAAAAAATTAGTAAATCTATATATGAGTATAGTTTCAGGGAAAATTTACGGAATTTGATTTTGAGTTTCGAAACTCGAGATATGAATTTTTAAGCGACTGTGACGCAGTTAGCCAGCTTGTCTGAAATTTCTAAAATTAAATTGTTTGAGCTGATTAAGCAATGAATTAAGTCTGTTAACACCTCGTGTTCGAATCCGGCAACGATCTCAGGTACGGGGCATTACATTGGCCGTGTTCGAAACTGACTTGGGTCACACGACTAACCACACGCCCATGTGTCTAGCCCGTGTACCCTTCGAAATGGCCACACACGCCCATATGCCAAGGTTGTGTGCCTCACATGGCCACGTGACATGCCCGTGTATCTAGGCCTTGCTTGAGACTGACTTGAATCTTTAATTATTTCCCCAAGGGACATACGGCCGTGTAACATAATCGTGTGTCACACACAGTTGAGACACACGCCTGTGTCTCTACCCATGTGGACAAAAATAGGCTATTTGCAAGGCCATTTTGCCACCCTATAAACACAAATATTTACAAGTATAATTAACCACATTTATGTGAAACAATTTAACCATCTCAAAACATAATATTTGCCATATCAAAACATAACCAATTCATACCCAAATACCTATCCATCATCATACATAATCCATTCATTTAACAACTATGTATTAAGACTTTATTTGCATCATTTCATTCCATCATTACTTGCTAAAACATACCATAATTGAACACTTCCATTCGACCAAAACATAACATCAAAATAAGCCAAATCACATGGCCGAAAATGAGCGAGCTAACGAACCTCTATAAAACATAGGAAAAGAAACAGAGCAAGCTTATAGCTTAGTAAGTCAGTATAATACAAAATTAAACTTACCATTAATACATAATCAAAGCAACATTAAAATTGCCAACAATTCAATTAACCAACACCTAATAACAAGTATCCATCACATGTTAGTCGTTAACCAATACATAAAATTATTCATTGATACCATACTTTACATCATTCCAAAATTCACATATCATATTTATTTATAACACTAGTAATATTTGCAATTCTTAACTTATCTGTATAAACAATATTTAGGCCCGTTGAACTTATTAGAACTTCAAAGGATACTCGAGTGAACATTATCAGTAATCCGTCAATTCATTAACATATAGGCTCTTCCGAGTCATGATCAGTAAGCTCCTCCTGAGCTGATGAATAGTAAGCTCTACTGAGTTGAAACGGTAAGCTCTATTGAGCTGAACAGTAAGCTCTACTGAGTTGAACAGTAAGCTCATACGAGCTAAAACAGTAAGCTCTATTAGGCTAAAAATAGTAAGCTCTTACGAGCTGATATATCGGTAAGCTTGTACGAGCTGTGGTGAGTTCGCAACAAATGCAGGAGCTTGACCAAAACCGTAATCCCAATAACGTGTCACTCGTATCCAATGAATTTATTTAGTTCAAACGGGGCTCCGTAACAAATCTAATATATATGAATAAGACATTTATATTTCAAACATTTCCAATATACTCATTCTTTTCAATAATTAAAAACATATAAAAGTTCGATTCTAATTATACGAACTTACTTCGTATTTGCTCGTATAACAGTCGTCTACTCGTCTAAATTTCGTTTCTCCTGATCTAATTCAGGTAGTTGTTTATCTTGATCTATATATTATCAAATTCAATATTTTCAGTAACCATTTAATTCAATTCACATAAATTTGGCAAATTACACATTTGCCCCTATACTTTTGACTACTTTGCAATTTAATCCTTTTGTACACAAAATGGCAAATTTATGCAATTCACCCTTAACCCATGTCTAGCCAAATTTCACATAACCTCCTAGCAGCCCATATTTTCATTTTATTCACATTTTCAACCACAACATTTCTATCTTTCACAATTTAATCCCTGATTCTCATTTTTGTCAAAAATCATTTTGTAAAACTTATATATCTATTAACCACCATCAATAATCTATCATTTAACAACAAAGAACTCCAGTATTCAATAATGGCACTTTTCAAATTCATGAATGCATTCAAAAAATTAAGGTATGGGCTAGCTAATATACGAAGCAACGATCTCAAAAATGTAAAAATCATCAAAAACCGAGTTCAAACCGTACCTCAATCAAGCCAAATAGTTGCTGAACCCTTAAATCTCTTCTTGACTTCTTTTTCTTTCAATATTCGGTTATGAAGAAGAAAATATGATGATATTATGGCTTTTGTTTTATTTAATCTTTAATTAATATATAATTTACTAATTTAACCTTATAATAAACCTTAATATATCATGTAATTCATGGACATAAATGTCCACCAACCTTAATCATGGTCAAATAATATTATAAGGACTTCCATATTAATAAACCATAACTATTTAATATATTTAAACAATAGAACTCAACTTTTACGCGTTACGCGATTTAGTCTTTTTTACCGAATTAATCATTTAAACGGTAAAATTTCTTTTCGAGACTTTCACATTATAATTCTATCATGTTGTAAACACTAATAAAATAAAGTAATAAATGTTTTGACTCGGTTAAGTGGTCTCGAAACCACTTTTTCGATCTGACTCATAAATGGGCTGTTACAACTCTCCCCCCTTTTGGGATTTTTGTCCCTAAAATCTTACCGGTAAACAGATTAGGGTACTATTTTCACATAGCTTCTTTAGGTTCCCACGTAGCTTCCTCTATCTCGTATTTATGCCAAAGTACCTTTACAAGTGTTATACGTTTATTTCTCAATTCTTTGATTTCTCGAGCGACAATTCTGATCGGTTCTTCGTTTTACGGTAAATTAGACTGTATTTCAACATCTATCGGTGAGATCACATGTGACAGATCGGATGTGTAGCGACGTAACATAGAAACGTGAAAAACATTATGGATCTTTTCAAGTTCTGATGGTAAAGCTAGTCGATATGCTACAGGCCCTATTCTCTCGGTAATCTCATAGGGCCCGATAAAACGCGGACTCAACTTTCCTTTACGGCCGAAACGAAGAACCCTTTTCCACGGTGACACTTTTAAAAACACTCTGTCTCCAACTTGAAATTCAATCTCTCTACGTTACAAATTCGCATAGGATTTCTGTCGATCTAAAGCTGCTTTTAAACTATCTCAAATCGTTTTCACTTTTTCTTCAGTTTTTCTGATTAATTCAACACTGTGAATCTTTTTCTCACTCAATTCAGTCCAGTATAGTGGAGTACGACATTTGTGGCCATATAAAGCTTTGTACGGTGCCATCTTTATACTCCTTTGGAAACTATTTTTATACGCAAATTCAATCAATGGTAAGTATTTTTCCTAACTGCCTTCAAACTCTAAAATACAACATCTCAACATGTCTTCGAGAATCTGAATAACTCTCTTAGTTTGACCATCAGTCTGAGGATGAAAAGCAGTACTGGAATTCAACTTAGTTCCTAGAGCCTCTTGCAATTTCTTCCAGAATCATGACATAAATCTCTGGTCTCTATCAAAAATAATAGATACTAGCACTCTATGTAACTGAACAATCTCAGAGATGTACAATTTAGCTAGTCTATCAAGTGAGAAGTCTATACGTACCGGTATGAAATGAGCAGATTTTGTTAGTCAATCAACGACAACCTAGATAGCATCTTTCTTTTTCAGAGTTTGAGGCAATCCCGATACAAAATCCATTGAAACTCTATCCCATTTCCACTCAGGAATCATTACAGGTTGTAGTAAACTAGATGGTACTTGATGTTTAGCTTTTACTTGTTGACAAATCAAACATTTCGATACAAACTCTGATATATCCTGTTTCATACCCAACCACTAGTATAGCTGTTTCATATCATTATACATCTTGTTACTACCCAGATGAACAGGAAAACAACTACTGTGTGCTACATACAGGATTTTTTGAATAAGCTTTGTATCTTTAGGTACACAAATTCTATTCTAGAACATTAAACAATCATCAGTTCCAATATGAAATTTAGAATAAAAAACAGACTCACATTGGATACGTTTCGCTTGTAACTCGCTGTCATCTTTCTAAGCCTCATAGATTTGTTGCAGAAATACCGGTCTAGTTTTCAACTCAGCTAAAATAGATCTGTCATCACAAATCATCATCTGAGTATTCATGGCCCACAGGAAAAATAAAGACTTTCGGCTCAAAGCATCAGCTACAACGTTAGCTTTTTCCAGATGATAATCAATTACAAGCTCGTAATCCTTCAGTAACTCGAGCCATGTCTATTGTCGCAGATTCAAATCTCTTTGTGACATCAAATACTTTAGGCTTTTATGATCTGTAAATATTCAGCATTTCTCACCGTACAGATAGTGTCGCAAAATCTTTAATGCAAATACTATTACAGCTAACTCAAGATCATATGTCAGGTAGTTCTTCTCGTGTGGTTTCAACTATCGGGAATCATAAGCTATAACTTTTCCGTATTGTATCAATACGCAACCCAGTCCATTTAACGATGCATCATTGTAAATCACAAACTCTTTTCCTGATTTAGGTTGAACCAAAATTGGTGCCTCAGTTAGCAGTGTTTTCAACTGTTCAAAGCTCTATTGACACTTTTTCGACCATTCAAACTTTACATCATTTTGTAGCAGTCGTGTCATTAATGTCGCAATCATTGAAAATTCTTTCACAAATCTTTGGTAATATCCTGCTAATCCCAGGAAACTTCTGATCTTAGATACATTTCTCGATGGTCTCCAATCAACAATAGAAAAAATCTTGCTTGGATAAACTCTAATGCCATCGACTGAAACAATATGCCTTAAAAATCCAACCTCTTTGAGCCAGAACTCACATTTACTGAACTTTGCAAACAATTGCTTGTCACGTAGAGTTTGTAACACAATTCTCAAGTGCCCGATATGCTCAGATTCATCTCGTGAATATATCAGAATATCATCAATAAATATCACAACAAATCTGTCTAAATACAGTCTAAATATTCGATTCATCAAGTCCATAAAAATAGCAGGAGCATTAGTTAAACCGAAAGGCATGATAAGGAATTCATAATGTCCATACCTTGTTCTGAATGCAGTTTTCGGCACATCTGACTCTTTGACTCGCAACTATTAGTAACCTGATCTCAAATCAATCTTTGAAAATATTATAGCCCCTTTCAACTGATCAAATAAATCATCGATCCGTGATAGAGGGTATTTGTTCTTTATAGTCACTTTATTCAATTGTCTATAATCGATACACATTCTCATCGTGCCATCTTTCTTTTTCACGAACAATACCGGTGCACCCCAGGGAGAATAACTTGATTGTACAAAACCTCTGTCTGTCAATTCTTCCAACTGAGCTTTTAACTCTTTTAGTTCTATTGGAGCCATTCTATACGGAGCTATTGATATCGACTTCCCGGTACTAATTCAATACCAAATTCAACTTCTATGGTCGGCAGCAAACCCGATAATTCTTCTGGAAATACATCCAAAAATTCACAAACAATATGTACAGATTCAATCTTTGATTCTGACACTTTCGTATCCAATACGTATGCAAGATATGCATCATAACCCTTTTTCAAATATTTTTGAGCTAAGATAGATGATATCACAACTGGTAATTCACTCGAATCATTAGACTCAATCCAAAGAATCTCACCATTATGACATTTTAATTCAATAGTCTTTTGTCTGCAATTCACAACTGCATTGTGCATAGTCAGCCAGTCCATACCCAGAATCACATCAAACTCATCGAACAGTAGAAGCATCAAATCAGCCCAAAAACAGTAACCCCCGATCATTAGAGGACAATTCTTACAAATTTTATCAACTAAAACAAACTTGCCTAAGGGGTTCGATACTTTAATTACAAACTTTGTGGACTCGACATGCAAACTCTTTTTAAATACTAAATTCATATAGATATATGAATGAGTTGATCCAAGATCTATCAACGCAACTATATCAGTATCAAAAAGAGAAAAAAACCGGTAATAACGTTTTGCGATGATGCTTCCTCCCGAGCATGGGTAGCATAAGCTCGAGCAGCTGCTCGTGCCTCAAATCTCATAGTCGAATCTCTCGTAACACCTCCGTTACCACTCACATTTCTAGTGTTTCGGTGCGGTCTCCCTCTAGTAGTCGTATTACTTACTTTCACTGGTTGTTCTCTTTCAACTGTAAACTTTTCTGGACAATCACAGAGAAAATGATTAAAAGATCCACATTTAAAGCAAGCTCCACTCACTAATTTGCATTCACCATAATGTCGCTTATTGCAATGTTTATATTCAGGTCCAGCATTTCTAACACTTCCCACACTGTCCACGGATGTCGCCTCAGGTTTTGAACTTGATTGTCTTGCATTTTTATCTCTAATAGAAATTCTCGCAGAGGCCGTAGAACGAGGATGATATTCTCTAAATATTTTTTATGCTAACTGATGTGATTTGCCCGTAAATCTTTTTTTAGACTCTCTAGCCTCAAAATCGACTTTTCTTTTCTCTATGCAAAGCTCATCGGCTTTACAAGCTCGGTCAAACAAAACAACAAACTCTTTCAGCTCCAGAATTCCAACTAACACTGTGATTTCTTCATTCAATCCATCCTCAAATCTTTTACACATTATAGCTTCAGAAGAAACACATTCACGAGCATATTTGCTGAGTTGTACAAACTCTCTCTCATATTCTGTAACTGACATACGACTCTGCTTCAATTCAAGGAATTCTTTTCTTTTCTGATCGATGAATCTTTGGCTGATATATTTCTTTCTAAATTCAACCAGAAAGAAATCCCAAGTGACTCGTTCTGGCGAAACTACAGATATCAAGGTATTCCACCACTGATACGTGGTGTCTCTTAGCAATGATATAACACACTTTAAACATTCTTTAGGTGTGTAAGATAACTCGTCGAATACCCGAATCGTGTTCTCAAGCCAAAACACGACTCTCTCAGGGTCATCATTAACAGTAGCTCTGAATTCCTTGGCTCTGTGCTTCCGTATCTTGTCAACAGGTGGTTTATTTAATCACAAAGGATCAATATCTTTAGGAACTACAGGGATCGGTTGGGGAACAGGTGGGGATGGAGGTTGTGAAACAGCCAGGTTCGTATGAATGTGCTGTGTGAACCACTCATTTAATATCTAAAAGAAAGCTTCTTTAGTCTCAGCCTTATGACTACTCGTCACAGGTCTGGATTAAGAAGGCACTGTCCCTTAAGCGAGAGCTGGTGCATTACTTTCTACATCATCCGCTACTGCTCGTTCGAGATCCATTACTATATAAAAACACATTAAAAAATGTCAGGAGTCATCACACTATCACAATTTTATATATGGCATGTATAGCTAGACTCACATATACTACATAAGACCTAGAATCGACTAAACCATAGCTCTGATACCAACAAATGTAACACCCCTAACCTGTAACCGTCATCGGAATAGGTTAAGAGGCATTACCGGACTTATAACTCAGTTTAGAACAATCATTCATCTGAGAACATCTTATCTCAATCAATATCATTCAATCACATTCAATATGTACTTAAATCATGCATACAAGGCTCTAATCCTACATTCGGGACTAAATTGATAACATATAAAAGTTCCATAAACTTAGAAAAAATTTTAAGATTTCAAATATCACACGCCCGTGTGAATAGGCCGTGTGCCTAACACAGCAATAGACACGCCCGTGTGTCTAGGCCGTGGCAAAGCAGGGTATACATACTGACTTGTACCACACGGCCGAAGACATGCCCGTGTGCCTTAGCCGTGGTCGAAACTAACTTGGGTTACACGACTAACCACACACCCGTGTGTCAAGCTCGTGTACCCTTCCAAATGGCCACACACGTCTAATGCCAAGGCTGTGTGCCTCCCACGGCACTTGACACGCCCGTGTGTCTAGGCCGTGCTCGAGACTGAATTAAATCTCTAATTATTTCTCCAAGGGACACACAGCCGTGTAACATAACTGTGTATACACACGGTTAAGACACACGCCTGTGTCTCTACCCGTGTCGACAAAAATAGGCTATTTGCAAGGCCGTTTTGCCACCCTATAAACACAAATATTTACAAGTATAATTAACCACATTTATGCAAACCAATTTAACAATCTCAATACATAATATTTTCCATATCAAAACATAACAAATTCATACCCAAATACCTATCCATCATCATACATAATCCATTCGTTTAACAACTATGTATTAAGACTTTATTTGCACCATTTCATTCCATCATTACTTGCTAAAACATACCATAATTGAACACTTCCATTTGACCAAAACATAACATCAAAATAAGCCAAATCACATGGCTTACTTATACACAAAATATACCAAAGTCATGATATCAAGTAACATAACTAACATCTTTTAAACTAGCCTATACATGCAATATTTACAAATTCACAAGTTCAAAAATACCAAATTAAAATTGGATAGTGTGATGTGCAACTCCGACTTGTCCGAAAACGAGCGAGCTAATGAACCTCTATAAAACATAGAAAAAGAAACAGAGTAAGCTTATAGCTTAGTAAGCCCGTATAATATAGAATTAAACTTACCATTAGTACATAATCAAAGTAACATTAAAATTACCAACAATTCAATTAACCAACATCTAATCACAAGTATCCATCACATGTTGGTTATTGACAAATACATAAAATCGTCCATTGATACCATACTTTACATCATTCCAAAATTCACATATCATATTTATTTATAACACTAGTAATATTTGTAATTCGTAACTTATTCGTATAAACAGTATTTAGGCCCGTTGAACTTATTAAAACTTCAAAGGATACTCGAGTGAACATTATCAGTAATCTGTCAATTCATTAACATATAGGCTCTTTCGAGTCATGATCGGTAAGCTCCTCCTGAGCTGATGAACAGTAAGCTCTACGGAGCTGAAATGGTAATCTCTATTGAGCTGAACAGTAGCTCTACTGAGCTGAACAGTAAGCTCATACAAGCTGAAACGGTAAGCTCTATTGAGCTAAATACAGTAAGCTCTTACGAGCTGATATATCGGTCAGCTCTTACGAGCTGTGGTGAGTCTGCAACAAATGTAGGAGCTCGACCAATACAGTAATCCCAGTAACGTGTCACTCGTATCCAATGAATTCATTTAGCTAAAACGGGGCTCTGTAAAAAATCTAATATATATCAATAAGAAATTTATATTTCAAATATTTCCAATAGACACATTGATTTCAATAATTAAAAACATATAAAAGTTTGATTCTAATTATACGAACTTACCTCGTATTTGCTCGTATAATCGTCGTCTACTCGTCTACCTTTCGTTTCCCCCGATCTAATTTCGATAGTTGTTTATCTTGATCTATTTATTATCAAATTCAACTTCTCTGGTTGACAACAAACCCGGTAATTCTTCTGGAAATACATCCAAAAACTCACAAACAATATGTACAGATTCAATCTTTGATTCTGACACTTTCGTATCCAATACGTATGCAAGATATGCATCATAACCATTTTTCTAATATTTTTGAGCTAAGATATATGATATCACAACTAGTAATTCACTCGAATCATTAGACTCAATCCAAAGAATCTCACCATTTTGACATTTTAATTCAATAGTCTTCTGTCTACAATTCACAACTGCATTGTGCATAGTCAGCCAGTCCATACCCAGAATCACATCAAACTCATCGACTAGTAGAAGCATCAAATCAGTAAAAAAAAGTAACCCCCGATCATTAGAGGACAATTCTTACAAATTTTATCAACTAAAACAGACTTGCCTAAGGGGTTCGATACTTTAATTACAAACTCTATGGACTCGACATGCAAGCTCTTTTTAAATACTAAATTCATATAGATATATGAATAAGTTGATCCAAGATCTATCAACGCAACTATATCATTATCAAAAAGAGAAAAAAGAACTGGTAATAACGTCTGGCGATGATGCTTCCTCCCGAGCACGGGTAGCATAAGCTCGAGTAGCTGCTCGTGCCTCAGATCTCATAGTCGAATCTCTCGTAGCACCTTGATTACAACTCACATTTCTAGTGTTTCAGTGCAGTCTCCCTCTAGTAGCTGTATTACCTACTTTCACTGGTTGTTCTCTTTCAATTGTAAACTTTTCTGGACAATCACAGAGAAAATGATCAAAAGATCCACATTTAAAGCAAGCTCCACTCACTAATTTGCATTCACCATAATGTCGCTTATTGTAATGTTTACATTCAGGTCCAGCATTGCTAACACTTCCCACACTGGCCACGGATGTCTCCTTAGGTTCTAAAGTTAATTTCTCGCATTTTTATCTCTAATAGAAATTCTCGCAGGGCCTGTAGAACGAGGATGATATTCTCTAAATTTTTTTGATGCTAACTGATGTGATTTGCACGTAAATCTTTTTCAAGACTCTCTAGCCTCAAAATCAGCTTTTCTTTTCTCTTTACAAATCTCTTTGACTTTACAAGCTCGGTCAAACAAAACAAAAAACTCTTTCAGCTCTAGAATTCCAACTAACACTATGATTTCTTCATTCAATCCATCCTGGAATTTTTTACACATTATAGCTTCAGAAGAAACACATTCACGAGCATATTTGCTGAGTCGTACAAACTCTCTCTCATATTCTGTGACTGACATACGACCCTGCTTTAATTTAAGGAATTGTTTTCTTTTCTAATCGATGAATCTTTGGCTGATATATTTCTTTCTAAATTCAACCTGAAAGAAATCCCAAGTGACTCGTTCTGGCGAAACTACAAATATCAAGATATTCCACCACTGATACGCGATGTCTCTTAGCAATGATACAACACACTTTAAATATTCTTCAAGTGTGTAAGATAACTCGTTGAATACCCGAATCATGTTCTCAAGCCAAAACACGACTCTCTCAGGGTCATCATCATTAATGATAGCTCACGAGTTCCTTGGCTGCGTGCTACGTATCTTGTCAACAGGTGGTTTATTTAATCACAAAGGATTAATACCTTTAGGAACTACAGGGATCGATTGGGGAACAGGTGGGGATGGAGGTTACGAAACAACCAGGTTCGTACGAATGTGTTGTGTGAACCACTCATTTAATATATGAAAGAAGGCTTCTTTAGCCTCACCTGTGTTGCTACTCGTCATAGGTCTGGACTCAGAAGGCGCTGTCCCTTAAGCGAGAGCCGGTGCATTACTTTCTACGTCATCCTCTACAGTTCGTTCGGCATCCATTACTATATAAAAACACATTTGAAAACGTCAAGAGTCGTCATACTATCACAATTTTATATATGGCATGTATAGTTGGACTCACATACGCTACGCTAGTCCTAGAATTGACTAAACCATAGCTTTGATACCAGCAAATGTAACACCCCTAACCTGTAACCGTCGCCGGAATAGGTTAAGAGGCATTACCGGACTTATAACTCAGTTCAGAACAATCATTTATCCGAGAACATCTTATCTCAATCAATATTATTCAATCACATTCAATGTGTACTTAAATCATGCATACAAAGCTCTAATCCTACATTCAATACTAAATTGATAACATATAAAAGTTTCAGAAACTTAGAAATATTTTTAACATTTCAAATTAGACACGCCCGTGTGAATAGGCCATGTGCCTCACACGGTAATAGACACGCCCGTGTGTCTAGGCCGTGGCAAAGCAGGGCATACATACTGACTTGTAGCACATGGCCGGAGACATGCCCGTGTGCCTTGGCCGTGGTCGAAACTGACTTGGGTCACACGACTAACCACACGCCCGTGTGTCTAGCTAGTGTACCCTTCGAAATGGCCACACACGTCCATATGCCAAGGCTGTGTGCCTCCCACGGCCACTTGACACGCCCGTGTGTCTAAGCCGTGCTCGAGACTGAATTGAATCTCTAATTATTTCCCCAGAGGACACACGGTCGTGTAACATAACTGTGTATCACACACAGTTAAGACACACGTCCGTGTCTCCACCCGTGTAGACAAAAATAGGCTATTTGCAAGGCCATTTTGCCACCCTATAAACACAAATATTTACAAGTATAATTAACCACATTTATGCAAACCAATTTAACAATCTCAATACATAATATTTGCCATATCAAAACATAACAAATTCATACCCAAATACCTATCCATCATCATACATAATCCATTCATTTAACAACTATGTATTAAGACTTTATTTGCATCATTTGATTCCATCATTACTTGCTAAAACATACCATAATTGAACACTTCCATTTGACCAAAACATAACATCAAAATAAGCCAAATCACATTGCTTACTTATACACAAAATATACCAAAGTCATGATATCAAGTAACATAACTAACATCTTTCAAACTAGCCTATACATGTAATATTTACAAAATTCACAAGTTCAAAAATACCAAACGAAAATTGGATAGTGTGATGTGCAACTCTGACTTGTCCAAAAACGAGCAAGCTAATGAACCTCTATAAAACATAGAAAAAGAAACAGAGTAAGCTTAAAGCTTATTAAGCCCGTATAATATAGAATTAAACTTACCATTAGTACATAATCAAAGCAACATTAAAATTCCCAACAATTCAATTAACCAACACCTAATCACAAGTATCCATCACATGTTGGTCATTGACAAATACATAAAATCGTCATTGATACCATACTTTACATCATTCCAAAATTCACATATCACATTTATTTATAACACTAGTAATATTTGTAATTCGTAACTTATTCGTATAAACAGTATTTAGGCCCGTTGAACTTATTAGAACTTCAAAGGATACTCGAGTGAACATTATCAGTAATCTGTCAATTCATTAACATATAGGCTCTTTCGAGTCATGATCGATAAGCTCCTCCTGAGCTGATGAACAGTAAGCTCTACGGAGCTGAATCAGTAAGCTCTATTGAGCTGAACAGTAGCCCTACTGAGCTGAATAGTAAGCTCATACAAGCTAAAATGGTAAGCTCTATTGAGCTAAATACAGTAAGCTCTTACGAGCTGATATATCGGTAAGCTCTTACGAGCTGTGGTGAGTCCGCAACAAATGCAGGAGCTAGACCAATACAGTAATCCCAATAACGTGTCACTCGTATCCAAAGAATTCATTTAGCTAAAATGGGGCACGGTAACAAATCTAATATATATCAATAAGACATTTATATTTCAAATATTTCCAATATACACATTGATTTCAATAATTAAAAACATATAAAAGTTTTATTCTTATTATACGAACTTACCTCGTATTTGCTTGTATAATCGTCGTCTACTCGTCTACCTTTCATTTTCCCCGATCTAATTTCGGTAGTTGTTTATCTTGATCTATTTATTATCAAATTCAATATTTTTAGTAACTATTTAATTCAATTGACATAAATTTGGCAAATTACACATTTGCCCCTATACTGTTGGCTACTTTGCAATTTTGTCCTTTTTTACACAAAATGGAAAATTTATGCAATTTACCCTTAACCCATGTATAGCCAAATTTCATATAACCTCCTAGCACCCATATTTTCATTTTATTCACATTTTCAACCACAACATTTCTATCTTTCACAATTTAATCCCTAATTCTTACTTTTTTCAAAAATCATTTTGTAAAACTTGTATATCTATTAACAACCATCAATAATCTATCATTTAACAACAAAGAACTCAAGTATTCAACAATGGCACTTTTCAAATTCATGAACACAATAAAAAATTAAGGTACGGGCTAGCTAATATACGAAGCAACGATCTCAAAAACGTAAAAATCATCAAAAATCGAGTTCAAACTGTACCTCAATCAAGCCAAATAGGTGCCAAACCCTAATATCTCTTCTTGACTTCTTTTTCTTTCAATATTCGGTTATGAAGAAGAAAATATGATGATATTATGGCTTTTTTTATTTAATCTTTAATTAATATATAATTTACTAATTTAACCTTATAGTAAACCTTAATATATCATGTAATTCTTGAATATTCAGGGTGGTTCGGGACCAAACCGTAAACATATGAAACTTTTGCAACACTTAGAAAATTTTCACACTTTGGAGAGTCACACGCCCGTGTTTTCAACCCGTGTAACTCTCTATTTATAACTTCATCACCCTTGACAGTCGTACACTTCATATAAATAACAAGAAACGTGTATGGGCTCAATTCTCAATAAATTTCTCATATATATACACAATTTCACGTTATGTAATCATACAACATATATCAGCCATATATCTGTAATCTAAATATGTTTTCATAACAACTTATCTTGATTTCATACTATTTCATATTTAAGCTTAAATAACCAAAGTATTTGAAATATCATCTTTATGCAAATAGTACACATGAGGTATATAATTCCATAATTATGAATAAACACATTTATCAAACATTTTCCATATTTATATATCAATCTCTCATGTCTCCATATATTAATAACTGTCATTTTCATGAATTCCGAGTTTAATTTCATAATTATTTATGTCGTGTTCAATTTATTCCATGTCGAAACTTATTCATTAAAACATTTGAATTATCAATACATATGGACAGTACATTCAAGATGAAAAATTATATAATTACAAAGGAATTCATTTATCAACCAAGTTCTATACTCATATCTTATCAACTCGTACTTCCTTGTATCACATAATTCCATGTAACACTTACCAAACTTTGTCAAATTAGTGAACGTCTTACGGAATTGAGTACTTCGTTTTCTCAATGCCATAGTTCAACTATGGTCTTACACATCTTCACATAATGATGCCATAGCCCAGCTATGGTCTTACACATATTCATATATCGATGTCATAGCCCAACTATGGTCTTACATGAATCACATATCTCACTGACGCTATATCCCAGATATGGTCTTATACGGAAATCACTTGTCACTTATAGTCGAAGCTACCACTATTCATCGATCGGTGGCGAGCTACCATTTTTCATCGATCGGTAGCCGAAGCTACCACTTTTCATCGATCGTGTAGCGAAGCTACCACTTTTCATCGATCGGTAGTTGGAGCTACCACTTTTCATCGATCGGTGCGCGAAGCTACCACTTTTCACTGATCAGGTAGTAGAAGCTACCACTTTTCACTGATCAGGTAGCCGAAGCTACCACTTTTCACTTGTCACTTGTCCTTGATCAGATAAGTGTAGCCGAAGCTATCACTTATCACTTTCATTTGTCTTGATCGGATAAGTGTAGCGAAGCTATCACTTATCACTTGTTGCCATGGTCCAACCATGGTCTTTTCCTTCAATTCATCTTGCCACTGAACTGAAATACTCAATTTGATCATTTATTCAATTTGCATGCTTTTACATTATTCACGATTTTATCATCAATACATATGAAATAACACATCATGAAATTCATAAAATTAACAAATAATCACTAAAATTTAGCCATATAAACTCACAAGTTCAATTTTTGTATTATAACAATAATTATAATTTCATAATAAATATTCCAAATAAAACATTATATCATTTCTAATCCAACACTTATCGATTATAATCGGACATGTGATCAATTTATACACGAGTCATTCATATATTTTTGTATATTTTCCTCCTCCTCCTCTCCATCCACATCCTTAGTATAAACAACATACTTGTAGGTAACATTATCCATAATTTTCACTATCTACTTAGGTGAATATTCAAGCTGTCCATCTGTGTCATAGTCACTAAATTATTTATATCTGAAGCTACGGAACTCCAAATTAAGATCCGCTAATTTTCCCTGAAACTAGACTCACATATCTTATTACCATAAAAATTTCATAATTTTTGGCTGGGCCAATTAATACAGTTTATTCATTGAAATCTCCCCTATTCTGCTATCTGATAGTTATGACCCTTCTTCACTAAAAATTAATTATCTCCTCGTACAGAATTCGAATGATGTTCCCGTTTGATTCTCTTGAAAATAGACTCATTCAGGATTCTAAACATATAAGTATAAGCCACTAACCTTAATCATGGTCAAATAACATTATAAGGACTTCCATATTAATAAACCATAACTATTTAATTCATTTAAACAATGGAGCTCAACTTTTACGCATTACGCGATTTAGTCCTTTTTACCGAATTAATCATTTAAACGGTAAAATTTCTTTACGAGACTTTCACATTATAATTCTATCATGCTGTAAACACTAATAAAATAAAGTGATAAATATTTTGACTCGGTTAAGTGGTCCCGAAACCACTATTCCAATCTGACTCAAAAATGGGCTGTTATACATAGAGATACGTCCAAGAGATGAATGGATTTTGGTAGGTGAGTACTTTCATAAGTTAGCAAATTACCGAGTTGCCGTGAATTTATTCTTAACAATATAAACATAAGTTTAATAATTCTAAGATAAGAAATGTAATTAATCTAACACAATTATGTCATCTTGATTAAACTCGTATTTTGAAATCGTATATTTGATATTTATTTTATTTAGTTTAAAATCTTAGTTTTTAATCACCATTTTCAAACAAAATATTTTTCTTCACCAAAGAGTTTTAAATAACATTCATAAATATTTCTTTTCACAGTCCCTGTGGGTACGATAACTTGACATTTACTTGTCACTTTACTACTTGTTGCGATTGTGTACACTTGCACATTTCTGTCGTTCCAAGTTTTTGGTGCCGTTGCCGGGGACTGTTTTGAAAATTCATTATTTGTGAATTTGTTAGTTTTGCATTTTGGTTTAATTTTCTGTTTAAATTTAAATTAATTTTTCTGTGATTGTTTCAGGTGTTTATGAGTATTAACTAAATCATCAAATTACTCCCTGTAAACCCTGAGATTAAACGAACTTTTCGACAGTGAAAAAGACAAGCAAGTCAGAGAAGGACCGAAGGGATGAACTTCAAAAATCTGAATAAAAGAAACGAAGTAAACCCTGCTCAAAATCCTATCCCTATTGCTGATGATAGGGATAGAGCTTTGAAATAGGATGACGTACCAGTATTTCATGATCTTAATCCGGGTATTAGGAGACCCAAAATTGAGGCACAACAGTTCAAGCTGAAACCAGTCATGTTCCAGATTTTTCAGACAGTGGGCCAATTCAATGGAATGCCTACTGAAGATCCTCACCTACACTTAAGATTGTTTCTGGAGGTGAGTGATTCTTTCAAGTTAGTCGAAGTACCCGGAGATGTATTATGATTGAAGCTGCTAAGGTAAAGAGCTCGAGCCTGGTTAAACTCATTGCCACCAAATTCAATTTCCACACGGTAAGAGTTAGTAGAAAGATTCCTTATGAAGTATTTCCTGCCTAGCAAGAATGCTAAGTTGAGGAATGAGATCACTGCATTCCAACAAATGGATGATGAGTCCTTGTATGAGGCATGGGAAAGGTACAAAGAATTATTACGAAAGTGCCCTCATCATGGAATCCCACATTGCATCCAACTTGAGACGTTTTATAATGGTCTCAATGCTCACACGAGAATGGTAGTGGACGCTTCTGCTAATGGTGCTCTCCTTTCTTTGTCCTATAATAAGGCTTATGAAATCATTGAGAGGATTGCCAACAATAATTACCAATAGCCTACCAGTCAAGCAGCGTCAGGAAGATGAGTGGTTGGAATACATGAAGTAGACGCTCTTACTTCACTCGCATCTTAGGTATCATCAATATCCTCAATGTTAAAAAATATTACTACTAATGGGTCTAATAGTTTTACAGCATAGCCACCAAATCAATTTGAAATATAGCCTGTGTCTATTTTCGGGAAGGACATTTGTTTGAAGAATGTCTATCGAACCCAGAATCCGTATATTACATGGGTAACCAGAACCAAAATTGAGGAAGGCAAGGATTGTGATCCAATTTCTATAACCCATCATGGCGAAACCACTTGATTTTTTCCTGAATTAACCAAGGTGCTAGAACCAGCAATACTTACGTCCAATCTAGAGTGACTGTAATGCCCCAAAAATATGGAGTCTTTAATTTTGTATTGTCTATCACAAGTTGGATGTTTGCTTTAGTGGCTAGGTGATTTGGGTATGTTGGGAGTGTTTGGGAAGTCCTGGGGTCAAGCTTTGGCTTTTCTAGAAATTTTAATTTTTGCTCTTAAATCATTCTGGTCACTGGCACCTAGGCTTTATGAATACTTGCGTTTGATTGATGACACAAAAAGCCTTGTGGCTTGGTGGCAAGCGGCGTGTTTAGGGCAACTGAGAGAGCTTGGGTTCGAATCCCATGGCAGGCAAAAGATGATTATTTTGCTACTTGGGACAGGAAGATTTGAGGTGGTTTCGAACTTTGTTGTGTGAGAGTTTGAACTGGTCTTGGTGTTTGTTATGGAGGATATCAAGGAGGGATAAGGGGAGAGATTCATGGAGATTTTCTAGGAGTTTGAAATGTGAGAGGTGTGAAGTCGAAATTGGGAGCGTGGGTACCTATTCGGTAAAGCCAAGTAGTGCCGAATGGGATTTAGCCATTTTAGTTTCAGCATTTGCTCCTTTTCTTCTTTTGGTTTTATGTAATTTTTTTAGCTGGGGTGTATTTTGACCATTTGGGCTCTTTTGCATTTATCGATAATTTTTCTTCAGGATACATTTTGTTGCCTTGTCAAAACCTCTATTCTCAACTTCCCTATTTCTGTCTTTTGCCGAATCACACTACTCTTCTTCTCTTTTCCTTCAATCGGGCTGCCTAGCTGAACTCCCTTTCTTTTTCCCCTCATTTGGCTCTTTCGTTTTTATCTAATCTTCACTCTGTCCCTTTCTTTTCTTTCGGTTGTTGGCTTGTGTTGGGACGATTCTCTTCTCCTTTTCTCTCCCAATCGGTATTTGCTCCCTAGGCCGAATATCTTACCGTCTTTTTCCCTCATGACTTCTCCTTCTTTGTGTCTAGTGGCTAAGCCGAGGACTTATCCTTCTTCTTCTTCTTGGGGGTTTTGGACTATTGCTTTGATTAGTGCAAGTAAATAATAATTCTTCTCTCTCTTGGTTACATTCATAGTTTAATCTGATACCTTCCTCTATTGTGGTTTCCTGTTAAAGGCGTGACCTTTTTGTGTTGCCTCAGTTTTTCTATGTGTTCGACTCTTGGATGGGTAGGTCAATTACTCCTCTCATCCGTCCTCAGTTTCTACGTGGTGGTAAGTCTCTGACATTGTGGTTATAGCTATTTTTTGGTTATAATGGGAAATAAGAGTAATTGGAATGTGATGCAGTTTTGCCGAGGACTTGGAAGTTGAGCAGGATCACCGGTTTAAAGGAGTAGTAAATCGCACTTAATCGAGCAAGGTTGGTAACTTGTATCCTTTTGGGGATGAAGGGCTTATGAGGGGGTGTAACCCGAAAGTTTAAGGATTAACTTTTGAACGTGTTTGAATTTAGGTTGGTGTTCATGGGGATTGTGCTCTTTGCGTAAACAGGTGTGTAATCGTACATCCAAATTTTGCTACTGTCAAACGTTGGATAAGGGCATGCATGCACACCACCATGTTACTGTGAATCGGTAAAAGTCAAAAAGTCAAAAAGCCAAAACTGCGACATTTGAGGCCTCATGAACGTGCGAACACTCGTATGGTAAATTGAGCCAACAAATCATGGGCGACAGATTGTGAAGGCCGCCATGGGCTTTCTCATGGGCTTAAGTCGTTATGGGCCTCGTTGGGATGAAATGGGTTGTGTAGGCCCAATGGGCTCATGGGCCCCTATGGGTAAAATTTGCGGTAAGTGACAAACACTCGACTGGGCTATGTAGACTGCATAGCCGTAATCTAAATTTGGGCTTAATTGGCCATAAGAACGTGTGGGCCCACTTGGGCCGAGTAATGAGCCTTGGGTCCATTTACACCGTTATGGCCTTTTAGGCTATTTGTGGTGCTCAACGTGACTATAGACCTTTGGAGAGGTCGTTATCTGTACCGAGACCCTAAAATTGTCAAAATGACCAAAATACCTCTAGAAGGTAAAATTATTATTTTACCCCTAATGGATGGAAATGGGCATTATACCCTAGAGGTAGGTTGATTGATGAGTGTATGATATATGCATGACTGTATCTAAGTATGAGACCTTGCATACACGTAATATTTATGACATGACATTCTGCATTGGGGTTGGGATTCTTATTTGGGGGAAATATTGTACTAGTGGCTTTGCCACATTTTTACTATTTTGGTGGCTTTGCCAAGTATTCTAATATTAGTGGCTACGCCACATTTACTGTTATTAGCAGCTTCACTGCGATATTGGTGTGTTGGCTGGGTAGGTCGATTTAATCCCCACATGGTGTGTTGGTTGGATTGGGATGGGTTGCATACCTGCACTATACAAATACTGCTTTGGGATTAGGCCCACACTATTACTGTATATGGCTAAGGCCAATACTGTACTATTATTGAATAGGGCTCAGGCTCAGACCGTTACTGTATGCATTGTTTACTATTTGACTGATAGGGGATTTCACACGGAGTTTTCACAAACTCACCCTTTCATTTTAACTGTGCAAGTAATCCCAGTCTTAGACGATTTGGAGCCGCGAGGGACTCAAAGGTGGCCACACGATTGCAGACGATTTGATTATGACTTAACTTATTCAAAGATTTTATATTTGGGTTTTAATTATGTAATAAAGCCATTTGCGGAATTTTTAACTTTTAATTGGGCTTTTGATTTCGTATTTTGAACTGTTAGAGTAGGAACATCGAGCTTTCAAAATAATGACGATTTTAAAGAAAAACATGCATTTTTAACCTTAAGGTTTTCAACTTGATAAGCTTCCGCAATTTTAATCGGATTAAGATATCAATGATAACAAATGTTTTGATAAGTTAACTTCAGTTGTAATAACGAAATTTACCGAGTTTTCTCAAGCAATAAAAACTAAATGGGTTTTAACTTAAAAATGATTTTTGTCCAACAAGTTCAAGTTTTTGAAGGCACTTTCATGTGACACATCAGGTTCGGTTGTAACGTCTAGCCTGGGTTTAGGGTGTTACATTTAGTGGTATCAAAGCACGGTTTGCAAAACTCGGTTGTGGAATGGGTTTTGAAAATTTGATTCTTTTTAAACATTGGGATTGGAATGTGGCACACTGAGTCTTTGGCACCAAATCTGTAAGTTTTCTGACACTGTTTATTGTTATAGATTGAAATGTATTACTGTGGAACTGCTATAGGTAGTAGGACTACGCTGAAACTATTTAGTTAGAGCAAAATGAGGCTATTGAAGACTGAAAACTATAGTAAGATTTTCTTCTGCAGAAACAAACCCTAATTACTGTTGTTCATAACACATTATTAATAATTACAGAAATTATAAAATGATACATAAGACTTCTAAATAGATAATTTGCTATCAAAATGAGCATAAGAGGTAATCGCGAAAGGGGTACACGAGGCTGCGGTAGAGGCCGAGGAAGTGTTAGAGCTGGGTCTTCAGCATCTAGGCACATGCCAGCTAGGAAGGCACCAGCTTCACCAGTAACTGAGATAGGGTCTCATGATCGAGCAGCCGAGGATAATGCTCTATCCCAAGCAATGTTACGTGTTCCTAAAAGGGTTGCTGCAACGAGTACTGGGTCAGTGGGCCAAGGGTCAATTTTTGAGCGACTCCGGCCTAATGGAACGAAAATCTTTAGGGGTGTTTTTGGTGTAGCCCTAAATGTGGCAGAGTATTGGTTGGAGGCTACTGAGCAGATAATGGACGACTTAGATTGTACTGTGGAGCAAAAATTAAAATGAGCAGTGTCTTTCCTACAAGATGAGGCCTACCAATGGTGGCTCACTATGAGAGAGGGTAAACAGGCCGATTGTTTGACATGGGATTTCTTCAAAATGGCCTTTTCAGGGAATTATGTGGGTGTAAGTTATGTAGACGCCCGAAGGAAGGAATTTCTGATTTTGACCCAAGGGAGTAAGACTGTGGCAGAGTACGAGATAGAGTTTTTGCAGCTGAGTCGGTATGCTTGCGAGATAGTTCCAACTAAGTATGAATGCTGTGTGTAGTTCGAAAATGGTCCCCGGGATGAGTTGCGTGTGTTGATAGCTCCGCAGAGGGAGTGAGACTTTGCTGCCCTTGTTGAGAAAGCAAAAATTTTGAGGATGTGAAGCGCTCTGAGTGCCAGAACTGCAAGAAAGATAGGGGCAGGAATAAGAGGGATTTTGGACCCTTGAGTTCTTCTGAAAGGCCTATAAAGAGGGCCAGATTTGATGGGCCAGTCCGAGCAGTTCCTGTTATGGCTGCAAAACTGCAGCCTTGTGCTGATTATGGAAGAGCTCACCAGGGTGAGTGTTGGAAATGAATTGGGGCGTGCTTTCGGTGTGGGTCCATGGATCATCAGGTTAAAAATTGTACTCAGAGGCCTACTCAGATGCAAGTGGCAAGTCAGGGCCATGTTCAGCTAGGGAGAGGTGGTCAGCAGCCACTAAGAGGCCGTGGGCAAACCAGGGGTGGAAATGGTTTGGGCCGAGGTCGTGGAGTACCAGGTAGAGGCGCTGGTAGTACTGAGGCAAGACAGCCAGCGTTAGTCTATGATGTTCGTCGTCGAGAGGATGGCAACGCTCCGATGTCATAACTGGTACGTTTCTGATTTATAATGTACCATACACTACTTTAATTGACATTGGGTCCACACATTCGTATGTAGCATGCACTGTGTCTGGGGCGCTGGGTGATCAATTTGAAAACACTGTTAGTGAGATGACTATGTTGAGTCCTTAGTTAGGGTGAATAAGTTGTTCAGAGACGTGACCCTAGAGGTGTAAGGGGTTATCTTTCCAGCGAATTTAATGGAACTACCATTTGGAGAATTCGATATTATATTGGGCATGGATTGGCTAGTGAAACACCGTGCAAAATTGGATTGTGCTGCTAAGCGTATGGTGTTGAACTCTACTGAGTATGAGGAGGTGACTGTGATAGGGGAGGGAAGAGATTATCTGTTTAATGTAATTTCAATGTTAAAGGCCGAGAAACTGGTTCTCAAAGGTTGCAAGACGTTTTTAGCTTATGTCAGTATTTCTGAATCTAAAGGCCCTTTTGTTGAAGATGTCAGAACTATTGAGGAGTTTCTGGATGTATTTCCTGAAGAGCTTCCTGGGTTGCCTCCAAACCATGAGGTCGAATTCGGTACTGAGCTTCTACCTAGAGCAGCTCCAGTGTCCATCGCCCGGTATAGGATGGCACCGAATGAGCTGCTGGAGTTAAAGGCTCAAATAAAAAAGTTACTAGACCGAGGGTTCATTCGACCGAGTGTGCCCCTGTCGGGAGCATCGGTGTTATTCGTGAAGAAGAAGGATGGATCTATGTGCATGTGCATTGATTATCATCAACTGAACAAACTGACTATCAAAAACAAGTACCCTTTACCGAGGATAGACGATCTATTTGACTACCTAAGAGGAGCTTCTATTTTTTTAAAGATAGATCTTCGATCTAGGTACCATCAGCTACAGGTTAAGGAGGCTGATGTGTACAAAACTGCATTTAGTACTCGTTATGGCCACTATATGTTTTTAGTGATGTTGTTTGGGTTGATGAATGCATCAACAGCCTTTATGAACCTCATGAATCAGGTGTTTCAACCCTATCTGGACCAGTTTTAGTTGTCTTTATAGATGATATTCTGGTGTATTCGAGAACAGAGGAGGATCATGATGCACATCTTTGACTTGTTTTGCAAATTCTGAGGGAAAAGTAGTTATACGAAAAGTTCAGCAAGTGTGAGTTCAGGCTGCGAGAAGTGACATTTTTGGGTCACGTGGTGTCTACCGAGGGGATTAGGGTTGATCCTCTAAAAATTGAAGCCGTATTGGATTGGAAACTACCAAAAACGGTATATGAGATTTGAAGCTTTCTAGGTTTGGCAGGGTATTACAAATGTTTTGTTGAGGGGTTTTCACTGATTGCTGCACCTCTGACTAAGTTACTGCATAAAGGGGTGTTATTTAATTGGACTGATAAGCAGCAAAAGAGCTTTAAGAAACTGAAGAAAGTTCTGACTGAGGCCCCTGTTTTAAAGCAACCAGAGTCTGGGAAGGAATTCGCTGTCTACAGTGATACGTCGCACATTGGGTTGGGTTGTGTGTTGATGCAAGATGGTAAGGTGGTTTCTTACACATCTCGCCAACTTAAGCCTCACGAGGCGAATTACCCTACTCACGACTTAGAGTTAGCTACGGTGGTTTTTGCACTAAAGATTTGGAGGCATTACTTATACGGTGAGAAGTTGATTATTTACACAGATAATAAAAGCCTCAAGTATCTCCTTACTCAGAAGGAGTTGAACCTTAGGCAACGAAGGTGGATAGAGTTGCTTAAGGATTATGATTGTTCAATTGAGTATCACCCTGGTAAGGCTAACGTGGTAGCTGACACACTAAGCCGTAGGGTTATATCAGATTTGAGAGAAATGTTTGCTCGTCTCAACCTGTTTGATGATGGTAGCTTGTTGGTTGAGCTTCAAGTGAGACCGACCTGGACTGATCAAATTAAGGAGAAACAATTATTGGATAAGTCATTGGTTCCTCTTTTTCGATTAGTTGAGAATGGAGAGACTGTGGATTTTGGGCTGAATAGTGAGGGAGTGCTATGTTTCCGTGGGAGAGTTTGTATACCGAGGGATTCTGATTTGAGGTAATCTATATTGCAAGAAGCGCATAATAGTCCGTATGCTATGCATCCTGGCGAAAATAAGTTATATTGAGATCTTCGTGAGCTGTACTAGTGGCCAGGGCTTAAGCGCAAGCTTATTGATTTCGTGGGTAAGTGCTTGACATGCCAGTAAGTTAAGGCTAAGCATTAACTACCTTCTGGGTTGCTACAACCAGTAAAGATTCCACTTTGGAAGTGGGAGAGGGTAACCATGGATTTTGTAAGTAGGCTACCCTTAACAACGACTAAGAAGGATTCGATATGGGTTATTGTAGACCAAATGACTAAATCTACCCACTTTATACCGATCCACACTAATTATTCATTGCAGAAGTTGGCTAAATTGTACGTGGCTGAGATTGTGAGACTGCATGGGGTGCCAGTTTCAATCATTTCAGACAAAGATCCTAGATTCACATCTCATTTCTAGAAGAAGTTACACGAGGCTTTGGGTACAAGGTTAGACTTCAGTACTGCGTTCCATCCTCAGACAGATGGTCAATCAGAGAGGGTGATTCAGATATTGGAGGACATGTTAAGATACTTTGTAATGGATTTTTGAGGCAGCTGGGAGGACTACTTGCTGTTAGCAGAATTTGCATATAACAATAGCTATCAGTCCAGTATTCAAATGGCACCGTACGAGGCATTGTATGGTCGAAGGTATCATACTCCTACATGTTGGACTGAGCTGGGTGAGCGGCGAGTTCTGGGGCCAGAGTTGGTTTCTGATACCGAAGAAAAGGTGAAGTTGATTCGAAGTCAGTTAAAAGAAGCATCTGATAGACAGAAGTCTTATGCAGACTTGAAACGTAAAGAGATCGAGTACTCTGTAGAGGATTATGTCTTTTTGAAGGTCTCACCATGGAAGAAAATTTTGAGATTTGGACGGAAAGGCAAACTAAGCCCTAGATTCATCAGACTTTACCGGGTATTAAAGCGTGTGGGACCGGTCGCCTATCAACTCAATTTGCCTCCTGAATTAGATAGAATTCATGATGTGTTCCACGTCTCTATGTTGAGGTGATACAGCCCTAATCCCTCTCACGTGGTGCCAATAGATAAAATTGAGATTAGACCTGATCTGACCTTCGAGGAAGAAACGGTGCAGATACTGGATCATGATGTTAAAGTATTAAAGAGGAAATCTATCCCACTGGTCAAAGTGCTATGGCGTAAACATGGTTCAGAGGAAGCTACGTGGGAACCAGAGGAGGCAATGTGACATCAATACCCTCACTTGTTCTGATCAGGTAAATTTCGAGGTCGAAATTTCTTTAAGGGGGTAGAGTTGTAACGCCCCAAAAATATGGAGTCTTTAATTTTGTATTGTCTGTCACTAGTTGGATGTTTACTTTAGTGGCTAGTTGATTTGGGTATGTTGGGAGTGTTTGGGAAGTCCTGGGGTCAAGCTCCGGCTTTTGCAGAAATTTTAATTTTGCTCTTAAATCATTCTGGTTACTGGCACCTAGGCTTTATGAATACTTGCATTTGATTGATGACACAAAAAGCCTTATGGCTTGGTGGCAACCAGCGTGTTTGGAGAAACTAAGAGAGCTTGGGTTCAAATCCCATGGTAGGCAAGGGATGATTATTTTGCTACTTGGGACGGCAAGAGTTTGAGGTGATTTTAAACTTTGTTGTGTGAGAGTTTGAACTGGTCTTGGTGTTTGTTATAGAGGATATCAAGGAGGGATAAGGGGAGAGATTTATGGGGATTTTATAGGAGAGTGTAGCCGAATAGGAGTGTGGGTACCTATTCGGTCAAGCCAAGTAGTGCCGAATGGGATTTAGCCATTTTAGCTTCGGCATTTGCTCCTTTTTTCTTTTGGTTTTGTCCAATTTTGTTAGCTGAGGTGTATTTTGACCATTTGGGCTCTTTTGCATTTATCGGCAATTTTTCTTCAGGATACATTTTGTTGCCTTGTTGAAACCTCTATTCTCAACTTCCCTATTTCCATTTTTTTCCGAATCACACTACTCTTCTTCTCTTTTCCTTCAATCGGGCTACCTGGTCGAATTCCCTTTCTTTTTCCCCCTCATTTGGCTCTTTCATTTTTATCTAATCTTCACTCTGTCCCTTTTTTTTCTTTCGGTTGCTGGCTTGTGTTGGGACGATTCTCTTCTCCTTTTCTCTCCCAATCGGTATTTGCTCCCTAGACTGAATATCTTACCTTTTTTTTCCTTCGTGACTTCTCCTTCTTTGTGTCTAGTGGCTAAGCCGAGCACTTATCCTTCTTCTTCTTCTTGGTGGTTCTAGACTACTACTTTGATTAGTATAAGTAAATAATAATTCTTCTCTCTCTTGGTTACATTGATAGTTTAATTTGACACCTCCCTCTATTGCGGTTTCCTATTAAAGGCGTGACCTTTTCGTGTTGCCTCAGTTTTTCTGTTGTTCGACTCTTGGGTGGGTAGGCCGATTACTCCTCTCATCTGTCCTCAGTTTCTATGTGGTGGTAAGTCTCTAACATTGTGGTTATAGCTATTTTTTGATTATGATAGGAAATAAGAGTAATTTGAATGTGATGCAGTTTTGCCGAGAACTTGGATGTTGAGCGGGATCACCGGTTTAAATGAGTAGTAAACCATACTTGATCAAGCAAGGTTGGCAACTAGTATCGTTTTAGGGATAAAGGGCTTATAAGGGGGTGTAACTCGAAAGTTTAAGGATTAACTTTTGAATGTGTTTGAATTTAGGTTGGTGTTCGTGGGGATTGTGCTCTTTTCATAAACATGTGTGTAATCGTACACCTAAATTTTGCTACTGTCAAACATTGGATAAGGGCGTGTATGCACACCACCATGTTATTGTGAATCGGCAAAAGCCGAAAAGTTGAAACTTCGGCATTTGAGGCCTCATGAACGTGAAAACGCTCGTGTGGTAAATCGAGCCTACAAATCATGAGTGACAGACCGTGGAGGCCACCACGGGCGTTCTCGTGGGCTTGGGCCGTTATGGCCTTATTGGGCTGAGATGGGTTGTGTGGGCCTAATGGGCTCATGGGCCCACACAGGTAAAATCTACGGTAAGTGACAAACGCTGGACTAGGCTATGTAGACTGCATAGCTATAATCTAAATTTGGGCTTAATGGGTCACATGAGCGTGTGGGCCCACTTAGGCCGTGTAATGAGCTTGGGTCTATTTACACTATTATGGCCATTTACGCTATCTGTGACGCTCAAAGCGACTATAGACCTTTGGAGAGGTTCTTATTTGTACCGAGACCCTAAAATTATCAAAATGACCAAAATACCCCTAGAGTGTAAAATTACTATTTTACCTCTAATGGATGGAAATGAGCATTATACCCTAGAGGTAGGTTGATTGATGAGTGTATGATATATGCATGATTGTATCTGAGTATCAGACCTTGCATACACGTAATGTTTATGACATGACATTCTGCATTGGGGTTGGGATTCTGATTTGGGGAAGTACTGTACTAGTGGCTTTGCCACGTTTTTACTGTTTTGGTGGCTTTGCCACGTATTCTGATATTAATGGCTATGCCACATTTACTGTTATTAGCAGCTTCACTGTGATATTGGTGTGTTGGCTGGGTGGGTCAATTTAATCCCCACATGGTGTGTTGGTTGGTACGGGTGGTGTGTTGGTTGGATTGGGATGGGTTGCATACCTACACTATACTAATACTGCTTTGGGCTTAGGCCCACACTGTCACTGTATAAGGTTAAGGCCCAGATTGTACTATTACTGAGTAGGGCTCTGGCCCAAAACAGTACTATATGCACTGTTTGACTGATAGGGGATTTCACACTGAGTTTTCATAAACTCACCCTTTCATTTAACTGTGCAGGTAATCCCCAGTCTTAGACGATTTGGAGCTACGAGGGACTCAGAGGTGGCCACACGATTGCAGACGATTTGATTATGACTTAACTTATTCAAAGATTTTATATTTGGGTTTTAATTATGTAATAAGGCCATTTGTGGAATTTTTAACTTTTAATTGGGCTTTTGATTTTGTATTTTGAACTGCTAGAGTAGGAACATCGAGCTTTCAAAATAATAACGATTTCAAAGAAAAACAAGCATTTTTAACCTTAAGGTTTTCAACTTGATAAGCTTTCGCGGTTTTAATTGGACTAAGAAATCAATGATAACAAACATTTTGACACGTTAACTTCGGTTGTAATAACAAAATTTACCGAGTTTTCTCAAGCAATAAAAACTAAATGGGTTTTAACTTAAAAACGATTTTTGTCCAACAAGTTCAAGTTTTTGAAGGCACTTCAATGTGACACATTAGATTCGATCGTAACGTCTAGGTCAGGTTTGGGGTGTTACAGCGACCCAACCATCTAGTTTTCTCTAACAAGTTCAGAAACCAACCCAAGCTAAACCATCCAATGGCTTAGAAAATTTGTTAACTACATTGAAAAATCTATAAAACCAAATGGGCTAGCTTGCTACTGAACTCAAAAATCAACCACAAGGTGCTTTAACTAGTGATACGGAGAATCTGAGGAATCCAAAGAAGGAGCATTGTAAAGCATTAACACTGAGGACCAGAAAGACATTAGAGCCCAACACTGTCGAAGTTCAAAAAGAGCCAGCTGATGCTCAAGACCCAGAGGAAGTTCAACCGAGTGTTGAAATTCTAGTTTCACAAGAACCAGAATCTGTAAAACCCGACAAGGTGACTTTAGAACCAGCTAAATCTGATCAACTAACAACTTTGTTAAATGCAGAATTGCTACAGAAGACAAATCAACCAGTTCCAGTAAAGAAACCTCCACCACCCTACCCTCAAAGACTTCAGAAGCAGAAGCAGGAAATTCAATTCAAGAAGTTCCTAGACGTACTCAAGCAACTTCATTTCAACATCCCATTGGTTGAAGCACTTGAACAAATGCCGAACTACGTCAAATTCATTAAGGATATCCTTTCTAAAAAATGAAGGCTTCGAGAATTTGAGACTGTAGCCATAACAAAGGAATGCAGTGCAAATCTTCAAGACAAATTACCCCCAAAGTTGAAGGATCCTGGATGTTTTACCATACCTTGCAGCATTGGAGCAACATATTGTGGTAAGGCACTATGTGACTTAGGTGCGAGTATCAACTTGATACCCATGTCAATATTTAAGAAGTTGGGGATAGGTGAAGTTAGGCCTACTACGGTTACACTTCAATTAGCATATCGATTCTTAGCACAACTAGAAGGAAAAATCAAAGGCGTATTGGTACGTGTAGACAAATTTATCTTTCCTGCTGACTTTGTGATTCTAGACTTTGAAGCAAACAAAGAGGTGCTAATCATCCTAGGAAGACCATTCTTAGCAACCAGAAAGACCCTTATTGATGTGCAGATGGGCGAGCTTACTATGCATGTTCAGGATGATCAGGTAACATTTAACGTTTTTAAGTCTATGCGATTTCCTAACACAATTGATGACTGTTCTGCAGTGTCCGATTTAGAGGATTTAATAGTGGAGAAGGAACTCAACTATGTTAAGGACTCATTAGAACGAATGTTGACATCAGTACCTCCAAATAATGAAGAAGAGGATGAATACTTAGCTTTGTTAGAAGCTAATCAAAGGGGATTTAATATGCAATCCCATTTTGAATCTTCGGAATTAGAGAAAAGGAATTATGCCAAACCAAAAGCGTCAATCGAGAAGCCACCTAAATTAAAACTCAAGGTACTTCCTTCACATTTAAAATATGTTTATTTAGGTAACTCTTCTACTCTGCCTGTGATTGTTTCAGTAGAATTAACTACTGAGCAAGAAGAGAAACTCATCCTAGTATTGAAACAATTTAAAAAGGCTACCAGATGGACCATAGCCGATATTCGCAGAATTAGTCCATCTATATGCATGCACAAGATTACCCTTGAAGATGGCGAAAAATGGACAATTGATGGACAACGAATACTGAACCCCATCATGAAGGACGTAGTAAAGAAAGAAATCACAAGTGGTTAGATACGAGTATAATTTACCCCATCTCAGATAGTTCATGGTAAGTCCGGTACAGTGCATGCCAAAGAAAGGAGGTATCATGGTCATTGAAAACAAGAATAACAAGTTGATACCGACTAGAATGGTTACGAGATGGAGAATTTGCATCGATTACTGGAAGCTGAACAAGGCGTGTAACACCCTAAACCCAGCCGAGACGCTATGGCCGAATCTAGTGTGTCACATTGAAATGTTTTAGCGAAAACCGTGTTTTCATTGAAAACCCTTCTTAAAATAAAAGAAACCTTAATTAACTTAAAAAAACATACCTTTCAGTTGTAAAAACCTTGTTTGAAACATTTGATTTAAAAAAAAACTTATCATTTAAAAATTTAATTGCGGAAATGTAAAAAACATATTATAATTTAGGAAAC
This sequence comes from Gossypium longicalyx, assembly GCA_025698465.1. Classification (NCBI taxonomy): domain Eukaryota; kingdom Viridiplantae; phylum Streptophyta; class Magnoliopsida; order Malvales; family Malvaceae; genus Gossypium; species Gossypium longicalyx. The sequence goes on along the minus strand of CM047006.1, from coordinate 64,586,725 downwards.
CCATGTTCAACTTCTTATAAATTACAATGAAAATAATAATAATAGTTCAAGCAATAATAACATAATGAAAACCTTATTACAATCTGATCTGAAACATACTTAATTAAATAAAAACTTATATGCTTAAAAAAACAAGTTCAAATTATCTTGCTAGCTGGCCACCCAGAGTCCCTCCAAACATCTAACCTTCTACTGAGCATCACCTGAAAATAAAATAAAATAGGGGGTGAGTTTTCGCAAACTCAGTGTGTACAACCCTTGGTAAAAACAAGCATAAAAAAAAAAATAGAATCATCATACATCAAACATGCAATGTAATCCCATCCAAATTATCCATCCGCTACACACCGGCTTCGTCCCCTGTCACACCATATGGGGATATAAATATCGACCCACCCCACCCACACACCGTGGTAGCCCGGTTGCGAAACTACCTTCATTTACATATTAGGCTTTAAAAGCCGTCGGTGGATCCACGATTGTCAAGCAACCATGCGATCCTCATATACTTCCTCCGTTCCATAATTCCAAACCCATATGCAACCTAAACAAAATATCATATGTATGCATGTCACATCCACAAAACTTACATTCAACATCTAGGTGTATTTTGGTCATTTTCGCCCTTAGGGGCATTTCGGTAATTTTCCCTCAATTACGGTTTTCACTTACCTTGGCCTGTTAACAAGTCCCGTGAGTTAAGATGAACGAATACTATGCACCAGGTAGGATTCCAGAGAAGAAGAAGTAGGTCATTAAGACCGCTTAAGTACCAAGCTCTCTCTAGATCCAATCCTAGACATGCATATACCTGTTGCCACACCTTAACCCTTTGACTTGTCCACGGTCGCAATATATTAATTAAGTCTTATGTGGATATCATATACTAGGCCCAAACCCCTTCACAAAGCCTAACAATTTCACATACCTGCATCTGTCCTATTAAGCCCAATCATATTCGTATGGCCCATTAGGCCTAAATCACCTGTATATGGCCCATTAGGCCCAAATCACATTTATATGGCCCGTTAGGCCCAGTCACATTCATATTCATGCTCACATACAATATCCTATCACAAAGCATCAATATTTAGTTTTTGCCTATTATGGGCCCAACAGCCCATCAGGCCTATTTAGCCCATTCTGGCCCATATGGCCAAATCACAACCCAAGTCCACGGAATCGCTCGTGGGCCTCAGGTAACATATCGGTTTCCCCCTTATAAGTGTTCGTGCACTCGCAAGACTACCGCAGCCAAACTTTTGGCTTTTCGGCATTTTGGCTTTTCAATTTTTACCGATCTACTTGTGTGTGCAGTGTATGTACAGGCCTGGTAAGCAACCGTGCTACAATTCCCTTAGTCACCAACCTACAAACAATATCACCCTTCAATTAACCGCATGCTTAATACATATCTTTACTAAAACCAAAACCTCACCTTAACCTTACCTTGTGCGATAAGTATAACAGCCCTTTCTTAAATCACTAACCACGATCAACTCCTAGATTTGCAAAAATCTTAACTATTAAAACCAGAATAATAGGTGACTCGTATCCAACACAAGTCCCCTTACCTTAGCTATGAACATTCGGCCACCTTAGCCAATGGGAGAGGAATACTTACCAAAATCGCAAACACCTAAAGAGCAATTCGGCAAAGAGCTAAGATCCGAGATCCGATACTAATTCCCTACCAAAGTTGATTAGAAAGAGTTAGGGGCAATAATTGATACTAAACAAAGAAAACTGATTGGAAGAGCAACACTTACACTAGATTCGGTCAAAGAGTATTCGACCCTTAGAAGATTCAGTTTTTCGGCTTTTCAAACTAAGTATGGTGAATAAGGTTTATTTGGTACAGATTAAAGAAGAAGAGTAGTAGAAGAAATCGATAAAGAAGATTGTGTAGGGGAGAATAAAAATCGGCAGAAAGAAAAGAAAGTAAAATAGAGGGTTTTTGGCTTTTTGGATCTTAAAGAGAAAAGGGTTTCTGGCAACAAGGTGAAGAAGAATTTTGGCAGTAGCCTAGAAACCTTGTATTCTGCCCCTATTTATAGCCCTTATAGCCTAATTTTCCATGCCCAATTCCCAATTCGGCTCCATCACTTCTCCCTTCTCATCTCCTCATTTTTCTCCCCGATAACCCCTTGATCTTTTCCTTAATTTTCTCTTCTGAACACTCCCTTTAGATTCCATCTTCACGCCACTTCCATCATTCTAGAAGGCTAAAATTAAACTCCCAAAAATACTAAGCTAGGATTCGAACCTTGAACCTCCTTGCTAGCTACTAACGCCACCTCCCTACTCCCTAAGTGGCGTCACTTAGCCACTCCTCCACAAGGCTTTTTGATACCATTTTCCTCTATTTTTATTTAAAAGCCCAACAACCTGTCAACCCTAATTCTTTTAATAATTAAACTATAATTTCTTCTACCTCTTGATTCGAACTCAAACCTTAATTAAGACCTACTATAATTATCACTTGGCTTGGAATATAAAACACAACTTTTATCAAAACCGAAAATAAAGAAAGTTCAGGATTTTGGGATTTTTGGGTTTCAGGATTTTTGGGGCGTTACAAGGCGACTAGGAAAGATCACTTTCCTTTGCTATTTTTGGACTAGATGCTAGATAGACTCGTAGGGCGAGACTATTACTATTTTCTTGATGGATACTCAGGGTATAATTAGATTATAGTAGCACCGAAAGATCAGCACAAGACAACATTCACCTGCTCGTACGGTACATTCGTATTTAGGCGCATGCCGTTTGGTTTATGTAATGCATCTACTACATTTCAAAGGTGTATGATGTCTATTTTTACTGACATGGTTGAGAAATATTTGGAGGTCTTTATGGATGATTTTTCAGTATTTGGAGATACATATGATGATTGCCTAGCCAATCTAGCCAAGGTACTAAGGCGATGCAAAGAAACAAACCTCGTACTCAACTGGGAAAAGTGCCATTTCATGGTACGAGAAGGTATTGTTTTAGGGTATCAGATAACAAGTCATGGAATAGAAGTAGATAAAGCAAAGGTAGATGTTATTGAGAAACTCCCACCTCCAACATCTTTAAAGGGTGTTAGGAGCTTTTTGGGCCATGCTGGTTTCTATCCAAGATTCATCAAGGACTTCTCCAAAATTGCTAAACCCTTATGCAAATTATTGGAGAAGGACACGACATTCAAATTTGATGAAGAGTTCTTATAAGCTTTCAATGATTTGAAGAGTCGATTAGTTACGGCGCCCATAATAGTCACACTAGACTGGGACTTGCCATTTGAATTGATGTGTGGCACAAGTGACTTTGGGATCGGAGCTATTATGGGTCAGCGAAGGAACAAAGTTTTTCATCCCATCTACTACGCAAGTCAAACTCTGACAGGAGCTCAACTAAATTATACGGTAATAGAGAAAGAGTTACTTGCTATTGTGTTTGCTTTTGACAAGTTTCGATCTTATCTTGTAGGTACCAAGGTGACTATCTATATGGACCACTTGGCAATTAAGTATTTACTTTCCATGAAAGACGCTAAGCCGAGACTGATCCGATGGGTACTTCTACTTCAAAAGTTTGATTCAGAAATTCAATATCGAAAGGGAGTTGAAAACCAAGTAGAAGACCACTTGTCTAGATTGGAGCCACAAGAAGGGAACTCTCCTCCTCTACCAATTCAGGAGACATTTCTAGATGAACACATACTGAAGGTAAATCATGTCCATAATACCCATTGGTTTGCTGATATTGCTAACTATTTAGCTTGTGGTTTGATGTTGATTGATAAGGTGTATCATCAAAGGAAAATGTTTCTTCACGATGTGAAGTACTACTTTTGGGAAGAACCATACTTGTTTAAAAAGTGTGCAGATCAAATGATCAGGAGATGTGTGGCAGAAGATGAAGTACATATGATTTTATACCATTGTCACTCAGCTCCAAGTGGAGGACACTTCAGAGGTACACGTACTGCAACCAAGGTATTGCAAACTAGATTCTTTTGGACAACACTATTCAAAGACGCATATGCTTACGTAAAGAGTTGTGATCGATGTCAAAGGGTCGAAAAGGTTACCAACAAAAATGAGATGCCTCGAACAAACATCATTGAGGTAGAATTATTCAATGTTTGGGGTATTGATTTTCTCGGTCCTTTCCCTCTGTCTTTTGGTCACAAGTACATCTTGGTAGTTGTAGACTACGTGTCTAAGTGGGTTGAGGTAGAGGCATATCTGAAAAATGATGCTAAGATTGTAACGAAGTTTTTGCATAAACATGTGTTCACAAGTTTCGAACCCTAAGAGCCATCATCAGTAATGAAGGTTCCCATTTTGTGAATAAGTGGTTGAAATGGTTACTTGAAAAACATGGAGTCAAGCACAAGGTTGCCTCAGCTTACCATCTGCAGACGAATGGGCAAGCTGAATTGGCAAACAAGGAGATCAAAGGCATACTTGAGAAGGTAGTTTGTCTGAACCGACGAGATTGGTCCAAAAGACTGGATGATGCTTTATGGGCTTACAGGAAAGCATATAAAACACCTTTAGGGGATGTCACCCTATAGGTTAGTCTTTGGGAAAGCCTGCCATCTACCCTTAGAGTTAGAACACAAAGTTTATTGGGCTCTCTGACAACTCAACTTGGATCGTAAGCTTGCTAAAGAGAAACAGATGCTCCAGCTCAACAAGTTAGAAGAATTCTGAATGTTCTCATACGAAAATGCCAAATTGCTCAAGGGGAGACTTAAAAAAATGGCATGACAAGCACATTCGAGTTCTTGAATTTGAAGTAGGTCAGCAAGTTTTGTTATTTAATTCCAGATTAAAGTTCTTTCCAGGTAAGTTAAAATCACGTTGGTTCAGTCCATTTACGATTCATCGAGTCTATCCGTATGGAGTTTTAGAACTTCAAGGTAAAGGAGGTAATTTTCAAGTTAATGCTCAACGCTTGAAACATTACTAGGGAGATAAAATTGAACGGAATCAAATCTCGTTCATTTTATCAGATATTTATTTTTTCTTGTTTTTCGTTTTGAATATATGATTTAGGGTATATTTTCAGGATCAGTATGTTTGAATAAATTCTGTCTAGGAGATTGGAACTTAAGCGGGACTGCTTGTGACCTCTCCAATCTTTCTTGGGAATTGATTTTGACATAATCTTCTGAGAAATTATCCCCTAAATGGCAAAATAAAATTTTTAGTTTCAAATAAAAAGGTCAATTTTGATCCAAGTTTTAAATTGCAACTCAATTCCAGATTTTCTTTCAGTCTAGGTACTTAATTAAATAACTTTCAAAATGTGGTTGTTCTTTTTGTAAATATTAAAAATTAGATGCCTTTTTTTGTAAATATTTTTAAAAGGCTTCTAGAATAAATGTTTTTAGTTTAATAAAAAAAGATGATAATTATTAATATATAATTATATCTATTATAATATATATTAATTATTATCAACTTTATATAGAGTTAGGATTAGTTTTAATTCAATCATATTTTATTTGATAAGTTTTTATCTTAATAAATTAATAGCAAATAATAATTTAATATGCATTATATTAATTATTAGTTATTATTTACTTTGAGTAGAATTAGAACTTAGAAATTTTAATTATTAAACTATACTAAGAATTCTACTCTAGTTCCTACTCCTTTTACTATAAATTCCACTCATCTATTCTTATTTTTTTCATTCATACACCATTCCCTCCATAAACACCAAAACCCTTAAGTGCCGCAACCTCCTAGCAATTCCCTAGCGATAGCATCTGTAACACCCCAAACCCGGCCCAGACGTTATGGTCGAATCCGACGTGTCACATTGAAGTTTAAAAACCCATGATTCATTTTAGTACTTAAAAAGAACGTCTTTTGCTAAGTTAACAAAGTGAATGGAAGCCGTGCACTAGGTAGGTATCCAAAATAGAGGAGGTGAGCCATGAAGGCTGCTTAAGTACCAAGCTCTTGCCTGGATCCAATCCTAGAGATCCGCACAACCATTGCCACACTTTGGTGCGAGGTTAGGTTTTGGAAAAAAACGAGTTGGAATTCATTTAAGTAGATATTTTTGATAAACCGGTTAGTTGCATCGTTGCGCTATTTTGAAAACAAGTATCATTTTGAAAACGCGCCCTAAGTCTAACCCATTTTGAATTATTATCAGTAAAATATAGAGTATAAAATAAAATAATCCCAAAAAGATAATTAAAATAGTCTTATTACAACCCAAAACCAAATAATAATAAATAATAATAAAAAACCGGTTACTTATTGCAAAGTTCGAAAGCGATCATCACGGCCACTTTGAATCCCCTCCGGCTCCAAGTCTCCACATCAAGACTCACCTGCAAAGATAAGGAAAAGGGGGTGAGTTTGGAAACTCAGTGTGCAACAAGCCCCTTTCAGAGCCCAAACTAATACCAGCATACTAGGCCGAAGCCTTTCGTTTAACGGTTACTGGGTCGAAGCCTTCATTGCAAACGGTATGGCCCATAGGCCCATTTCAATGCCACATGTAATATTAATGGATGTATGCAAGCTCATTTGGGGAGACTACTCAACCCACCATTTGCTACTCTCCACCCGTACCAACCAAGCTCTCCATGTGGGGAATAACTCAACCCACCCAACCAAACTCTCCACTGGCAGCACAACTACTTTATCATATAACTGGAGGCCTAGCCTCTTTTAATAACTGGGGCAAAGCCCTTTTTTATAAACTGGGGCAAAGCCCTTTTCGCACTTCCTCTATCTATATCAAAAACCCAACCCATGCATATAATGAGTATATCATAGCATAACATGTGCATGTTATAACATATCATGTGCATATCATGTCATATCATGTAAATCAATACCTCATGCATCATATTCATAATTAAACCCTATGGGTATAATGGTCATTTTTACCTAAGGGCAAAACAGTTATTTACCATATTTTAGGGGTAATTTCGTAAATTTGCTAAATATTATGGGTTTTCTGCATTCATTAACAATTATCAATATCCTCAAGTGATTAAATAGTGATTTTAACGCACTTTATCAAATTAGGGCTTTTGGGCCCAAAACCCCTAATGGGTCCTACGAATGTCGATTTAGCCCATTAAGCCCACTTAACCCAATTTTTTTACAGCAGATCTAACCGTGTTAACATGCAATTTATCCAAGTTCCATTTTCTATCAATTTTACCCAAATGGGCCCGGAAGCCCATTGGGCCCAATTTCAGCCCATTGAGGCCTAACTTACCATCGTGCATAGAATTGCGCTCTTACCTATTTTGTGACGACTGCCACTGAGATCCCTTATGATGTCCTTTTTGCCGAAAACCGATGGCTAGATCTAAGTCTAGTTGTTCCAAAGATCCAAGCCTTCGATCCAACCTCTAGAAGACACTAAACACCAAAAGAAATCGTCGGTTAAAGACCCTTAAAGCCCTATGCCCAAATCGACAGCCTCCCTAGATTTTAAGGACTTCGGCTTTTTCTAAATTGTAAAATAAGACTAGATCTGAGGTGATGAGCACTTACCATCTATTCCTCTTTGATTTCTACGTAGATCTGATGCAGATCTATCCTCTAAACGATAGTAGAACTCTAATCCAGGAGATCTAAAGTTTCGGCTATAAGTCCCTAAATCTATGGTACTTCGGCTTTTTAAGTGATGAAGAAGCTGACGATTTGAGGCTATAACTTTGAAGTAATGTTGCCGAAAGATACTAAGGGTTTAGAGAAGATGAAAGTTAATCAAAAGGAACAAAAATAACTGAAGGGTTTTGGCTTGGAGAAATCGGCACAAGAAGTGAGTTTTCGGGATTTCGGCTTTTATGGCGATCGGCTATGAAGGTTTTGTGAAGGATGGGATCGATAGAGGAGGTGAGTAAGGTGATCAAAAGGTTTCGGCTAGAAGAAAAATCAAAAATCAAGAAAGAAAATGGAGAAAAAGAGAGGAAGAAAAACTCGGCACCAATGAGAAGGAATTTACGTTTTCGGCTTTTGTGAGATCTCAGAAAGGATGAATGACAGTGAAAGCTTTCAGGTGGCTAACTCTAATTCTCCAAGACAGAAAAATAAAAGAACCTAACCCTAATATCAACTAAAACAATCAGCCTAACCTCCCTAAGGCCCTTGCCGAAATTCACTTAAGTGATCACATGCCCGACACATGCCTAAAATTAAAAAGTGACAGTAGCCTACCTTGCAACTTGAACCCTGGACCTTTAATTCCTTCCCAGGCACCATTTTTTTAGGAACTTAGTGGCGCCACCTTGCCACTTTACCAAGGCCTTATTTTGTGTCATAATTTACGAAGTTCTTCTTAAAAACCCACTTAACCAAGTCTCCTATTCACTTAAAATCCAACCTTGATATTTTACCGCGTTTAACTTAGGATTGGGCCTTCTAAAGGCCCACTAACACATTTAAACGCAATTCCAATATTCAGAACACCAAAATTTCAAAATTTACCTAAAATCACAGAAACCCAGCAAATCCCGAAAATCAAGGCGTTACAACTCTACCCCCTTAAAGAAATTTTGGCCCCGAAATTTACCTGACCCAAATAATTGAGGGTATTGTTGACGCATAGTCTCTTCTGACTCCCAAGTAGCCTCTTCCCTTCCATGATTACGCCACAGTACTTTCACCAACGAAATCGACTTCCTTCTTAAAACTTTAAACTTCGATCTAAAACTTGCACGGGTTCCTCCTCAAAGGTCAAATTAGTCTTTACTTCAATCTCCTCCACTGACACAACATGTGAAGGATTCGATCGATATCGTCTCAACATGAACACATGAAAGACGTCATGGATTTTGTCCAACTCCAGTGGTAACTCTAACTGATATGCTACTTGCCCTACCCATTTAAGAACCCGATAAGGCCCTATAAATCGCGGACTTAGTTTGCCTTTCCTGCCGAACCTCAAGATCTTCTTCCAAGGTGAAACCTTCAAGAAAACCATATCCCCAATAGCAAAATCAATCTCCTTACGCTTTAGATTTGCATACGACATCTGTCTATCAGATGCCTCCTTTAATCGATTTCTTATCAACTTAACCTTAATTTCAGTATCTGCCACTAATTCCGGTCCAAGCACTTGTCATTCACCCAACTCTATCCAACACGTAGGCGTACGACATCTTCGCCCATAAAGTGCCTCATATGGAGCCATCTGAATACTTGCTTGGTAGCTGTTGTTGTACGCAAACTCCGCTAATAGCAAGTAGTCCTCCCAACTACCACGAAAATCAATGATACAACCTCTTAACATATCCTCCAAAACTTGAATAACCCTTTCTGACTGTCCATCTATCTGAGGGTGAAAAGCAGTACTGAAATCTAATCGTGTACCCAACGCCTCGTGTAACTTCTGCCAAAATCGAGATGTAAACCTTGGGTCTCGATCAGAAATTATTGATACTGGCACTCCATGCAACCACACTATCTCTGCCACATACAACTTGGCCAACTTCTGAAGTGAGTAATCGGTTCGAACAGGTATGAAATGGGAAGATTTCGTCAGCCTATCCACAATTACGCAAACTGAGTCCTTCTTGAAAGGTGTCAATGGCAGGCCACTCACAAAATCTATAGTTACCCTTTCCCATTTCCAAAGCGGTATCTTCACTGGCTGTAACAATCCTGAAGGCAGTTGATGCTCGGCCTTTACTTGTTGACACGTCAAACATTTTCCCACAAATTCGGTCACTTTTCGCTTAAGCCCAGGCCACCAATATAGCTCTCGCAAGTCTTGATACAACTTACTCCCTCCTAGATGCATAGCACAAGGTCCATCATGTGCCTCCCTCAAAATCATCAATCTCAAGTCAGAGTCCTTCGGCATACAAATTCTTCCTCGAAAACAAAGAACCCCATCACCATTTAATCCAAAGTCTGAATTCAAACCGAGAAACCAATGACTTATCCACCAACTACTGCTTCTTAATCTACTCCACCCAAGTCGGTCTCACTTGTAACTCTACCAATAAGCTTCCATCGTCATGCAAGCTTAAGCGAGCAAACATTGCCTTCAATTCCACAACAGTCCTTCGATTCAACGCATCAGCCACGACATTTGCCTTACCTGGATGGTACTCAATCGAACAGTCATAGTCCTTTAACAACTCTATCCACCTTCGCTGTCCAAGATTCAGCTCCTTTTGAGTCAGCAAGTACTTAAGACTCTTATGATCTGTATAGATAATGCATCTCTCCCCATACAAGTAGTGCTTCCATATCTTAAGCGCAAATATCACTGCTGCCAACTCCAAGTCATGAGTAGGATAGTTTACCTCATGAGGCTTAAGCTGTCGTGAAGCATAAGCTACCACTTTACCCTCTTGCATCAACACACAGCCCAAACCTACATGTGGCGCGTCACTGTACACAGTGAAATCCTTACCAGACTCTGGCTGGATCAACACTGGTGCCTCAGTCAGAACCTTCTTTAACTTTTCAAAAGTCTTATGCTGCTTATCTGTCCAAACAAATGGTGCTCCCTTCCTTATAAGTTTCGTTAACGGCGCTGCCAACACAGAAAATCCTTCCACAAATCTTCGATAATAACCTGCCAACCCCAGAAAACTTGATTTACATTACATCGACCTCGATGGCTTCCACTCCAGAATCGCCTCAATCTTTTCGAGGGTCTACCTTAATCCTCCATGGACACAACATGTCCCAAGAAAGTTACTTCATTCAACCAAAACTCACACTTACTGAACTTTGCATAGAGTTGCTTTTCCCTTAGCACTTGCAGCGCAATACGAAGATGCTCATCATGTTTCTCTTCTGTTTTCGAGTATACCAAGATATCATCGATAAAAAGCGACTACGAATCGATCCAAGTAATTTGAAATACGATTCATCAAATCCATGAATGCCACCGGTGCATTAGTCAAACCAAAGGGCATAACCAGAAACTTATAGTGACCATATCGAGTTCTGAATGTCGTCTTATGAATATCCTCTTCTTTGACTCTCAACTGATGATATCCTGACCGAAGGTCGATCTTAGAAAATATTGAAGCTCCTCTCAGTTAATCGAATAGATCATCGATTCTTGGCAAAGGATACTTGTTCTTGATCGTCAGTTTGTTCAACTGCCAATAATCAATACACATCCGCATGGTCCCATCTTTCTTCTTTACGAACAACATTGGTGCACCCCACGGAGAAACACTTAGTCTTATAAACCCTCTATCTAACAGTTCTTGAATCTGAGCCTTCAGTTCCACCAACTCCTTTGGTGCCAAGTGCAATGGACACTAGAGCTGTTCCAGGTAACAAGTCGATTCCGAACTCAACTTCTCTATTCAGAGGTAGTCCAGGAAGTTCTTCCGGAAATACATCTTGAAATTCTTTGATGGTCCTAACTGACTCCACAGTCATCCCCTTAGGTTCAGCTTAACTCACGAATGCTAAAAACGCCTCACAACCTTTCCGAATCAGCTTCTCAGCCCTTAAAGCTGAGACAACATTGGACAAATAGTTCCTTCGCTCCCCTATGACCATTATCTCTTCATCCTCGGTAGTTCTTAGCACCATTCTCTTAACAGTACAATCCAATGTCGCCCTATGCTTAGTTAGCCAGTCCATTCCCAAAATAAGATCAAATTCCCTAAATGGCAGCTCCATTAAATCCCCTACAAATATCCTATCTTGTGTCTCTAAAGGCACCTCCCTAAAGAGTTTATCTACCTTAACCGAGTGTCCCAAAGGACTTATCACTGATACCCCACTCACAGTCTCCTTAGGACGCACACCCAATGCCCCAGATACATCACAAGCAACATACGAGTGAGTGGAACCCACATCAATCAAAGCAATGTAAAGCTTGCTATAAATAAAGAACGTACCGGTTATAACATCAGGGGCATCACCCTCCTCACGATGCCGTGCAGCATAAACTAACGCCGGTTGTCGAGCTTCAGCATGTCCAACACCCCTGCCAGGTGCCCCACGTCCTTGTCCATTACCATTGCCACCTCTACCTTGCCCACGACCTCTCTGTGGTGGTACTCCTCCTCGCTGCGGTTGGACACCTCTTTGCTCCGCAACTTGATCCTGAGCTGCTCTCCGAGGACACTCTCTGAACTTATGTTCCTTTGACCCACATCGAAAACATGCCCCAGTTTGTTTCCAGCACTCCCCCATATGCGCTCTGCCACAATCCTTGCAAACCTGAGGTCTATAGGCATTCACCGAAACTAGTCGAATTGGTTCCTCCATTCTAGCTCTTTTAGCATTCCTGCTCGTAGCACCCGAGGGTCCGGAATCCCTCTTGAATCTGGGTCGACCCCTTTTACGATTCTGTCATTCAGTTTATTTTACTTCCTCGGCTATCTTAGCCTTCTCCACCAACGCAGCGAAATCACACTCCCTCTGTGGAGCTATTAGCACCCTAAGCTCATCGCGGAGGCCATCCTCAAATCAAACACTGCGCTCATATTCGGTCGCAACTATCCTGCTAGCATATCGACCCAACCATAAGAATTCTACCTCATACTCCGCAACAATCTTATTACCCTGAGCCAGATTCAAAAATTCCTTTTGACGGGCGTCCACATAACTAGCTCCAACATACCTTCCCCTAAAAGCAGTCTTGAACAGTTTCCAGGTTACTCGTTCGATCGGGGTACTCTCCCTTATAGTGATCCACCACTGGTATGCCTCATCTCGTAGCAACGACACGGCCCCCTTCAGCTTTTGCTCTACAGAGTAATCTAGGTCGTCCATAATCCGCTCTGTTGCCTCTAGCCAATATTCAGCCACGTTTGGGGCTACTCCAGATACGCCCTAAAAACCTCTACTCCGTTAGCCCGGAGTCGCTCAGAGATGGATCCCCTATTCACTGTCCCAGTGCTAGCTCCAGCAACCCTTTCCAAAACCCTTAACATCGCTTGGGACAAAGCATCGTCCCGCGCAGCTCGATCATGTAACCCAACCTCAGTTGCCTGTGGCACGGATGCCTCCTCAATTGGCCTATGCCCTGAGGATAAAGATTCAGCTTGCACCCTTCCGCAACCACGTCCGCGGCCTCGCCCACAAGTTTCTCTTGTACTCATATCGAATTATCTTTTTACGAATTTTATGACATTAGTTTAATATTTCAGTTGTTTATTACGAGATGTCTTATGGAAATATAGTAATTTAGGGATTGTTTTCGCGATGTCGTAGCCTAGCTACAGTCTCAATCCTACTATTTTATAGCTCTACCCTATCTAAAGTATCATAGTAGGGTCTCAGTTCTATCTATAGCATCATATAAATATCACACGATGTAAAAGAAAGTACACTTACAGACTTGGTGCTGGGGATTCAGTGTGCCACTTCTTTCTTCAAACCATTTAAAACAAAAACATGTATTTGGTCACAAAGAATAAAAATTCTAAAAAAAAAAATTGATATAAAATACCTTTATTTTGAAATTCTTGATTTTAAACCTATTTAGAAACCCACAGCAGAGTTGTTGCAACTTGACTCTGATACCACTAAACATAATATCCCAAACTCGGCCCAGACGTTATGGCTGAATCCAACGTGTCACATTGAAGTTTTAAAAACCCATGATTCATTTTAGTGCTTAAAAAGAACGTCTTTTGCTAAGTTAACAAAGTGAATGGAAGTCGTGCACTAGGTAGGTATCCAAAACAGAGGAGGTGAGCCATGAAGGCTGCTTAAGTACCAAGCTCTTACCTTGATCCAATCCTAGACATGCCCACAACTATTGCCACACTTTGGTGCGAGGTTAGGTTTTGGAAAAAAAAATGAGTTGGAATTCATTTAAGTAGATATTTTTGATAAACCGATTAGTTACATCGTTGCGCTATTTTGAAAAAAAGTATCATTTTGAAAATGCGCCCTAAGTCTAACCCATTTTGAATTATTATCAGTAAAATATAGAGTATAAAATAAAATAATCCCAGAAAGATAATTAAAATGGCCTTATTACAACCCAAAACCAAATAATAATAATAAATAATAAGAAAAAATCGGTTACTTATTGCAAAGTTCGAAAGCGATCATCACGGCCACTCTGAATCCCCTCCAGCTCCAAGTCTCCACATCAAGACTCACCTGCAAAGATAAGGAAAGGGGGGTGAGTTTGGAAACTCAGTGTGCAACAAGCCCCTTTCAGAGCCCAAACTAATACCAGCATACTTTGCCGAAGCCTTTCGTTTAACGGTTATTGGGCCGAAACCTTCACATTAATCATGTTACTGGGCCGAAGCCTTCACTGCAAATGGTATGGCCCATAGCCCATTTCAATGCCACATGTAATATTAATGAATGTATGCAAGCCCATTTGGGGAGACTACTCAACCCACCATCCGCTACTCTCCACCAGTACCAACCTAGCTCTCCATGTGGGGAATAACTCAACCCACCCAATCAAACTCTCCACTGGCAGCACAGCTGCTTTACCATATAACTGGAGGCCTAGCCTCTTTTAATAACTGGGGCAAAGCCCTTTTGATACGATCCCGCTTTCCCATAAGTTAGGTCCGAGCCGAGACCCGATGGTGCTACCTCAAGGGCCGATCATAAGGGCTCCTGCAAAACAATTTAAAGAAGCTGTTATAGCTTTAGTTCAGCAAATGTGGGATGAAGCCAATGCTATACCTACTGAACTAGATGGTGGCAACTTTAGGAATCCATGCCGAATTCTTCTACAAATTCAGTTTAGCTCACCGAGCTCACCTCTAGCTCAAGTTAGCTCCCATGTAGCTCCACACCACCTCAATAGCTCGGATTCAGCTCATTCCCAGTTCCACAGCTCGGGACCAGCTCATTATCAGCTCACAAGTCTAAGCCCAGCTCGGGTTTAGCTCATGAATTAAACATCAGCCCGTGGAGTTCACCATGACTGCATTTGACTACCATTGTCTTTTTATTTAATAAGTTCAATAACTAGCTAATTAATATCCCACATATTAAATTTAGTTCACATTAGTTTTATTAAATATGTCTTAAAAGAGTTTATTGATGATAATTAAATTTGTCATAACCGAATTTAATGTTGATATTTGTGTTCACATTAGCTTGAACTAATTCTATTCACATTTTTTGTAGGAACACAATGGACATATGAAGATTAAAAGGAAACATGAATTTTGAAAGGTGCACGGACGGTTTGGGGGGGGGGCTTGAATCTCCTAGCTGCATGTTCGGCTAAGTGCATGTGACCATTCGGCCAAAGGGCACCCACACATGCATGAAGATAGCTTTGCCGATTAGCTTCCCCATGAATCTCCTTAATTCGTTTCACACCTATGTTCACATGGCAAGACTATTCGGTTCACCTTGTTCACATTGGAAGACTCTTCAACATTCGGTTTTCACACATATGTTGGCCCTTGGAGTATCCTAATTAATTCCTAATTTTTTGGCCAAACATTGCTTCATTTAACAAGGTTGGCCGAACCTTACAAGTGACCAATGGACATCATGCATCCATTTTGTTTTTCTTAAGCATGAAGGTTCATTCATCCACCATCCCTATAGCCGAATCTAGTCATGCACATTAAGGGTTAATTTTTCTAGAATTTTCTTTTAATTAATTTGTAAGTATGAAAGGCCAATCGACTAGCTAGATTTTAGGCCTATAAATACTTGTTAATTTTCCATGTAAAGGGACTTTTAAAACTTTTGTCAACATTATGCTGCCAAAATTGTGAGGCAAACTTTTCTTATATTTCGTTCAAAGATTCGATTGGCGTTCCTAGCGCTCTAGTTGTGTCAACCATGTTCTTTGTCGATTCCAAACTTATCACTACTTGTAGTGTGGCGTTCCAAACTAAACCAAGGTTCCTATCTTGTTAGATAATGGGTCGAGGTTCCCTTTACCAAACCCAAACCAAACTAAAAAGTGCATATAAATAACGGGTCGATACCAAATCGGTATTGGTTCTTGTTTGCATTCTTTGTTTGATCCCATTTCTTTCTTTACCCAAAATGTACCAAATCTGACCATTTTCATGCCATTCCATTTATACCATTTCCTCCAAACACATTTCTTCTCAAACCCGACTTCTGTCTAACTTATTAAACTAAGTTAACAATACTTCTTCGTAGACGATCTGGCACTTCACATATGACTCGACTCATCCCATGACGGCTTGTATCATCTAGTATCAGAGCCACTAAAACGAGAAGTACGTGCGACGAAATCAATTCCAGGAAATATACAAGTGAACAAAAGCAAGTAAAATCTTAAAAAAAAGTGTTTATGCAACTCAATTGTTATTTGATCATCAAGCTTTGATTTGATATAGTTCCCGACCCATCTTCTAATCTATTCTCCCTAACCGTATACACGCCACATTTCTAACCCAATTCCCTATTCTTTCAGCCTAACCTAAACCGAATACATCAATCTCTTGTAACCCCTTTTGAGCCAACCACCTAGACTAAGGACTAGGCCTTAATGAATCTGCTTACAAAATTACGAGAAAAGTTAAGAGAGGTAAAAGGCAAGAGAGCGTGAGCGCATTTAGGGGGAGGTAAAAGCCGAACTAAGAGTGTAAACACGAGTGTGAGTGTTATCAACTTCTTTCTTTTTGAGTGAATCGAGAGGATTTGTTGTGAGGTTATTTTAAACGAATAGATGTCCCAAAATAGTGGACAAATCATGGAAAAACAACAAGGACGACAACCAATCAGAAACATTCTAGATTTGCAAATGCAAGCCCTTTTGCGCGAGATGGAACGATTACTTGATCGACTCTATCAAGTCGAGGCCCAAAGACAATGCGACAAATATCCTGAAGTTGCTAGGCGAAGGCGTGAACGGCCTAATCAACGACAAAGACAACCAAGGGCTCAAGATGACGATGTTAACGAACATAGTGAGGATGAAAGCGATCACGAGTCTAACATAAGCCTAGAAATGAGAGGTCCTCGAAACCGCGGACAAGTAGATCGAAGGCGGGAAGATGATGACTTGAAGAATATCAAACTCTCCATTCCTCCTTTCCAAGGAAAATCTGATCCCGAGGCATACCTCGAGTGGGAGAAGAAAATCGAACTAGTGTTCGATTGTCATAACTACTCTGAAAATAAGAAACTCAAACTCCCCGTAATTGAGTTTTCAGATTACGCAATGATATGGTGGGATCAGTTGACCACTAGCTGAAGGCGTAACGGAGAGCATCCCATTTCCACTTGGACCGAAATGAAGTCAGTCATGCGACAGCGTTTCATTCCATCCCACTACCATCGTGAGTTGCATCAAAAACTCCAAAATCTCTCCCAAGGGACAAAAAGTGTTGAGGATTATTATAAAGAAATGGAAGTGGCTATGATCCGTGCCGATGTACAAGAAGACCGAGAAGCCACAATGGCTCGCTTTCTAGCTGGACTTAATCGAGTGATTGCAAATGTCGTAGAACTGCAACATTACATTGAGGTTGTGGACATGGTCCACATGGCTATCAAAGTGGAGAAGCAGTTGAAGCGAAAAGGTATCACCCGAGCCTATCCTAATACCAATCCTTCTAAGTGGGGCCAAAGCGCAAGCAAGGGTTTTCTAACAAATCAAACGAAGGAATCTTCAAAAATATCTAAGGCGAATAAGCCTATTGCCGAGTCAAGTAAAGGTAAGGCTCCTGAAAGTTCCACCGCCCGTTCAAGGGACATAAAGTGCTTCAAGTGTCTTGGACATAGACATATAGCGAGTCAGTGCCCGAATAGACGTACCATGTTGTTAAGGGCTGACGGTGAGATTGAAACGGAGGACGAGAAAGAGAATGAGACTGGATCGACCTCCGAAGTTGAGGAGGACTTAGAACAACCCGTTGAAGGTGAATTACTCGTCGTCAAGCGAAGCCTAAGTCTCCAAAGTGTGGAAAGCGAACAACAACACGAGAACATTTTTAATTCGAGATGTCAAGTGCAAGGGAAAGTGTGTAGTATCATAATCGATGGAGAGAGTTGCACAAACGTGGCAAGCACCCTCATGGTAGAAAAGTTGGGGCTGTCAACCACCAAGCACCCGAATCCCTACAAGCTTCAGTGGCTTAACGATGTTGGGGAACTCAAAGTGAAAAAACAAGTCCTAGTGTCCTTTAGCATCGGCAAGAATTTCGATGAAGTATTATGCAATGTAGTGCCGATGCACGCAGGCCACTTACTTCTAGGACGACCATGGCAGTTCGATCGACGGGTGATGCATGACGGTTACACTAATAGATACTGCTTCAAACATCTTGGCAAGAACATGACACTTGCACCCCTCACTCCGAAGCAAGTGTACAAGGATCAATAAAAACTTAAACTTTCAGTGGAACAAGCGAGAGAAAAAGAAAAGAGTGCAAAAGAGAAAATTAAAAAAAACGAGAGAGAGAAGGATAAAAATGTGAGAGAAAATGAAAAGAAACAAAAACAAGTAAAAAGTGGAGAGGAAAAAGAAAATGGAAAAATGAGTGTGTTTGCGAGGGTTAGCATATCTGGCGGGCGATGTTTTTGTGACAACCTATGTATGTAGTTATGTACAAAGAGGCATTGTTGAATACTAACGAATTACCTGAAAACTTGTCTGCTTCTGTATTGTCTTTGATGCAGGAATTTGAAGACATATTTCTGGACTAAATACCGAGGGGGCTGCCTCCCATCCGAGGCATCGAACATCAAATAGATTTAGTGCCCAGAGCTGCACTACCCAACCGTCTTGCTTATCGGAGTAATCCTGAAGAAATGAAGGAATTGCAAAAGCAAATTACTGAACTCCTAGACAAAGGATACATTCGAGAGAGCCTAAGTCTCTGTGCGGTACCGGTGCTGCTTGTACCCAAGAAAGACGGGTCGTGACGAATGTGTGTGGATTGTCGTGCCATCAAAAAATCACTATCAAGTATCGACACCCGATACCTCGTCTTGACGACATGCTTGATGAATTAAGTGGTGCCCAGATTTTCACGAAAATTGATTTTAAAAACGGCTATCATCAAATACGAATGCGAGAAGGCGATGAATGGAAAACGGCCTTCAAAATGAAATTGGGTTTGTACGAATGGTTGGTAATGCCATTTGGCCTTACAAATGCTCCCAGTACTTTTATGAGATTGATGAACCATGTATTAAGTGCATTTATTGGTAAATTTTGTGTTGTATACTTTGACGATATCTTGGTTTACAGCAAAACTTTAGAGGAGCACGTACCCCATTTACGCGCGGTGTTGGAAACTTTACGAAAAGAGGTATTGTATGCTAATCTCAAAAAGTGTTCATTTTGCACTGATAAAGTTGTGTTTTTAGGATATGTTGTGAGTGCCAACGGTTTGGAGGTGGATCAAGAAAAAGTTCGAGCAATTCAGGAATGGCCGCGTCCGACGAGCATTAGCCAAGTTCAAAGCTTCCATAGATTGGCTAGCTTCTACCGTCGATTTGTGCCCAATTTCAGTACCATTGTAGCACCCTTAACAAGCGTAATTAAGAAAAACTCTGCATTTCACTAGTCTGAAGATCAAGAATGTTCATTTAATTTGATTAAAGAATGTCTTGTGAAAGCTCCTTTATTGTCCCTTCCTGATTTTACTAAAACATTTGAAATTGAGTGTGACGCAACAGGTGTAGGGATCAGAGCTGTGTTGACCCAAGATGAAAGACCGGTGGCGTACTTTAGCGAGAAACTAAGTGGCGCTTCCCTCAATTATCTGGTATACGACAAAGAGATGTATGCCTTGATTCGATCCCTTGAAACTTGGCAGCACTATCTAAGACCGAAAGAGTTCGTGATTCACTCCGATCACGAAGCACTTAAGTTTATTAAGGGTCAGCATAAATTCAATAAACGACATGCAAAATGGGTTGAGTATTTAGAATCATTTCCCTACATCATCAAATACAAGAAAGGTAAAGAAAATGTAGTGGCTGATGCTTTGTCACGGAGGTATACCTTATTGACTACTCTTGATTCAAAGTTACTTGGTTTTTACCATATGAAAGAGTTGTATGTTAATGATGAAGATTTTGGAACTATATATGCTGCTTGTGAAAATGGTTCTTTTGAGAAATTTTTCCGGCACGAAGGGTTTCTTTTCAAAGAAAATAGGTTGTGTATACCACAAGGCTCCATTCGAGAGTTACTTGTGACGGAGGCGCATAGTGGTGGCCTTATGGGACACTTTGGAATAAGCAAGACATTGTCGACCCTCCATGAACATTTTTATCGGCGCGAATACGGAGGCGTGGAGTGGATCTCGTGAACATTTGTCTAATTTGTAAGCGGGCTAAGTCGAAGGTCCAACCTCATGGATTATACACACCTCTTCCTATTCCTGACACCCCGTGGACCGATGTCTCTATGGATTTTATTCTTGGATTGCCGAAAACTAAGACAGGGAAGGACTCAATCTTTGTTATAGTCAATAGATTCTCTAAAATGTCACATTTTATTTCTTATGCTAAAATTGATGATGCTGTGCATGTTGCTAATTTGTTTTTTAGGGAAATTGTATGACTACATGGATTACCGAGAACGATCGTTTCTGATCGAGATACAAAGTTCTTGAGTCATTTTTGGCGGACATTATGGGGAAAACTTGGAACGAAATTACTGTTTTTAACCACTTGCCATCCACAAACGGATGGCCAAACCGAGGTGGTAAACTGAGTTTTGTCAACTTTGTTGCGAACGTTGGTACGAAAGAACCTCAAGACGTGGGAAGAATGTTTACCCCACATCGAATTCGCTTATAATCGCTCTGTTCACTCGGCAACCAAATTTTCTCCTTTTGAGACTGTCTATGGATTTAACCCTCTTACTCCTCTTAATATATTACCTTTTTCTAATGATCAATTTGTCCATACAGATGCAAGGAAAAAGGTTGAATTTGTCAAGGAACTACATAGGAAAGTTCGAAAGAATATTGAATCCCGAACCAAGCAATACGTCCAACGAGCCAACAAAGGACAAAAATGAGTTGTATTTGAACCCGGAGACTGGGTTTGGGTGCACATGAGAAAAGAAAGGTTTCAGGCTCAACAAAGATCTATGTTGTTGCTGCAAGGAGACGGCCCCTTTTAATGAATGAAAATTCGTATAAGCTTGACTTATCGGGTGAGTACAATGTTAGTGCTAGTTTTAATGTCTCTGACCTGACTCCTTTTGATATAGATACTGACTTGAGGACAAGTCAATTTCTAGAGGGGGAGGATGATACGATCCCGCTTTCCCATAAGTCAGATCCGAGTCGAGACCCGATGGTGCTACCTCAAGGGCCGATCACAAGGGCTCGTGCAAAACAATTTAAAGAAGCTGTTATAGCTTTAGTTCAGCAAATGTGGGATGAAGTCAATGCTAGACCTATCGAACTAGATGGTGGCAACTTTAGGAATCCATGCCGAATTCTTCTACAAATTCAGTTCAGCTCACCGAGCTCACCTCCAACTCAAGTTAGCTCCCATGTAGCTCCACACCAGCTCAATAGCTCGGATTCAGCTCATTCCCAGTTCCACAGCTCGGGACCAGCTCATTATCAGCTCATGAGTCTAAGCCCAGCTCGGGTTTAGCTCATTAATTAAACATCAGCCCGTGGAGTTCACCATGACTGCATTTGACTACTATTGTCTTTTTATTTAATAAGTTCAATAACTAGCTAATTAATATCCCACATATTAAATTTAGTTCACATTAGTTTTATTAAATATGTCTTAAAAGAGTTTATTGATGATAATTAAATTTGTCATAACCGCATTTAATGTTGATATTTGTGTTCACATTAGCTTGAATTAATTCTGTTCACATTTCTTGTAGGAACACAATGGACTTATGGAGATGAAAAGGAAACATGAATTTTGAAAGGTGCATGGACGGTTTGGGGGGGCTTGAATCTCCTAGGTGCATGTTCGGCTAAGTGCATGTGACCATTCGGCCAAAGGACACCCACACATGCATGAAGATAGCTTGGCCGATTAGCTTCCCCATGAATCTCCTTAATTCGTTTCACACCTATGTTCACATGGCAAGACTATTCGGTTCACCTTGTTCACATTGGAAGACTCTTCAACATTCGGTTTTCACACATATGTTGGTCCTTGGAGTATCCTAATTAATTCGTATTTTTTTGGCCAAACATTGCTTCATTTAATAAGGTTGGCGAAACCTTACAAGTGACCAATGGACATCATGCATTCATTTGTTTTTCTTAAGCATGAAGGTTCATTCATCCACCATCCCCATAGCCGAATCTAGTCATGCATATTAAGGGTTAATTTTTCTAGAATTTTCTTTTAATTAATTTGTAAGTATGAAAGGCCAATCGGCTACCTAGATTTTAGGCCTACAAATACTTGTTAATTTTCCATATAAAGGGAATTTTGAAACTTTTGTCAACGTTATCCTGCCAAAATTGTGAGGCAAACTTTTCTTATATTTCATTCAAAGATTCGATTGGCGTTCTTAGCGCTCTAGTTGTGTCAACCGTGTTCTTTGTCGATTTCGAACTTATCACTACTTGTAGTGTGGTGTTCCAAACTAAACCGAGGTTCCTATCTTGTTAGATAGTGGGTCGAGTTTCCCTTTACCAAACCCAAACCAAACTAAAAAGTGCATATAAATAACGGGTCGATACCACATTGGTATTCGTTCTTGTTTGCATTCTTTGTTTGATTCCATTTCTTTCTTTACCCAAAACGTACCAAATCCGACCATTTTCATGCCATTCCATTTATACCATTTCCTCCAAACACATTTCTTCTCAAACCCGACTTCTGTCTAACTTGTTAAACTAAGTTAACGATACTTCTTCGTAGATGATCGGGCACTTCACATTCGACTCAACTCATCCCGAGACGGTTCGTATCACCTTTTTGATAAACTGGGGCAAAGCCCTTTTCGCATTTCCTCCATCTATATCAAAAACCCAACCAATGCATATAATGAGTATATCATAGCATAACATGTGCATGTTATAACATATCATGTGCATATCATGTCATATCATGTAAATCAATACCTCATGCATCATATTCATAATTAAACCCTATGGGTATAATGGTTATTTTTACCTAGGGGCAAAACAGTCATTTACCATATTTTAGGGGTAATTTCATAAATTTACCAAATATTATGGGTTTTCCACGTTCATTAACAATTATCAATATCCTCAAGTGATTAAACGGTGATTTTAACGCACTTTATCAAATTAGGGCTTTTGGGCCCAAAACCTCTAATGGGTCCTACGAATGCCGATTTAGCCCATTATGCCCACTTAACCCAATTTTTTTACAGCAGATCTAACCGTGTTAACATGCAATTTATTCAAGTTCCATTTTCTATCAATTTTATCCAAATGGGCTCGAAAGCCCATTGGGCCCAATTTCAGCCCATTGAGGCCCAACTTATTGTCGTGCACAAAATTGCGCTCTTACCTGTTTTGTGACGACTGCCACTAAGATCCCTTACGATGTCCTTTTTGTCGAAAACCAATGACTAGATCTAAGTCTAGTTGTTCCAAAGATCCAAGCCTTCGATCCAACCTCTAGAAGACACTAAACACCAAAATAAATTGTCGGTTAAAGACCCTTAAAGCCCTATGCCCAAATCGACAGCCTCCCTAGATTTTAGGGACTTCGGCTTTTTCTAAATTGTAAAATAAGACTAGATCTGAGGTGATGAGCACTTACCACCTATTCCTCTTTGATTTCTACGCAGATCTAATGTAGATCTATCCTCTAAACGATAGTAGAACTCGAATCCAGGAGATCTGAAGTTTCGGCTATAAGTCCCTAAATCTATGGTACTTCGGCTTTTTAAGTGATGAAGAAGATGAAGATTTGAGGCTATAACTTTGAAATAACGTTGCCATAGATACTAAGGGTTTAGAGAAGATGAAAGTTAATCAAAAGGAACAAAAATACTGAAGGATTTTGGCTTGGAGAAATCGGCACAATAAGTGAGTTTTCAGGATTTTGGCTTTTATGGCGATCGGCTATGAAGGTTTTGTGGAGGATGGGATCGATAGAGGAGGTGAGTAAGGTGATCAGAAGGTTTCGGCTAGAAGAAAAAGCAAAAAGGAAGAAAGAAAATGGAGGAAAAAGAGAGGAAGAAGAACTCGGCACCAAGGAGAAGGAATTTGCGTTTTCGGCTTTTGTGAGATCTCAGAAAGGATGAATGACAGTGAAAGCTTTCAGGTGGCTAACCCTAATTCTCTAAGACAGAAAAAGAAAAGAACCTAACCCTAATATCAACTAAAACAATCGGCCTAACCTCCCTAAGGCCCTTGCCGAAATTCACTTAAGTGATCAGATGCTCGGTACATGCCTAAAATTAAAAAGTAACAGTATGCCTACCTTGCAACTTGAACCCTGGACCTTTAATTCCTTCCCAGGCGCCATTTTTTTAGGAACTTAGTGGCGCCACCTTGCCTCTTTACCAAGGCCTTATTTTATGTCATAATTTACGAAGTTCTTCTTAAAAACCCACTTAACCAAGTCTCCTATTCACTTAAAATCCAACCTTGATATTTTACCGCGTTTAACTTAGGCTTGGGCCTTCTAAAGGCCCACTAACACATTTAAATGCAATTCCAATATTTTGAACACAAAAATTTCAAAATTTACCTAAAATCACAGAAACCCAAAAAATCCCGAAAATCAGGGTGTTACAGCATCGCCCAGCTGATCAGTCAGCAGCACGCCACACGCTTACCTCGTGCACACCTGCTCTATCGCGCGCTACATTGCGCGCCTGGTCCTGCTCAGCACCAAGCTACTCCTTGGCGCGCTTACTGCTCCAACCCCAGCTGCCTAGGCTGTGTCCTGCACCAGTGCCTAGCTTTCGCGCGTGCCCACACTAGGCCTGCTCAACAATCCGCACGTTGCTCGCATCCCTTACTGCGCACTGCTGCTTTGCACACCCGAGTGGCACACCACCCTTTCACCCATCCTTAGCCAAAAACCTCCCAATCTCTTTTAATTTGCCTTCTTTTTGATTCAAAATTATTTTTCTTAAGAGCTCTTAATTTTTTACAAAAAAAGGTGGTTAATCATGCCTCGCAAGAGAACTCGTGCATCCATCCAAATTGATGAGTCACAAAACAAGTTCCACTGTGAAGAAGCCAAAGCAAGATACGTGAGTATCTTCAAGAATCAACAAATGCATCCAGAGAAAGGCTTCACCTTGAAAGAAAGAAACTATATTGATTTTATGGCACGCATTCGTTAGGTTACTAAAACTCTCAATTGGGAGTTGTTTTGTGAAAAGAGACCTAGTGTGGATGAGGAGTTAGTACGCGAGTTCTATGCAAATTTAACCTCAAGCGAGTTGACAGAAGTTCCAGTTCATGAATCAAGGTACCAATAACTTCAAACGCTATTAATGAGTTCTTTGAAAAGCCTGATTTTGAAAACAACAAATATTCTTCCTTGATGAGCAATATAGAGCCTGAAAATTTGCAAGAAATTTTCGAGGAACTTACAGTTCTAGGTTCTAAGTGGACAGTGTCAAAGCAAGGAATCCACACTTGTCGAGAATATTTGACACCACTCGCAAACGTATGGTTCTATTTCATTTGTTTCAACCTTATGCCTAGCTCAAATGGGACTAAAATCTCATTAGAGTGAATGGTCTTATTATACTCGATTTTAATTAGAGAGACCTTTGATGTGGGAAAAATCATCCTAAGAGAAAAGTAGAATTGTGCCATTAGACGTTCTGGCCGAGCCTACTTTCCCTTTATGATAACAATTCTGTGCTTGAAAGCTAAAATTCTTACAAACGTAAAGAAGACAGGCTATAGCCAAGGCACAATTACAGATTGGGACCTCTACCGAATAGTTGGAGAATCTGTTCTACAGCAACGAGTTGAAGAAAGTGAGGACATCGAAGAAGAAAAAAAAGATCCCATAATGCAATCAGCTGAAGTCCCAATAAGGCAAAACCAATGGAACCAGAAGCTAAACCTAATGTCGAAACTTCAATGTTCAGAGCTCAATCACCTCACCCAGATCTTTGAGATGAGCTGTCAAAGTTGATAGACATAATGCAACATATGTAGTGGCAGCAACAAGCTTACTGGAGATACTCAAAATAAGGGATGACTCAATGAGAAGCGCTTTTATGAAAATATACAATGACCCATTTATTTTTGTGCCTAAGTTTCCAGATTTCATATTTGGACCATGGAGTCCACTATCGAAGAAGGAGCGAAGCGATTCATGCAAAGGCAATTATGATAGATGAAAAGATGAGTCAAATTCAGAAGGATCTGCAAATAAATAAAAGGGGGATCTTGACTTTATTTTATTTCTATCCTTAGGTCATTTTAGGATTAAGCTTAATTAGGAATTTTTATTTTTGCATAATAAAGTAAAATATGGAAATCATGAATAAAAAAAGAACAAGTTGCAAAGTATAAAGTGTGGCAATAGGTATATACATGTCTAGGATTGGATCTTGAGAGAGCTTGGTACTTAAGCAGTCATTTTGATTCACCTCTTTTTTTCTAGAATCCTAACTAGTGTATAGTATCTATTCACTTTTAACAATGAGGACATTGCTCATCTTAAGTAGGGGGACTGAAAAATTGAAATTATTTCCACTCAGAATAAAATTTTCTTTTAATTATGATTACGATATATTTTGTTCAAAAATTTGAAATTTTGTTATGTATGTTAAACTTTAGTATAAATAAAGTTTGATTATTTCAATAAATTGTTATGTCAGCTTAATAATGACATAAATGCATTTTTAATACAGCATACAAATCGTACCATAAAATTTTTAGTTCTTTCGGAATGTTAGGCATGCTTGAAAGTTTAAGTCTTTAGAATTGACTTAGTAGTTTCTTGAGGCTAAATCCTAGAAAGCATGGAATGTTGAAAATGATTTAGGCAACTATTGTTTGGACTGTTTGAGCCTTTCAAGCCAACCATGATGAAATTTTTATCCATTGAAACCTAGCTTTGAGACTATATGGCCTAATTTTATTTGAACCCTTGCAAATTTAGCCATCACTTCTCTCTTAACTATCTTTAAATTGTCCCAAACACTAGACTCAGTATCATTCAAAGTATTCTTTAAAAATAAGTTTGGGGGAGTTGAAAAGAAGTATCAAATGCTCTAAAATTGTAGTACATTTAGTAAAATGCCAGTGTTAAAAAAAAAGAGAGAGCATGAATTCTTAAAATAAAATGTACAAAAGAGCATGTGAAAGTAAAGAAAGTTGATGTATTGAAGGTAATTATTTCGAAGGTCTGATGCAAGCTGAGTCTAGGGTTTTTAGCCTTAAATTATCTACCTTCTACCTGCCCCTAAGCCCAGCCATGTTACAATCTTGTTAAAGACCTATTGATTCAAGTTCCAATGCTACCTACATTAGTGGAGAGAAAATGCTACGTACAACATATGAAGGCTTAAGTTAAACTTAATGATTGGAGCTTAATCTTGAATAAGGGAATAAAATTAAATTGGTAAGGGTTAACATGACTTTATTAGGAAACATTTAGTCTAATTTTTGGTTATCATAAGAATGATTAAGATTAATTTGAATGATATGTATACTTAAGTAAGCATAACTGTCAAATTTCTTGTTTCTGAGCATAAGTATATTAAATTCATAATTTTGGGAAGAATGTTCTTCTGAAGGAATTTTTCAAAGGTGTTCCCGAGAAATTCTTTTTAAATTTGTGCATTACTCGAGACGAGTAATGAATTAAATTTGGGGTGTGCAAACACAAAAATTTACACATTAAAATCATACAGTTTCGATAAAATTCTTGTCGAAAAATAATTAATTTTTATAAAATAATTAAAGTGCACTTAAAATATGAACATGTTAAATTTTAGTTAATTTTATAATTAATTTTGATGAATTTTGGCTATTTTCGACAGATTTGCACAAAGGGCAAAAAATGGCTCGGCAGACACTACTAGAAGCACAAAACCGAGAACCAATTTGAAATATCGAGGTGAACTAAATTTCAGCCTAATATGGTCCAAAATTATGTTTGAATCGAATCAAGTGAACCGAATCGCCCCAAGAAATGGACAGCCTAAAACCATCCCAAGAGCTGACCCAAATTAGCTTATTAGCTGATTACTTAAGCTTGCAAAGAGGCCCTTGAAGACTTGTTTAAGTTGCATTCAAACCCCTCCACAATTGGTGGCTTTGTAGATTTGCCTCAAGCCAAATTTAGCAAGGTTGAAACCATCAACCTTCCCACATGTGTGGCTAGCCACGGGATGGCTCTTTGGCTGCTATTTTTAGCTAATTTTAGTAGCCATATTCAGCTATAAAAACCCCCTTGGCGGATTATTCAACAGATCTCAATTCATTCACATCTTTTCTCTCTTCTCTCCACTTTCTCTCTTCTTTGCCATTCTAAATTCTCTTGCTCTCTTGTCAATTTCTTCCCTTGGAAAAGAGGTGTTCATTAGCCATTTTGGAGCAACATTGAAGTGTTCGTAGCAGCTTTGATCGATGAGGACAACAGAGAAGAATTAACGGAGCAAGCTAGTCAAGCCACGGAAAAACACCGAATTTGATTCTTGTTCTCTATCTCTTTAATTTTTGTTGTTGTTATGATGAACATATCTATGAATATTTATGTTGTTGGAATGGTTAATTTAATCAATTTAGCTTGAATTTAATTCATGTTAGATTTATTGCATTTCGTCTTCTTAAATTGTTAAAATTGTGTTTATGTTGTTATAGGCCTCGATAAGATGTTTGATTAAGTAAAATCATGACTAAGTTATTCTTACATTACAATTGTTAGGTAACTAATGAATTAATTATTTAAACGGATTGAAATTGTAATTAATAGACATAGTACTTAATCAATACATGTTTAATCATCCAAGGTAGTTGAGGGTTAAGTTAGCAACAGTATCTAACGATACATTTGCCTTGCATAACTTGCAAGATTATTGTGATTAAACTGTTTCAAGGTAAAGATACTTTGTTACCTCACGTAGTCTTTTATGTGCTTATTAAATCGATTTAATTGTTTGAATTGACATAGGGATAGGTTTAAAAGATTATTTCAATTTAATAAGTATGTATGTGCTATAACATATTTGCCTGTTAAGATTTGTTTAATCGATTGAATTGACATAGAGATATGTCCAAGAGATGAATGGATTTTGGTAGGTGAGTATGTTCATAAGTTAGCAAATTACCTAGTTGCCGTGAATTTATTCGTAACAATATAAACATGAGTTTAATAATTCTAAGATAAGAAATGTAATTAATCTAACACAATTATGTCATCTTGATTAAACTCGTATTTAGAAGTCGTGCATTTGAGATTTATTTTATCTAGTTTAAAATCTTAGTTTTCAAATCACCCTCTTCAAAAAAAAATTTCTTTCACCAGAGTGTTTTAAATAACATTCATAAATAGTTCTTTTCACAGTCCCTGTAGGTACGATAACTCAACATTTACTTGTCACTTTATTACTTGTTGCTATTGTGTACACTTGCACATTTTCATCGTTCCACTTGTTCATAGAAAATTTTTTCTAAGTTTTGCAAAACTTTCCTAAGGCTTGGTTTAGTCCCGAACCACTTCCAAAACATGTTTTGGGCCTGTAGGCTCGTATTAGGGACTTTATAATTGAATACAAACAGTTTTAATTTGGATGCAATTTTATGACTCGAAATTTTATGTTTGCTTGTGATGTGAGTCTGGTAATGCCTCATATCCCGTTCCGGCGTTGAATACGGATAAGGGGTGTTACAAACTTACCTCTAAAGCACTTTCGGTTTAAACAAAGGGACTACTCTGCAATTATTCCTTTTCCTCAGTTATTGTCTTTTTGAATCAAATCTTGATCTATACTGTAATTGAATACAATCTATTAAATTCACATTCAATTCAATACATATGACCCTTAACTTCTCATTAATTACACATTTTCCTTAAACTTTTACATTTTTTACAACTTAGTCCCTAAACTTAAAATCTCAAATTTTAGCAAAATTTTCCATTCAATCATGCTAGCCGAATATCTATCCCCTTGTTTCTAGCCCAAATATATTCTAAATTAAACATGTTTACCCATGAATTCTAGCATTCACCCAATCCAACCCTTTAATCAAAACTAACAAAAATCACATTACAAAACAATCCAAAATCACAAGCAAGACTTCAAACCCATCATTATCATTAAGAATAATCAATATTCACCAATGGCAACATTCAAAATTTTTAACCGTTTCAAAACGAAGGTTCAGGTAAGCTGGACCAAGTTGCAACGATTTCAAAAATATAAAAATTACAAGAAACAGACTTAAAATGGACTTACATGCAAGGTAGGCAATGGTTGAACCATTCAAGCTCCAAAAATGGAGAATCCCTTCTAAATTTTCGATGGTAACTTCCATAGAGGATGATGATATGTTTTATGTTTTTATTATTCATTATTTTAATTTCATTATTTACAATTTTATCTTTCCTAATTTTCATGATTTTTACCTAATTCAAAGCCCCAAAATCGTCCATCTATAATAATTATGGTCTATTTACTGTATAAATCCTCTCAAATTTAATAATTAAGCTATCAATTCAACATAATTCAATAATCACTAAGTTTTGCATATTTCACAATTTAATCCTTTTTACTTAATTAACTATCTAAATGTTAAAATTTCATCACCAAAATTTTACACGAATCTAATGCAACCCTATAAACATTAATAAAATAATAAAACTCAACTTCACATATTGGACTTGTGGTCCTAAAACCATTGTTCCATTACCACTAAAAGTCGAGATATTACATAAAAACATAGTTTAATAGATTCGAGCATGATTAGGGACCAATCTAAAAATTTTCAAAACTTGGAACTAAGTATTGATACTAAAAGAACAAGTACTATAACGCCCCAAATTAGGGCCTAGAACTGTTAGGTCTTAAGCATGGGAACAGTTAGGAGGCGGCACATAAATAATTGATTGTGCAATAAGTGACACAAGTATAGGCTTGTCTCAGTGGTTAAGTGTTCTAGGAAGAGATTGAGAAGTCTTGGGTTCAAGTCTAAGCTGGTGCCAAAAGTTTTGTTTTTACAAGAATAAGCACTGACTCTAGGCAATAGGTTTTTAAATAATTGTGGGGATAACATGTCATAAGAAGCTTGCTAGCCTAGTGGTAAGTGGCGTGTGGAGCTTGCAAGGGGTTTGAGGTTCGAATCCCTGGTTGAGCAAATGGTGATTATATTTGCAGATGGCCATGGGAGGCAGTAGAGTTGGACTGAAACACTATAGTGGAAACACTATAGAGGGGAGTGGAGTTTGAATGGGTCATGGAGGGATTGTAGGAGGGAGTTGAGGAGTGATATGAGGAGGGATTTTAGGAGAAAATCAAGAAAAGTATGGTGAAAGGGAGTAGTGGGACGTTTGGGATCTTTGGGGCACTTGGAAATTCCACTTTTGTGAGTTGTGGACCCCATTTTTAGTTTTTGGTGAGCATGTTGGGGGTTATTTTTTCCTTTGTTTTCTGAGGGCCGAATTGTGTGAAGAAATCTAGGAAAGACTTTTATTTTTGTATTGATAATGGCTCTACATTCTTTTCTTTAGCCGAATGTATCCTTCTCTTTCTCAATTCTTTTCCCCCTCTTTTACTTTTCATTGTTTGACCGAACATTCATTTCTCTTATCTCTCAAATTCTTCAGTTTTAACCCCTAATTCTTGATCGATTCTCTTCTTCTCTTTTGCTCTCTCTCTGTTTATTCCTCTTGAGTGAATACTGCTATTTCGTTTGTTCCATAGTGTCGATTCTTCAGGGCCCTCTGTCGACTTTGGTGGTAACTACGTTATTCAGTTACTTCTCCCTTTAAATCGATTACACCTTTTTCCCTCTCTTTTTATTTAGATACTTGGGCCGACTTCTGCTTAGCTCCCTCTCTAACTGTTCAGTTCTTACAGTTCTTCTGGAACAATCGGGACGTGTTGGGCTAGCCTAGCCTCTGTGGTGTGGGTTTATTGTGAGATGAGGACCGCTTGTTGTCCTCCCCTTGAATCGGTGTTGTAATTTTGGTAAGAGCTATATGTTAGTTTAACTATTTTTGCAAACGTTGCTAATAAGGGTTAATAGATTTCAGATTAAGTGTAGATGATCTGTAAGAGCCTACTATCAATCTTTGGTATCGATTGAAGTGGGAGGAGTCTTTTGTCCATTCAAGGCAAGTGATGAATTTTACATTGGCTAAAAGTTGTTTAAGGGATTGTTAAACCCTTAGATTAAAGGACTGATAGTGTATCTTAATTGAATATAGGTTTGGGGAAAACACTCGAGCTATTTGCGCATTTATCACAACCAGGTGTGTAACCACACTGCTATACATGTAGATAGACAAAAGCTGGAAAAGTATGACTATTGACACTATACGAGCGTGCGATTGCTCATGTGGTAAATTGAACGCATAGATGTGAGCATTGGACCACAGAGGCCACCATGAACGATTTCATGGGCTAGGACCATTTTTGGCCACGTTGGGCCGAGTTGGGCGGTGTAGGCCCATGGGCTTCTGGGCCCCACATGGGCAAACCACATGAACGTGTGGAGATTATTGGGCCAGGCTGTGTAGGTTACATGGCCAAGGCCATTTTTTGGGCCGAAATGGGTTATGTGGGCCACACGGGCTTGTGGGCCCACATGGGCCCGTATTATGGGCTTTGGGCCCATTTCCACTGTTTGACTGTTAAGGTTGCAAGGGTCACCCGAGACGACTGTGACCTTCTGTTAGGTCAGTAAGCGTACCTGAACCCCCATAAGGTAAAATGATCGAAATACCCCCATAGGGTAAAATGATCGAAATACCCACATAGGGTAAAATAATCGAAATACCCCCATGGGGTAAAATGATCGAAATACCCCCATAGGGTAAAATGATCGAAATATCCCTGTAAGGTAAAATGACTATAATTCCCCTATAGGGTAAAATGACTGTTTTGCCCTTGTGAGGCAAAATGGCTATTTTGCCCTTGTGAGGCAAAATGGCTATTTTGCCCTTATATGGTAAGGCAACTATTTAGCCTCTATGTGATGTATGTTTATATTTTAGCATGCTATTTGTAAATTGTATTGAATACATGTTTAATATTATGATATGGCATGACATGTTGCATGATGCATTGCATGGGGATGGGTTATATATGATTAGAGGAAGTGTACTATACTAGCAGCTCTGTTGCAAATCACTAATGGCTTTAAGCAGATTATACTAGCAGCTTTATTGTAAATACTGTTAGTGTCGCAACCGGTGCTATTTTGAAGTGTAGGGATGGGTGGGTTGATTATATACCCACATGGAGTGTAGGGCTGGTACGAAGATGGATTGTAGAGGCTAGATTGGGTAGGACTTGCATACTGTTTACTGTTACTACACTATTTACTGTTATTGTAATGGGCTAAGGCTCGAATATATATATGACTACTTCTGTATTGAGATGGGCTTAGGCCCAAACTGTTTACTGCTACTAAAATGGGCTAAGGCCCATACTATTATTGTTACTAATATGGGCTTAGGCCCAGAATGTATTCGCTCTCTGTATGTTCGACTGTTTGTTTATTATTGCGATTACACACTGAGTTTTCGTAAACTCACCTAACTATTTTAACTTTACAGGTAATCCTTAGGTGGATCGGTGCTGCGAGGGACTTAGAGGTGGACACACAATAGCTTACGCTTTCGAATTTATCTTTTAATTTATAAGTAGTTTTATTTGGGTATTTTTATGTAAAAGGCCTCTTTAAGTTTTATTCTTTAATTTGGGCTTTTATTATTTTACTATGATTTATACCTACTAGTGGTAGGATGCGGGTTTTCAAAAGATAAATGATTTTCAACTACTGCGCTACGCAAATCGTTTTGAAAGCTATCGCAATCAAACACTATTTTTTTAAAGTGTAAATACAATTTAATATGGCATATGTTTTGCTAAACCAACCTATGTTCTAGCAACAAACAAAACATGTTAAATACTCTTAAAGACCGCAACGGGTTTCTAAAAAACGAACTCGACAATAAAACTATGCTTTTCGAAACACTTCAATGTGATATCGCCAGATTCAACCATAATGTCCAGGCTGGGTTTGGGGTGTTACATGTACCGATATTTTTAACATTGGTATTAATACCAAAAATCAATATCGATACTATTTTTGGCATTTTTTCATTTTCAAAACACTTTTCATTTGGTAAGTATCGATACTTTGGTCCCTGGTATCGATACTTTTACCCAGATATTCATATTAAAAGTTCATTTCATGCTCAAATCTATATCTTAGCTCATAGATACATATAGGTACACAAATAACCTACATAGAACTCATTCAATCCATTACAAACATACAATCACTATGTCATAATTGGCACCTCAATCCTACAATTCAAATTCAAACATAATGTCATATTCAAAACAATCCAATATGCCCTCCAAGATAGCTCAAAAAAATTAACATAACATACCTCATTTAACTATTTATAACACCTTATAATAATGATTTAATATCAACCATTCAAGCATGCACAATACCTTACCAAATTTATTCAAACCTATCATATACATACCATTCATTTACTAAGCATATTTCAAACATGTTACATTATCAACACATAAGCATAACCTACATACTTAAACAATCAACAAAGATTACCAAATACCAAGATCATTACCAAACTCAGTTATATACATATTCACATAACATTTAAAATACTAAATTCATTCAAAGTATAACATATACAACCACATAACTCTCTTAGGTACATGAAAAATATTATATACCTCTCTTTCAAACCAACTAATCTATATCATGACATCATATTACCTATATAATTGCATACAAAAAATGTCATCTCAAATACCAAATACACAATTCAAATGATTTACTAATGCATATGTTTTCAACAAGAATATTCTTTGTCATAATCACAATTCTCATTTGTAGATTTCTTTGGACCGATGGTCTTATGGTCATAGCAGTGATCATAAAAGTGAAGATGTTCAAATTAAAGATACCAGAGTTACCTCGCGTATTCAGAAGCATTCCATCCATGGATTTGCACCCGAGAGATAGACGTATCCTTTATGACGAACCTTTGATCTACCGTAATTTGGTGTAGCAGATTAAACTAGTTTTCGCACTTAAAGAGCTTGAATACAAGAATTTTTATTATGTTTTAATTAGATTTCCTTAGTTTTGATTACATCAAATAAAATAAATAAAATATGTAATTTGAGTATTTTATTGACCTTAAGGACCGAAAGGGGCCTATAGGTGAGCTAATATACTTTGTGACTATGTAGGAGATAATTAGAAGGCATAGTAACTCAATACTGGTCGCTTTGTTGCAACATAAGGAGCAGAATATGTGAAATCCAAGACTATCTTCAGTGTCGCGACAAAGCATGAGGATGTCGCGACATACCCCTAAAGCTACCTTGAGTATGAGCATACTGCCTTCGATGTTGCGACACAGGCACTAGAGTGTCACAACACCAGTCCTGTACGAGAAATACTTATGAGTTAGGGGAGTTTTGTCTACACAATCAAATATTGAACATGAGAGTGATGACAAACCTAGGGTTGAGGACGGTGGAAGCCCTAACCTTATAAATAGGCTCATCTAACACTTGTTATAGACAACTTTTCATGTTGTATAATTTTTCTTTATAGTTTTAGTTTTTAGTTTTTCTTTATTCTTAGGCTTTAGGTTATTTTTGGTTTCATTCTTTACTTTGTAGGAGATCTGATTTGTGGAACTCAATCAATTCTATGTGGATTCATCATTATTTAATACAATTCAGCCTTTTCTTAAACTTTATTCTCTTGATTCGTTATTAATGTTGATCTTTTATATCAAGTTTATTCTATTTATGAGATTCATAAGGAACTAATCCTCTTATAGGGGATTAGCGAGTTTAGGTATGATTAATTAACTATTTTGTAGAGTTTTCTTAGCAGATCAGCTATTTGGGAGAGGAAGAACTTAAACCCTAGGATTGATGACCCTAGGAAGTCATCAAGGTGGGAATTCACCCAAAATTGGTATGGCCTATCCGTGAACACCTTAACCCCAAACCAGTCTAGACTGTGAGGTCGACAGATAAGCAGTTCTTGTTGACTCATTATTCTGGTGGAAGATAGAGAGATCCTACTAGAATATCGACTACTTGATTGAACAAGGAACACGAAGTTGCAATTAGTTATGATTATCAAAGTGAGCTAATCACCCATGCTCAAATCTGATTAAGTTTCCATAGCAAATCTTCCAAGTTTCTCCATTTATATTATTTTATTTCTTTAGTTATTAAAAACTCTCTCTTTATGTTTAGTCGTAATATAATTTATTCAAAGTACTAATTAGCTTCATTTGTGCTTAGGTTAAGATTAATTTAGTGCTCACCTCCCTTGGGTACGATCTTCGAAGTACTAAACTACTTCGTTGTAACTACATTACAACCTGACCCGTATATTTGTGGATACAACCTATTTAACATATTTTGTGCAGGATTTCTACTTTGGATGTTGATACGTCCGAAGGCGGTCAAGTTGTTGGCATCGTTGCTGGGGAGGCAACGTCACTAGTTTTATTTTAATTTTTGCATTTTAAATAGAATAATTAGGAAATCAATACATTACAGATACGAATTTTAAACTTTAGCTTTACTAAACATTTCTTTATTTCTTTGATTCCAGGATATAGGAATATACTTATAGAAGATATTTATGTAGTCAAGAAAACTAATGACTAAAGTTCTTCTGGTCGTATAGATCACAACTTAAGAGAGAACAACATTTTCTTGTTGATAAGTAACCATAAGTAATATGATGTAAGCATTAAGTGCAAAACCCATTTTCCAGTAGTATCGAATATAGTGGTTTCAGGACCACAAATTCAATGAATAAGTCCATAAATATTATTACTTAATATGTAACACCCCAAACCCAGCCTAAACGTTATGGCCAAATCTGGCGATGTCACATTGAAGTGTTTTTTGCAAAGCATGATATCGAAAAAAAACCCTTTTTCCATATTTACCTTTGTTACGTGTTCTTAATGATGATTTTAAAACATGTTGTTTATCAAAGGTTACTCATGTTAAAACGTCTTTAATTTTGAAAATGTTGTCTCTTGCGGAAGCTCTTAAATAATTACGTATTCTTAGTATTTTTGGAAAACATTTATCTTTTAAAAAAACCACGTCTTATCTTACTGCTAGCAGTTATAAATCAAAATCATTAAAAGCCCAAATTAAAGATTAAAAATTTTATAGAGGCTTTATTATATAAAAAGATACCCAAATTAAAATACTTATAAATTAAATTTAAGTGTGGCCACCTTTGAGTCCCTCGCAGGACTGACCTGCCTAAGACTGAGGATTGCCTGCACAGTTAAACAGAAGGGTGAGTATATGAAACTCAGTGTGTAATCCCTTAATAAAAAGCGCACGATCATGTAGTAAGCAAATACGATGCAGGCTTAAGCTCAGATCGATAATGATTCGATTTGATTAGGGCCTTAGCCCATTACAGTATCAATATCAGTGTGGGCCTTAGCCCATTTCAGTGACAGTATTAGTACAGTTATATAATTAGAAATTCGACCCATCCAGCCTATACACTCCACTCCATCCAGCCCTACACTCCACGTGGGGATAAAATCAACCCACCTATCCCTACACTCCAAATTAGCACCGGTTGTGGCACTAAATAGTATTTGCAGCAGAGCTGCAAGTACAGTACACTTCCTCCCATCATAATTAACCCATCCCCATGTAATATGTCATGTGTCATGGCATAATATCATACATGTATGCAATATAAAAATGGCATGCTCGAATATAGTAATACATATCATAGAGGCATATCAGTCATTTTACCTCATAGGGGCATAATAGTCATTTCATTAAATTGAGGTCTAGGTATACTTACCGATCCAACAGTAGGTCCATAGTCTTCTCGGGCGACTCGTGCAACCTTAACAGTCAGACAGTGAGAATGGGCCCGAGGCCCATAATACGAGCCCATATGGGCCACACGATAGCCCAAAAATGGCCTCAGTTGTGTGGATTACACAGCCTAGCCCAAATACTCTACATAATTTCGTGTGGTTTACCCGTGTGGGGCTCTCAGGCTTGTGGGGCCCACACGACCCATTTTGGCCCATCATGGCCCAAATCAGCCTCAGGCCATGAAATCGCTCATGGCCGGCCTTAACGATCTTACGCACATGTTTAGGCGTTTGGATTACTACACGAGTGAGTGAACGTCATGTAGCGTTAACGTTCACTTATTTTGGCTTTTTTCGATCTACGATTATGGCAGTGTTATTACACACCTTGTATACGAGGATGTGCTACTAGCCCATGAGCACCAAAACCTACATTCATTCAAGGCATTCTATTAGTTGTTTAACAATAGGGTTAACAACCCCTCTTTAATATTTATCCCAATATATCATTAATACTTGCCTTGATTGAATGTGGCTTAGCCCCCCTAAACCGCTAACCAAAATTGATTACACGTTCCTTGTCGATCTATATTACCAGTGAAATCTGTTAATGATAATTGCTTAAGCACATGGCTTGAAACAACATATAGTAACTTATTGAAATCACAAAACTGGAGATAGGGGAAATAAGGCATTCGGCCAATACCTTATAATGCAAGCCATGCACCAAAGTTCAATACATGATAAATAAGGGCCAAGTTACCTTTAATCGAGTGCAGGGAGAGATTTGATAGCTTCAATATTAGTGAATGGTTCTTCACTTCTCAAAAAGGTTCCAGAAATCGAAAGTGATTCAACTAGCAAGAAAGAGGAAAGCTTGAAGAAAATCAAAAGAGTAGAGGGAGAAAAAGAGAGGGGAACTATTCAGTAACAGTACCAAGGTGCAAACGTTGAAACCCAAAAGTGTTGAGAAGAGGGAAGGAGAAGAAAAAAAGGTGCACTCAGTCAAGAGGGAACCGTTGGAGTAAGAGAGAGGAAGAAAAGAATCGGCCAATAACCAAGGCTAAAATTTGAAAGAGTTTGAAAGGAAGAAAGGAAGAGGTATTCGGCCAATGAGAGAATTGATTGCGAGAGAGGAGAGGAGAAGAGGCAATCAGTCATCAAAAGACTTTAGGGAAGAGCAAACCCGAAATAGACCAAATTGAGTAAAACCTCGAATGATCACTTTTGACAATCTATCCCACAAAGAGAAATACGAAGCAGTAAAAAAACAAAAGGTAGAAATTCGGCACCAAGGAGGATAAGTGTGCTAGAGGCCGATTTTGGCAAAAAGGGATTCCCACCTACGGCACAACACTCCCACTCTTCCTAAAATTCCTTAATTTCCTCCTCAAAACCTTCCCCAAATCTCTCAACCGATCACTCTCCTATCCAATTCCATTTTTCCTCCTAAATTTCGACTACACCATTCCCCTCACCCCTCAAACATTCCAACCGTCCACTAGCATCAGAATCTCACTAACATACAACCTCTTACACAACACAGTAGCAAAAATAATCATTCCTTTTGCACCTCCAAGTCTTGAACCTCAGACCCCATAGAACAATCCACATGCCCTTATCCCCTAGATCAGTATGCATTTTTATGAGATGTTTTCCCCACAATTATTTAAAAACCTACTGTCTAGAGCCAAGGCTTTATTCCTTAAAGAAAAACAAAACCTTTTGCACATGCCCAGGCTTGAACCCAAGACTTCTCAGACACTTCCCAAGACACTTAACCATTGAAGCAGATACACAGTTGTGTCATAAACATACAAAATAAATAACTAGATTTTTGGGGCGCTACATAATATTTACAAGCCAAAGATAGTATTATAGTAAATTTTGAATTGATAATTTTAGTTAATTGAATGATTAGCTAAATTCAAGTGATTTATCTCTAAAGTCAAGTGGTTTTAGAAAATGATGTTTCGAGACCTTATTTCTATAAACTAAGCCCGTAAATATTTTATTAAATATTTATGGAGTTATTATATAGGTGTATTGATATTTGGTCCAGAAATTTTGATGTTTGATTTGTTAATTAAAGAAAAAGAACTAAATCGTAAAAGTTGCAAAAGTCAATTGCAATTACTTTAAAAGGTCTAATTGATTATAAAAGCATAATTGGAAGTATTTAAATGGTAATTAAACCATACTTGAAGTTTGTGGATGGTATTGTGCTTAATAAATTAAGTTCTATTATTAAAATGTTATTATATTAATGTTAAAATATGATATTAATAATAATAATAATAACAAAAGAAAGCCAATGTCATCTTTTTCATTTCATGCTTTTCACATCGAAACCTCCATGGTTGAAGCTTAAGAGCATTCGGTTGAGCTTTTACCTATGCATGTAAGTGCATTTTTATCTTGTTTCTTATAATTCTTGTGTTTTTTGCGATCGTTACAACTAGGTCCAACAAACATGTACCTCTATTTTCGAAATTGTTAAAGATTTTAAAACTTGCCATTGATGAATTTTAATTATTTTGATAGAAAATGGTTTAGTTGGAAGCTTGATAATGAGTTTGGACTAGTTTGTAAAGTGATTTTTGTTAGTTTTTAATTTTAAGGATTAAATTAAAAATAAGTTAAGTTCAACATGTTTTTCTTGTGAAATTTCTGGATGTGAAGAATGATTTGGGATGGTTATGAAGTAGGCTCAATGGGTATAGGGTTTAATTGTGAAAATAATCATTTTTTTTGTCTTAAGGATCAAATTGAATAAAGTGTAAAAGTGTAGGGAAATTGTGTAAAATGTCAACTAAGAAGTTATATGCTTTAAATTAAATTATTTTAAAATATTTAGGGCTGATAATTGAAATAAAATATCGTATAGATCAAGAACTGGAAGAAAATCATGGCAAAGAGAAAATTGTTGATTAGTCCCTGAATTTTGCTATCTCTATAGTTAAGCACTAGTAAGTTCATACGATTTAATATGATATGATTTATATTATTATATTGATTTATGAGTTATGGTATGTTAATAAATATATACATGTAACTGAATTATAATAAATTGGTACAATGTGAGAAAATGAACTGAGCTGTAAAATGTTATACTATTACCTGTATTGAGCCCGGATGAACATAGGATAGGGTAGGATACAATTGACATGTCAATAGGTTATATCATGCATTGTACGAGTCTGACTTGAGATGAGATAATGATGATTGATTTTTTCTGTCCATTGAATATAACAGAGTCTAGCATTTGTTGCAGACTATCGTGTTATATTTTCAATGATTCTGGCGTGTTACCGAGGGTGAATGTAAAGCCTTCAGGCTTGGCACTTGGTGCCAAGGTGTTTCTCAATTGGTTTGGCTCGTTGGAGTGTTTTGGTGGATAACCGCGTATCCATATCTATTATATCATTCATCGAGAATATTTAAAATGGTTAAATGGCTTGCATATTGAATTGCATAAATATTTGCTTGATTTTCGATAGTATATCATGGCTTGATATTGATTGAATTCGTATTATTAAACGTATTATGCAACTTGTATATTTGTATAACTCACCATTAACTGATTATGGTTGGTAGGACTAATGTCTGTTAACATTATTATTAAATGATTTATTATGTTTATTTGGTAATTTTTATCGTTTTAACCTATGAACTTACTAAGCTTACTCATGTCGTTTCATGTTTCCTTGTAGATAACATTTTGCAGAATCGGGCAATTGGATCAACGTGAATATCACACTATCCAAATTCTTTTTGGTAGATTTTGAAAACGTTTAATTTTGCGATATGTGGCATGTAATAAGAGTATCTTGTATATGTTTTAAGCACTTATTACAAGTGGTATGTTCTCTACTTGTGTGATGAATATATGCTTTAGTTAATAATGTGTTAATTCATGGTTTGGTATGAAAATACAAATATGGAGTGAAACTTGTAATGTAATAGATGAAGTTGTATATGTTTTGAATAAGTCATGTATATGGTAATCGTTAGATGGATGAAATAATGTTTATGTTTTGTAATAGCTAAATGTGATCATGTCAAGACATTGTTTGTTTATGGAATTGTTATGTTGTTTGGCCATTTGTGTAACACCCTATACCTGGCTTGGTCGCCAAGCCCGAATACTAAGATGCTACATCACTATCTCACATCGATTTCATCGTAATTTCGAGAATTGAAATACATGAAATTTTGTTTTACTTTAATTACTTTAGCATTTATGAGAATATCAAGTCATGCAAACTTAGTTTAGCGTTTAATCATACTAACTGTAAACTGAAAAATATATACGATTTTTCCTATGCAATTTATCACGTTTTTACTTAAATTCGTTGTTAATACTAAGTAACTATTTAATAAATTAATGAAATATGTGAAAATCTGAAATTAGGACATAAAAATTATTAAAATGTGATTTTATGCTTTATTATATAGTTTCATGCATAAAATGGCTTATTTTATATTTATTTGAACATATTATATTTTTAAGACATAAAATGGGCCATGCATGATTGTATTAAATAATAAAATATAAAATTATATTTAATAATTCATTTTAAAATATTTCATTAATAATTTGGGTTTTAATTAATTACTTATTTTATTCTTTGGTCCTTTAATTTATTGATTTATTTTGGACAGGTCTGATAGTTTTGTTGGATTACAAAAACCGTCCAAATTGAAGACCAAGTCAACCCAATTTCAGCTACACATGGATATCCACATAAACCACTTTTTGGTTTAATTACACAAGGTCCTTGCAATGTTGAAGAAATTAGATATTTGCTCGAAGATTTACATTTGACCGAGTCTCAGTCCTGAGTTGTTATGGCATTTAAATTGCTTAAAAATCAAGCAAAATTCAACTCAAAATCCAGTAAGCATGGCCAGCCACTCATTGGAAAAGCTTGATGAGACTAAACCTCTCTATTTTTAGCATACTACCCTCCTCTCTTCACCTATAAATATGGCCTCATTTGATCCCTCATCCCTCATCATTCTCTCTTCTCTCTCAATTCTCTTTAGCATTTTCCATTCCCCACGCCTAGCATCATCTCTTCATAGAGAGTTTAGCAGTTAAGCATCTTAAACAGCCCTTGGTCGGTCACCTTGGAGAGCCATCAGCAAAGGAGCAATACGAAGGAGCAAAGCAGCCTTGTCGGTCAGAGTCTTGGGTGACAGCCACTCTGATTTTGGTTTAATCATTCTTTTCTTTAATTTAATCTAAAAATGTTTGCTATGTGTTCTTTGTTCTTGTTTACAACAATGTTAGCTTAATTTTATTTAAGCTAGGATGATTGCTCTAATTAAATAATATTTATTTAATCCATG
Source organism: Gossypium longicalyx (assembly GCA_025698465.1). Lineage (NCBI taxonomy): Eukaryota > Viridiplantae > Streptophyta > Magnoliopsida > Malvales > Malvaceae > Gossypium > Gossypium longicalyx. The sequence continues at coordinate 64,543,466 of CM047006.1, read as the reverse complement.
CTTAAAATGTTTGTGCCTCAATCGATCATGTTTTCAATTAAAATCAAGTTTGTATTTCATTCATACGTGATTGAAATGCACCTGAATTAGCTGAGCGATCCTAACCAGACAACAGCTAGTGGACACATAATTGAAATGTGCATCTCAATTTAGATCCTAACCCAATTAAATTACAGGTTGCATAACAACTCTAACCAAGCTCTGTTATCTGTATAGTTTTTAGATTTGTGTGATTAAACTGTTTCAAACCTAACGGTCCCTGTTGCCTCACATGAATACTAAGAAACCCTAGTAAATAAGGATCAGTAAAATGCGTATTTACTAAGTAAAGGATTCCGAAAGGACCTAATGTGGTTTCCAAACTCATGAAAGATCGAGTTCCCATAGAATGTTTTTCCGAATGTTATTAAGCATGTTGATAATAAATTGAGTTTAATTAAAGTAACTGTCCTAGTTTATTTACGTTATAATTGTTGCAAATTGTGTTTACTTTTGCTAAAATCTATTTCATTCATATAGTTTGCATACTTAGGATAATTTGTATTAGGGATCATTGTATTTAATTTAATATATTTAATTTTAATAATCACTTCTCAATCATATTGTGTTTTTATTTACAAGGTTGTTAATATAATTTTACAATTAAGTGATTTAACACAAATACAATCCCTGTGGAGACGATAACTCGATACTTACTTATTACTTGATAATGACTGTGTACACTTGCACAAACCTACGCGTTACAAGTTTTTGGCACCGTTGCCGAGGATTGTTAACTGTTGCCAAAGTCTTTTCTTTTTGTGAAATTATTTACTTCCAATTTGGTTTATTTCTAACATTACTAACTTATTCTTTTTAATTTTGTGATTTTCTTTTCGAGTGTTTATGAGCATAGATCAAATTATTGATTTACTCCCTGTAGACCCTGAAATTGAGTGAACTTTTAGACAAAGAAGACGTGAATGAATAGCTCAAGACAAGTAGAGATGGACCTTGGCAATCAGAATCAAGACTAAGGTAATAAAGCCGATAATGTACGAAATCCCATCCTCATTGCCGATGATTAGGATCGATGCATTAGACAATATGCTGTGCCACTTTTCAGTAAGTTAAATCTAGGAATTAGAAGGCCAGATATTGAGGCAACCCAATTTGAATTGAAACCAGTGATGTTGCAAATGCTCTAAACGGTGGGCCAATTTAGTGGTATACCCACAGAAGATCCACATCTCCACCTTCGATTGTTTATGGAGGTGAGTGATTCATTCAAGATAGTCGGTGTGATTGAAGACGCACTGAGGTTGAAGTTGTTTCCGTACTCGTTACGAGATCGAGCACGAGCATGGCTCAAAGAAGTACAGGTCACACGCCCGTGTGAACAGGCCGTGTGCCTCACATGGCATTAGACATGTCCGTGTGTCTAGGCCGTGTCAAAATAGGGCATACATACTGACTTGCTCACATGACCACAAGACACACCCGTGTGCCTTGGTCGTGGTCGAGCCTGACTTGGGCCACACAGCTAGCCACACGCCCATGTGCCTTGGCCGTGCTCGAGCCTGACTTACAATTGTATGGTACCCCAGAGGACACACGGCTATGCAACATAGCTGTGTGTCACACACGGCTGAGACACACGCTCGTGTCTCTGCCCGTGTGGACAAAAATAGGCCATTTGAAAAGCCAACTTGCCACCCCAATTAGGTCAAACCTACAAGTAACAAACCATGTATATATACCCAACAACTTCAACCAATTTCAATACCAAATCATACATCATTCATGCCATAACATTATCAACCATTTACATGCTCATAAACTCAACTCAATTGTGCTAAAACATAAGACCAAATCATATCGAACATATGGTTTCATAATCTCTAAACTCATGACCAAATCTCATACCAAAACTTACCAAACTTACCATTTCTCTTAACTATTCATGAACACATCAAATAGATCATCTTGCATCATATTTCATATATTAAAATCAATACACAAACACAACCATATCAAGCCATATCCAATGTCTAAATAAAAACATTACTAAACCCATCCAAAGAACTTCTAGCCTATACATGCCATACTTTATCATATACAATTTCAAAAGGTACCGAAATGATATTCGATAGTGTGATGACGATCCTCGATGATCCCCAAGCTCACAGCAGCTTCGATATCTATAAAACAATGCAAACACACACAAAGTAAGCTTTCCAAAGCTTAGTAAGCTCGTATTAAATATCATCAATAGCTTATAAAATAAAAAATATCAACACATAAACACTTATTAGTTCTCAATTCATCTATCAATTCTATACCAACACAATTCCTATGTTTATACCAATCCACGAACTTCATATACGTAATATCATCTACCACATAAGTGTCGTACATACCTGAACCTTCTCGTACTTATTCATTTTCATTCTCACCTCTCGTCTAGATATTTTAAGACTTTCTGAAGATTATTCATGCTTTAAGCATCCGCACACTTAGTACTTTATGGTTTAGCCGAAGCTAGAACAATTTTGCACACTTAGTGCCATCTTAATTAACCGAAGTTATCTCAATATCACACACTTAGTGCCTTATACAGCCGAAGCTATACCATTTCTCACACTTAGTGTTATTTATAGCCGAAGCTATACCAATATGCACACTTAGTGCTATTTATAGCCGAAGCTATACCAATTCGCACACTTAGTGCCATATGCAGTTGATTTATCATCATATTCAAACCATAATCAAATATATACACAATTTGTGTATAATCAAAGGATCAAAAAAATATCTTGTAACATCATGTATCACGTACGAACTTACCTCGTATTCGAAATTGCCGACTCGGATTGTCTACTCTATAACCTTAGACTTCCCTCAGTCTAAATCTGAATTCCTCTTTTCTTAATCTATATGTATTCAAATTTAACCATTTTATTTGCCAAATCATTCAAATCAATCCATATACACATAATTAGGGCATTTTAAAAATTTTCCCTCATATTTTCACATTTTGACATTTTAGTCCCTAATTCACAAAATCACAAAATACACATAATTTCATTAGACATGTACATGGCCAAATATTCATAGCTCTCATACAAGTCTATACATTTCATTTATTTCACATTTTAGTCCTTCAATTTAAAATTTTCACAATTTAGCCCATTTTACTCAAATTCATAAAAAAATCCAAAGACAAAACATGTTAACCCAAAACATATCTTCCATTTATCAACAACTAACTTCACAAAATTCATAGTTTCATCAATGGCACATTTCACAATCATCAACAAAATTAGAAATTGAGACATGGGCTTGATAGTATTCGAAGCACGATTATTAAAACGTAGAAATTATCAAAAACTGATCAAAATGCATACCTTAATCAAAGATTACAAGTGCTGAACCCTAAGCAAACTTTTCTCTTTTCTTTTTTTATATTTTCGGCTAAGGATGAACATAAAATGATCCATTTTCATGCATTTGTTTTATTATTATTAACATATTAATTAAATTCCCATTTTACCTTTTGTTATAAAACTATTAAAACATGAATATCAAGGTCATAAATGTCCATTAACCATGTAACATCCCGAAATAGAGCCTAGTCAGAATAGTGGTTTCGGGACCATAAATTTGACATCAAAATATTTATTTTATGATTATTATAAGGTCTAGAATATGAGAATATACATGTGTTAAGATTTCATGAAGAAATTCTTTAAGTAAGGTGTCCAATTGGAAATTAGGGACTAAATTGAATAAACTGCAAAACTTGGATTCTAGAAGAAATTTGTATGAAATTTCTTTAGGTTATAAATTATAAGGTCTTGGGGAGAAATTTTCCCAATTTCTAAGTTTTTGGACAAAAATGGACTTGCATGGATGAAATTTTAAAGAAATGACTTAAGGGCATTTTGGTCAATTGGCTTTTTAATGAAATAAAATGGGAAAAATAGGCCAAAATCAGCCAATTTCTTCTCCATGGCTTTCGAAATTTGAAGAGTCCCTATAGCTAGGGTTACCAAGCTTTCCAAGCTCAATAGTAAGTGCTCCCAAGCCCCGTTTTAAATATTTTTTGTATTTTTGGAATCCCGGTAGCTTACTCTCTCCATTTCTACCCATATTTCATGCTAGGGTTCATGTTTAAAAATTTACCAATGCATGACTTGCTTGTATTTTGGTGGATTATGGAGGGGTATGAAAGTTGAAGGTGTGATAAACATCTTTTCCTAAGTTATTTTCATGAAAAGCCCTTGTAGGGACCACTTTGCAAATATTTTAAAATGTGTGGTAGAAATGAGAAAATAATGGAAAATGTGGGCTACCATAAGAAAGAAAAATGTTCGGTCAGGCTTGGGTAAGATAGAAATTCCGTGTGTTTCATTATACAAGCTTAAGGACTAAATAGTAAAAATGTCAAAGGTTAGAGGCAAAACGGTCATTTGGACTGGGGGTAGAAATTAAACTTGAAAAGTGTAATGTAGTGAATTAATAATATAATTTTGTTATTATAGACCCCAAAGAACAAATTTCAGAGGTCGATCGAGGTAAACGCAAGGTTTCGGAATAACCGAAACACATCTCCGAAACGAATACCAGGTAAGTTCAGATAACTCGAAGTAAGTCTATAACTTGCATAATTGTATGTTTTGTGAATGCATGATAATTACATTGTTGATGGCATGAAAATGCATGAATTTCATCTCTAATAATGAATTGTTGGATAATGTCTCGGTTGAGGTTGGAAAGGGAATTCGATGGATAAACCATGATTTACATGAGACTTGAGATCCTGCATGTGTTGCAGAAAAGGATTTAGCCTGGACTAGTAATTCGAAGATCTCAGGTATAAAAAGGATCTAGCCTAGACTGGTGTTCCTTGAGTGATCGAGCCTCCCGAAGAATATGTGTGCATTGTGGATTTAGCCCGGACGGGTAATCCGATTAGGGTCTGAATTTAGCCTGGACTGGTAATTCAGATCTTAGCTCATTTAGGGTGTTTGTCGTTATAAGGGATTTAGCCTGGACTGGTAATCCCGACTTCACCTTATGAGTTTATATTACGGGGGATTTAGCCTGGACTGGTAATCTCGCAGTAAGATGTGAGGTTTGCGGGAGTGCATACTGAAACGATCATTCGTACGAATTAATGGTAAATGGATAACCCATTGAGATTTCCTAGAAACTCAATAGATGATATGTTAAATGATGAGCTTATCCAAGATGAATTACATGGTGCATTGATATGTAACTAACTCGATGGTTGAGTGCATGTGATAGGGAAACTATTCTATGCTTGTTGGTTTCATTGCCTAATATGGTTGTATGTTAAATAATCGGTAAGTTTACTTTCCAGTTATACAGGCTTACTAAGCACTTAAATGCTTACCCCTCTATTTTCCCTAATTTTCAGAGCTAAAGGACTTATAAGGATTGGAAGACAATTGGAGAGTCAACACACTATCAACTGGACAAGCTTTGGTATAAAGACATTTCTATTTTTTCCAATGGCATGTATAGGATTTTTGAGTATTTTGTTATATATGTCATTTGATTTGCCTAGTGAAGGCATGTAAAAATATGTTTTTGTATATGGCCACGGGAATTGACTCATTTTGAAGTAGGCTATGCCCTACAAATCTATGCATGTTTATATTCATATACGATGACTTAGTTATAATTGGCAATGAGTTATAATAACGATCCAATCTCAATATGTCAAGCAAACATATAAATCATTAAATACAAGATAAGAATTAACTTAGCATGTATGAAACCAATGACATGAGGTTCACATGCAATGAGGTTAATCAAAGTTTCATATTAGCAAATGGATAATGTGGCCCAAATATGCACTATAGTAATCTATAAGTGAAATTGGCTACTAGGGGGTGACTTAAGGCTTGGAAAATAGCCTAACAAGGTCCACATGGGTAGACACACGGGCATGTGTCTAGGCCATGTGTGACACACAGGCTACTCCTATGGGTGTGTGCTATGACTGTGTGTCCCCTGCACCTGAAATTTTAAGTCAGCATAGAGCACGGGCTAAGCACACGGGCGTGTGCCTTGGCCGTGTATATTTAATAGAATGGTGAGGTTGAAGTCAATATAGCACATGGGATAAGCCCACGGGCGTGTGCCTTGGCCGTGTTGCATACTGGAAAAAGGACACGGACGTGTTCTAAGCCCCACGGGCGTGTTACACTTCAACTAAGGGAAAAGTTCCTAAAGTGCCCCAAGTCTATCGAACAATTTTGGTTTTGTTCCGTACTACCCCTTGGAGTGTTTTTAGGCCTCAGAGGCCAGTATAAGAGACAAGTGCACACATTTGAAAAGTGTTAAATCATGAGCGAAATTCAGTAACCCGATTGAGTATGTTTGTAAAGGTGAATTTCTAATAACGCCTCGAACCCTATCCCGGCGTCAGATATGGATGAGGGGTGTTACAAACCATATAAATGGCATATTAACCACATAAGGACCTCTCGAATAATAAGTCAAATTAAATAGGCACTTTTAACAAACAGTAGGTAACTTTTACATTTTACGCGATTAGGTCCTTTTATCAAATTAAGCACACAATTGATCAAATTCTTGTACGAAACTTTCACACATGCTAATTCATTTAACATAAGCACGAAAAATAATATTAAAATATTTTTCTAACTCAGATTTGTGGTCCTGAAGCCACTATTCCGACTAGGGTTTAAATCAGACTGTTACATGTGTGTTTACTACTGGGCATTCTGTTTTACTAATTAGGGTGTAAGGGGCACACGGCCGGATCACATGCCCATGGGGCAGACCGTGTGTCACACACGCCTAGACACATGCCCGTGTGTCTACCCGTGTGGACAACTTTGAGGCTATTTTCCAAGCCAACTGCCACCCTTATTTGCACAAACACATACATGACTTCAAGGGCACTTGACATGGCATAATTGAGCACCTAAGCATACACAAACAAAACATGATTATGGCATTATCATGTTAGCTTATACATGCACAAGACACCGTACTTTATCAAGCCCACCTTACCAATTCGCACTTAAGTCATGGTTATCATCATATTAAACAAATCCCAATTAAATCCTCAAGCATTCATAGCCACAACACATCTCATCACATACACACAACCACTAACCACATCACAATTGCATGGGCATATGTATGCTTGAATAAATAGGCTTACAACCCAATAATCATTATAAGCCATATCTCATGGCCTTGTACAAAATGAATCAAATATCATCATAAGCCAACACATTTGGCTAAACCAATATGACATATAGCAAAATGACCAAGTCCCTATACATGGCATACTCAAAATGTTAAGAATAACTATACCCAAATGTCCAATTAATAGTGTGATTGAGTCTCTGACGTCCTTCGATCCCTGAGCTAGCTTGGTGATACTATAAGAAATGGAAAAGAGAGGGGAGTGAGCATAAAGCTTAGTAAGTTCACATGAAAATAAATAGCAACATAATCATGAATATTATACAATTAACATAACATTATTTACATATATGTCATCATAGTTTCATAGGCATAACTTACTCATTTTCAATCTTACCAAAAATTCATCACATACCGAGCTCATTCATATGAGTTTTTCGTACATACCTATACCAAAACATAACACATTCTCAAAATTCCTCATCATTGACTTACTTGTCGAATAACCTACTAAATTACCCGTTGAACACTTGGAATACTATCGGATACACGCAAAGCTTGCACATAGTGCTTCATATGTAGCCACATGCTACCTTATATCACATATCACACATTGTTCACTCTTAAGCTAATCATGGACCTACTCACACAAGCTGACAGTCAGGACGTGGCTACACGAGCTGCTCACACAAGCTGACAGGTACCTGCAACACATGCTGAGCTACCCTGCCACCGGTAGACGTACAAGACCAGCACCCGATCACATTACATACATCACACAATCTCATGAGCTTATAATCACATAGTTCCTAATGACATGTCACTCATATCCTAATCTATTCCTAAGGTTCAAACTGGATTTTCTCGATGCCACATCTTCGTCTAACTCGTTCACAATGTCATTCTCATTGACCATAATATCGTTCATACGCTCATTATAGCAATTAAACATAGAATTTCATACATTAATAGAGTATTAAAACATGATACAACATTGTATTATTTACACATGAACTTACCTCGGTACAAAAATAGTAAAAACGGATCTAATCGTCATACACCTTGTTTTTCCCTTGATCAAGGTCCATTCCTCCTTTTTCTTGCTCTATAATTCCAAATTTAGCTTATTTAATACACACATTATTCAATTCAATCCATAACTCATACTTTGACAAAATTACCTTTTTACCCCTAAACTTTCACATTTTACAAATTAGTCCTTAGGCTCGTAAAATGAAATATATCCATTTTCTTTGTCACTCAAGCCTAGCTGAACCTATATCATACTTATAACAGCCCAAATCAAATTTTACCACCTATTTTACAAATTTTGCAAAAAGGTTCTTTTAGGTGTTTTCATAAAAAATCACCTAGAAAAAAATGTTTATCACACATCAAACTTTTATATTCCTCCATTAAACATCAAAATACATGCATGCCCCACATGGGTCAATTTTTAAACATGAACCCTAACTCAAAATAAGGCTAGAAATAAGTAGATCATGCTTTAAGGATCTCAAAAACATAAAGAACATTAAAAACGGGGCTAGGATGCACTTACTATTGAGCTTGAAAGTTGAAGAAAAACCCTAGCTACGGCCCTTTTAATTTTCGGCACACACAAGAAGAAGATTGGCAAATTTTGCTTCATTTTTCTTTTTTTATTCTTTTATTAATTAAATGACCAAAATGTTCTTTAATGCCTTTCTTTCAAATTTTCCTAACTATGTCATTTTTTTCCATAAAAATAGAAATTAGGACAATTACTATTTAAGGACCTCTAATTAATAATCCATGGAAATTTCATGCTTAAAGCTTCTAGAACTCATATTTTGCAATTTTTGCAATTTAGTCCTAAAAGTTAAATTGGACACTTATCAATAAAATTTTTTCATGAATTTTCACACAAGAATGCAATCATATCATAGACCTCATAAAAATCATAAAATTATTATTTCTACTTTAGATTTGTGGTATCAAAATCACTATTCTGACTAGACCCAAAATCAGGATGTTACAGCTTTCGTTGCCTTTGAATGTATTGAAATGGTAAGAAATGATGTAGTATAGGTATGCTTGAGGAGGATGAGAAATGTGGCTTAAACCAAGCCCAATTTCCCCCTACACAGTTGAGCACATGGGCATGTGTCTCGACTGTGTGCCTGTTGTAACTTAGTTAAACAAGTCAGTGAGCTGCACGGCTTAGACACATAGGCGTGTCTACTGGTAGTGTGTGACACACAGGCTAGCACATGGGCGTGTAGCCGGCTGTGTGACCCAAGTCAGTATACCCTGCAGCTTTCCCACGGCCATAACACATGAGCGTGTCTCCAGCCATGTGATACAAGTTATTATGTATGCCCTGTTTCCACACGGCCTGTGACATGGGCGTGTCTGGTAGCCGTGTGAGGCACACAGTCTGTTCACACAGACGTGTGATCCCTGTATGCATGAAAATTTTATAAGTTTCCCAAAGTTTTCAAATGTTATCGGGTTAGTCCTGAACCTCTTCCAAGCATGTTTTAAGGTTTCGTAGAGCCTTATAAGGGACAATGTGATTATGTTTGATTTAAGTTTATGTGATAATGGATTTATTATTGAGAAAGGTATGTTGTATATTGTGATTTGATCAGTAATGCATCATAACCTTATTCTGGCAATGAATACGGGTTAAGGGTGTTACAAAACGACTGAGTGAGTATGAGACTTTTACCTTGACAAAGGAGCGCAGTGCGTTCCTGCAAAACAAACTGCCACCGAAATTGAAAAACCCAAGAAGCTTTACTATACCCTGTAACATTGGTGAATCTTACAATGGTAAAGCTTTGTGTGATTTAGGAGCAAGTATCAACTTGATGCCTAAGTCTATTTACAAGATGCTAGGGATAGGTGAAGTAAGGCCTACAACTGTAATACTTCAGCTAGCAGACCGATCTTTAGCATACCCCGAGGGAAAGATCGAGGATGTTTTGGTAAGAGTCGATAAATTTATTTTTCCTGCTGATTTTATTGTCTTAGATTTTGAAGCAGATATGGAAGGGTCGATCATCCTTGGGAGACCTTTCTTAGCCACGGGAAGAACATTAATTGATGTACAGAAAGGTGAACTCACCATGCGAGTTCAAGAAGATCAGGTAACCTTTAACATTCTTAAAGTGATGAAATTTCCCGATCCGGTAGAAGAGTGTTCAGTTATGGAAAAGATAGAAACCTTGGTTTCTATGAAAAGCAATTTTGAAGAAGATCCATTAGAGAAAGCCTTAGATCTTGACCCTTTGGAGGATGAAGAAGGTGAAGAAAGCATGGCTTTGATGGAAGCCAATCTAAGAAATTTTATTCAATCCACATGGTTTGAACCATTGGAGTTAGAAGTCAGAGAATTTGTATAACCCAAGTTGTCAATTGAAGAACCACCTAAACTCAAACTAAAGGTACTTTCTTCCTATTTGAAATACGTTTATTTAGCTGATTGTTTCACTTTTCCTGTGATTATTTCACCAGAACTGATGAAAGATCAAGAGGATCAACTAATTTTTGTTCTAAAGAAATTTAAGAAAGCAATTGGTTAGACCATAGTTGATATTCTAGGTATAAGCTCTTCTTTTGGCATGCATAAATTTATTTTAGAAGAAGGTGAAGGAGCTCGAATTGATGGACAAAGGAGGGTCAATCCTATTATGAAAGTTGTGAGAGAGGAAGTGACCAAATGGTTAGATGCAGGAATCATCTATCCCATTTCAGATAGTTTGTGGGTAAGTCCGGTGCAGTGTGTGCCGAAGAAAGGTGGAATCACGATTGTTGAAAATGAGCATAACGAGTTGATTCCAACGAGAGCTATTACTAGTTGGAGAATCTGTATTGATTACAGAAAATTGAATAAAGCCACTCGGAATGACCATTTTCCATTTCCTTTTATGGATCAGATGTTAGATCGACTGGCAGGTAATGAATTCTATTGTTTTTTAGATGCCTATTCGGGATATAACCAAATAGTTGTAGCTCCAGAGGACCAACATAAAACAACCTTTACTTGTCCATACGGTATGTTTGCTTTTAGGCGAATGCCTTTTGGTTTATGCAATGGACCTACAACATTTCAACGATGCATGATGGCAATATTCACTGATATGGTTGAAAATTTTGTTGAGGTTTTCATGGATGATTTTTCTGTTTTTGGTAACACTTATGATATTTGTTTGAGTAATTTGGCGAAGGTACTGTAGAGATGCAAAGAGACGAATCTTGTCCTTAATTGGGAAAAATGCCATTTTATGGTTAAGGAAAAGATTGTCTTAAGGCATAAAATTTCAAAGAGAGGAATTAGAGTCGATAAAGAAAAGGTGGACGTAATTGAAAGATTATTCTGGTTTTTACCGAAGGTTTATCAAAGATTTCTCAAAAATTTCTAAACTGTTGTGTTTGTTGTTAGAGAAAGATACAGTGTTTGATTTCAACAAAGCTTGTTTGGAAGCTTTTGAAGATCTAAAAAAATGGTTAATCTCAGCCCCAATAATTGTTACACCTGATTGGAGCTCACCTTTTAAGTTGATGTGCGATGCTAGTGATTATGCCGTTGGAGCTGTGATAGGTCAAAGAAGAAACAAAGTGTTTCACCCTATTTACTATACAAGTAGAACTTTGATGGGAGCCCAACTATACAGTAACTGAAAAGGAACTCTTTACTATAGTTTTTGCTTTTGAAAAATTTCGCTCATATCTTATAAGTACAAAAGTTACAATATTTACAGACCATGCGGCCATTAAATACTTGCTCACGAAGAAAGATGCGAAACCGAGGCTAATTCATTGGATACTTTTACTCAAAGAATTTGACCTTGAGATCCAAGACAGAAAAGATATCAAAAATCAAATAGCTGATCATCTGTCGAGGTTGGAACAAGACAAGGTAATTCGATCATGTATGCCTATCAACGAGAATTTCCCAGGTGAACACTTATTTGAGGTTAGTCAAATTCATGAAATACCTTGGTTTGCTGATTTTTCCAATTATCATGCATGTGGAATAATTCCTCGAGAAATAACATACCAACAAAGGAAAAAATTCCTTCATGATAGTCAATATTATTTTTGGGAGGATCCGTTTTTGTTTAAACAGTGTGTAGATAATATAATCCGAAAGTGTGTAGCTGAAAGCGAGATTGCTGAAATCTTGTATCATTGCCATTCATCTCCAAGTGGGGACACTTTGGTGGTTCATGGACTGCAGCAAAGGTTATTCAAGCAGGTTTCTTTTGGCCTACACTATTTAACGATGCTTATGTTATGTGAAGAACTATGATAAATGCCAAAGGACCGAAAATATATCAAGGAGGAATGAGATGCCCTTGACAAACATTTTGGAGATTGAATTATTCGACGTATGGGGCATTGACTTCTTAGGCCCGTTTCCTTCTTCGCATGGGAACAAATACATCTTAGTTGCTATGGACTATGTATCCAAGTGGGTTGAAGCTGAAGCATACCCTACAAATGATGCTGAGGTAGTCATGTGATTCCTACTGTAACGCCCCAAAATCCCAGGTATTTATTTTTGTACGTTTGTGGCACACAATTGTGTGTCTGCTACAATGGTTAAGTGTCTTGGGAAGAGTCTGAGAAGTCTTGGGTTCAAGCCTTGGCTAATGCAAAAGTTTTGTTTTTATGTGAATAAACACTATCTCTAGGCAGTAGGCTTTTAAATAAATGTGGGTATTTTATGTCAGAAAGGGCTTGCTGGTCTAGTGGAAGGTGGCGTGTTGTTGCTCCATGAGGTCTGAGGTTCAAGTGCTGGTAGGCGCATGGAGGTGTGATGTGATCCGGCCCGGGTAGACGAGTCGAATTCACGTAGTTGCCCGATCGTAGTTCGAGAGAGTCGTTCGTACCTCGAATTTTAGAAATAGAAGTGAAATGGATAGGTTTGGATAGCGGAAGGTTTTCAAAAGTTATGCAAAAGGGTAGTGATAGGTTCGGCTAAGGAAACAAGAAAGGATGTTGGATAGATGGGGGATGGAGAAACGATCTCAACGTCAGGAATAATTCAACACTAAAAAGTATCACCCTGATTCCTATATTGTTAAGGTGAAACGATGGATAGAAGGATAGGTGAACACCACACCAAGATTGGTGATAAGTTCAAAACAAGTCGATTGACGCCACTAGCACAAGCTAGATAAGTCTTCGAAACTTGTACGAGATATGAGAGGAAGCAACCTCACAAGAACAAAAGTTCATTAACAAATTTGGCAAAAGTCCTTTACAAATGAAATCAACAAACTATTTATAATAGTTTCTTAGGCTAACCGAATAGTCTATTCATGAACTTAACTATGAAGCAATGAACCTAATTTAATACATGAACATTCTAGAAAAATGACCATTAGAGTCTTTGTCCATGTTCGACCGAATGGGGAGGTGAGTGGGCAGCTTCATGTATGGGCAAGCTTTGGAAGCCAAGGGAATGGTCTAGGTTCGGCCATGGGATGCATGAAACTCCCAAAGGATGTCTCTTGGCCGAATAGGTGCTTAGGAAACTCCAAGAGTCCTCCCACATGTATTGGTGGTACATGGAACTTGGAAGGGGGCTTGAACCTAGCCGTACATGCACTTGCATTAATGACCCTCCATTCATGCATGTGTGCCGTCCAAGGGAGATGTACCTTTCAACATGCATTAACCTTCCTTGTACATGAATGTATGTCTTCCAAACATTGAACCGAACCATTCATGAATCTTCCCGTTCAATGAACATTCCCGTTCATGCACCTTGCATTAAATTTCATGAATGTATCTTCCAAATTCGGCTAACCTACAAAATTAAATAACAAAATTAAATAACACACAACTATTCATATAATTATAAATTAAATTAATAACTAAATAACTTAATAACACTAACTAAATTTGAACCAATAATTATAAGTCAACTTATAATAAATTCGGCTAACTCAAATAGTCAAAAACACTTAGTGAGCTAAAATGAGCTAGGGAATTCGGCATGAGCTATAGCAAACTTAGTTATAAGCTAGATTAAAACTTAATTTATTGAAATGAAAAAGGAATGAGCTGAATCGAGCTAAGTTCGAGCTCAAACGAGCTAAAACGAGCTCAAGTGAGCTGATGTGAGCTGAATGGCGCATGGGGGAGCTGGAGAGGAGCTGAGATCGGATTGCAATATGGTGCATGGAGTCATCAAGGAGTTGTTCTTAGCTCCTTCAACGCTAAGGAGCTGGTTATCTTCCCAAATGCGCGTCACAAAGGTCGATATAGCATCTTGAAGTTGCTTGGTTCGGGCTCGGGTCATAGGACCTTTTGGTAGCTCAATAGATACTTGGTGTGCATTCGAGGATGCCCCGGGTGTGCTCACATCATTCCCCCCGTCTTCAAAGCGACTTGTCCTCAAGTCGAGCCGACGGTTAATTTTGAAACAGGGAGGTCTACTTAATCGTTCTTGGATGGATGTGTTTAGTTGACGCATCGTGCCTTGCTGCAAAAACGTTTCATAACTCGCAACCAATTGAGATTCATTACAAAGCAGAAACTTATCCAAACGGTCATGGAAGCAAGTTTTCTCACACTTAAGACCATCACAACAGAACAATATCAATATCCCATGTTCACTATCAAATAAACATATCTCGTTATAACTTAAAAACTTAATGAACAAGGATTTGGAGAACAAAATGTCCGTACTTCGTTTGAGCATTTCAAATTGTACTTGCGAAGTATTGGAACTTCGATAGGAATTCATTTGACAATTCAAAACCTGCATACATCCGTCATAAGCAAACAATGGAAAAAAAAATTTATCTCATGGTTTTGTACTCTTAAGTTACGCAATTTGGACAGCAAGTAATCATCAAACTTATCAACTTCATGCTTATCAAAAATCTTGTGTCCGTCAACCAAAACAGTTATATCTTCATCGTTAATGTTTTCGTCATCAATCAAGTTGGACAAAAATGTAATAGAAATTCCAGAAACCTTACCTTGTTCACAAAAACAAGAATTAACTTTACCTTTCCCGATCATTACAAACCTTCTCTCTTCGGGAATGTATCGTAACCGTATCATAGGGCTTGAGTCAACCTGAAAAGAATTAAAATGAGGAAGACTTTGGTTAATCAAAACTTTTTTCTTTTCTTCACTCATGTTTCTTTGAATTTCTTTTTCTCTCATTTTTTTATCACAACTCTTTTTCTTTTCTCTTTCAATTTCTTTTCTTTCTTTTTCATTTTCTTTTCTTTCTTTTTCATTTTCTTTTTCCACTCTGCATTCGATCCAAAGATTGCTTTAACCATTGTTGATCCTCCACAACTTGTTTCGGTGTCAAAGGTGCCAAAATAAAATTTCGGCCTTGATACTTGAAAGTATATTGATTTGCAAATCCATCATGCTTCACTCTTCAGTCGAATTGCCAGGGCCTCCCAAGCAGTATATGGCCCACAAGCATGGGCACCACATCACAAAGAACTTCAGCTTCATACTTTCCAATTGAAAATGGGACAAGAACTTGCTTGGTTACCTTTAACTCAACTCCATCATTAAGCCATTGTAGCTTGTATGGACTCGGATGAACACTTGTCGACAAATCAAGTCTTTCAACTAGGAGGGTACTCGCAACATTTGTACAACTTCCTCCATCAATCACCATGCTACAAATCTTTCCACGGACAAAACAACGGGTATGAAAAAGGTTCTCTCGTTGTGGATCGAGTTCGGTACCTTGCGAACCTAAGCTCCTCTTAACAACAAGCATCTCACCTTCGACCGCGTACTCCACTTCTTCCTCGGCATCGGAAAGGGTTTCGTTATTGTTTTCAACTTTTTCATCCTCCTCCTCC
Organism: Gossypium longicalyx; assembly: GCA_025698465.1. Classification (NCBI taxonomy): domain Eukaryota; kingdom Viridiplantae; phylum Streptophyta; class Magnoliopsida; order Malvales; family Malvaceae; genus Gossypium; species Gossypium longicalyx. The sequence goes on along the minus strand of CM047006.1, from coordinate 64,527,435 downwards.
TCCGATTCAATATCGCCATTTGGTTGAATCACCATGACGCTCCGATTCGGACATTGACTCGCAATATGCCCTCTTTCAAGGCACTTGAAACATTTTATGTCTCTCGTCCGATTTTGGGTACCTTCAACAGCCTTGCCTTTGCTATTTTCACCCGTAGGCTTGATAGCTTTGATAGGTGCCATAGGATCTTTCGTTTGGCTCGCCGCACTCTTGCTAGTGCCTTGGTTCCACCGAGACACATTGGTGGTCGAATAGCCTCGGACAACACCTTTCTTCTTGAGTTGCTTCTCGATTTTGATGGCCATGTGGACCATATCAACTATCTCCACATAATGTTGTAGCTCCACAACATTGGCGATCTCACGGTTAAGTCCGGACAGAAATCTAGCCATAGTTGCTTCTCGATCCTCGTTCACATTCGCACGGATCATAGCAACTTCCATTTCTTTGTAATAGTCCTCGACACTCCTCGTACCTTGAGAAAGATTTTGGAGCTTTTGGTAAAGCTCTCGGTGGTAGTGCGTTGGAATGAACCTCCGGCGCATGACAGCCTTCATTTCGACTCAAGTGTTAATGGGTCGCTCGCCATTTCGCCTTCGGGTTGTCGTGAGTTGGTCCCACCAAATCATGGCATAGTCGGTGAATTCTATGGCAGCCAACTTAACTTTTTTTACTTCCGGGTAGTTATGGCACTCGAAAATAAGCTCGATCTTTTTCTCCCACTCCAAATATGCTTCGGGATCCGAACAGCCTTGGAACGGCAGAATTGATAGCCTAATACTTTTCAAGTCATCATCAAACCTTTCTCGCTCTCGTTGGCCACGATGACGTTGGCCTCTCCGCCGGGCACTAACATTCGAACCAGCCTCGCTTTCGGCTTCACTTGGATCGAAAACTTCATCATCTCGAACATGCCTTCGGTCATGATCTCGAGGTGGACTTATTGGGGTCCTTGCTCGTCGGCCTCTTCCCTCCACTTGATCGAGTCGGTCTTGTATCGGTTCCAACTTTTGATCAAACAACCGTTCAACTTCTCGAAGTAAGGCTTGCATGTTCAAATCTGGCACATTACGAATGGGTTGCCTTTCTTCCACATTTCGTTCCATGTTGATTTTTTTTAATAGATTTTCAAATCCTCACCACAAATCTCACTATTCACTCGCAAAGAAAAATTGATGAACACTCCACTCGTGTTTGCACTCGTTTTTAGGCTTTTCAAACTCTCGAATGATCTCACACACTCTAGCCTTTTACCACTCAAGCTTATTCTCGTAACCTCGTATTTTGTTTCTTTTGACTTGACTAGGTGCTTTGGGGTCGGCTTCAAACGGTTACAATGGTTAAAACGTATGGCATACGGGTAGGCTAAAAGAAAAAAAATAATTTTTAAAGTAGTGTGGCGTTTTGGGGGGTTTAAAATTGATGAAAAGAATATAAGACGATCGAAAGAAAATATAAAACAATAGAATCGAACTTTTGATCACTTCACTTTTTTTTTTAATTTTGTATCTCTTTTTTTTTTTAACTTCCAATATAGCCTTTACAATGATAAAAATGAAAATACAATTTTTTTTTTGTTCGAATATTTTTTTTGAATTTTTTTTCACAACGAACCTATTTCGATCTTGTTACGGACGTTGGCGCCTCTCGATTTACAAGCTCTGATACCAAATGATGTGATCCGGCCCGGGTAGACGAGTCGAATTCACGTAGTTGCCCGATCGTAGTTCGAGAGAGTCGTTCGTACCTCGGATTTTAGAAATAGAAGTGAAATGGATAGGTTTGGATAGCGGAAGGTTTTCAAAAGTTATGCAAAAGGGTAGTGATAGGTTCGGCTAAGGAAACAAGAAAGGATGTTGGATAGATGGGGGATGGAGAAATGATCTCAACGTCAAGAATGATTCAACACTAAAAAGTGTCACCCGATTCCTATATTGTTAAGGTGAAACGATGGATAGAAGGATAGGTGAACGCCACACCAAGATTGGTGATAAGTTCAAAACTAGTCGGTTGACGCCACTAGCACAAGCTAGATAAGTCTTCGAAACTTGTACGAGATATGAGAGGAAGCAACCTCACAAGAACAAAAGTTTATTAACAAATTTGGCAAAAGTCCTTTACAAATGAAATCAACAAACTATTTATAATAGTTTCTTAGGCTAACCGAATAGTCTATTCATGAACTTAACTATGAAGCAATGAACCTAATTTAATACATGAACATTCTAGAAAAATGACCATTAGAGTCTTTGTCCATGTTCGACCGAATGGGGAGGTGAGTGGGCAGCTTCATGTATGGGCAAGCTTTGGAAGCCAAGGGAATGGTATAGGGTCAGCCATGGGATGCACGAAACTCCCAAAGGATGTCTCTTGGCCGAATAGGTGCTTAGGAAACTCCAAGGGTCCTCCCACATGCATTGGTGGTACATGGAACTTGGAAGGGGGCTTGAACCTAGCCGTACATGCACTTGCATTAATGACCCTCCATTCATGCATGTGTGCCGTCCAAGGGAGATGCACCTTTCAACATGCATTAACCTTCCTTGTACATGAATGTATGTCCTCCAAACATTGAACTGAACCATTCATGAATCTTCCCGTTCAATGAACATTCCCGTTCATGCACCTTGCATTAAATGCCATGAATGTATTTTCCAAATTCGGCTAACCTACAAAATTAAATAACAAAATTAAATAACACAAAACTATTCATATAATTATAAATTAAATTAATAACTAAATAACTTAATAACACTAACAAAATTTGAACCAATAATTATAAGTCAACTTATAATAAATTCGGCTAACTCAAATAGTCAAAAACACTTAGTGAGCTAAAATGAGCTAGGGAATTCGGCATGAGCTGTAGCAAACTTAGTTATAAGCTAGATTAAAACTTAATTTATTGAAATGAAAAAGGAATGAGCTGAATCGAGCTAAGTTCGAGCTCAAACGAGCTAAAACGAGCTCAAGTGAGCTGATGTGAGCTGCATGGCGCATGAGGGAGCTAGAGAGGAGCTGAGATCGGATTGCAATATGGTGCATGGAGTCATCAAGGACTTTTTCTTAGCTCCTTCAACGCTAGGGAGCTGGTTATCTTCCCAAATGCACGTCACAAAGGCTGATATAGCATCTTGAAGTTGCTTGGTTCGGGCTCGGGTCATAGGACCTTTTGGCAGCTCAATAGATACTTGGTGTGCATTCGAGGATGCCCCGGGTGTGCTCACATCAAGGTGTTTTAGTTTGCTGTTGGTACCGTAGGGGTGTTGTGGTTTGACCGAAACAATGAAGTGTTTGAGTGGAATTCGAATTGAGTAGTTGAGGGAGAAGTGATCGGTTTGAGTGATTTGAGGAGGGATTTGGGGAGGACATTAAGGGATTTTGAAGGAGTGGGAGTGTTGGTGCCGATTTTGGACTCCCAACACTCAGAATTAGGCTTTGGATTGTCAATTGCTCTCCATTTCGGTGGCTGTTACCATTTTGGTTCTTTTCACTCTTTGGTTTGGAGGTCGATTATGCTATAGACCTTTTCGGTTATTTTCTCATTTTTTTTCTTTGTTGTTTTCTGAGTGTGCACTTCGATTAGTCATCCTCTTTGCTTTCTTTGCTTGGTCGAATATATATTATTCCCCTTTTCCAATCAATTTTTCCTCTTTGGCCGATTACTTCATCTTCTCTCCCTCTCAACACTTTTGGGTTTTGGCTCTTATTCTCTCAACATTCGGTTACCTTTTTTCTCATTTACTAAATTTGTGTTCTTCTCTCTTTCTCAATCAGTTTCCCTTAACCAATTGCTTCTTGTTCTCTTCCCCTCTCTCAATCGATTCTTAGTAGCTCCTCTCCCTTTGTGCTGTTACCGAATAATTTTCCTTTCCCCTCTCCTGCTTTCAGTTGTTCTTTGAAAAGAGGAAAAGTTGGCGTCGGTTACTTCTATTCTTAGTGGACTGCTTTCAGTTGGTAAGTCTTTTGGTAAGGGGGAAAAGTGTATCCCAACTGAATTGGAATGTCTTTCGTTAATTATGTTAAGTTTCCTAATCCTCTGTTTTGTCGAATATTGATTTGATAGCATTAAATCGCATCGGACTCGATTTGCCAGCAAAATCATAGGCTATATCTTTTGGAGCCGTAGGGGTAAGCAACATAACTGAAGTTCTATTGTTGTTGTTTTTGGTATGGGTCCTAAGTGTGACTAATGTTGGGCATGGAATAGCCATTTGTTTTAGGTTTGGTTTATCTCAGGAGCGTTGCATATCAAAGATCAAATCAGGTGTATAAAAACACTGCCCCTAATTGTAGATCGACAAAAGCTGAAATAAGTGATCATTGACACTACACGGGCGTGCGCTTGCTCGTGTGGTAGTCTGTATGCCTAAACATGGGCGTATGATCATTGAGGCTGGCCATGAGCGATTTCATGAGCCGATGTCGTTTTGGACCATTTCAGGCTGAACTGGGCCATATGGGCACCACAGGCATGTGGGCCCGACACGGGTAAACCATAAGGACGTGTGAAGAATATTGGGCCAGGCTGTGTAATCCACACGGCCAAGGCCATTTCTAGGCTATGTGGGCCACACGGGCATGTGGGCCCACATGGGCCCGCAATATGGGCCGTGGACCAATTTTCATTATTTGACTATTAAGGTTGCACGAGTCACCTGAGACGACTGTGGACCTACTGTTGGGTCGGTAAGTGTACCTGGACCCCTAATTGATTAAATGACTATTATACCCCTTATGTGATAAAATGACTGTTATGCCCTATGTGATGTATGATTATGTTAAGCATGCCATTCTAGACGTATTAAGTACATATATGATATTATGACATGATGCATGATGTGTTGCATGGGGTTGGAGTAACACCCCTCTCCCGTATCCAACATTGGGACAGGGTTCGAGGTGTTACCTAACTTCAACTCAATCAATCACACAAAAAAATCGGGCCGTAAAATTTCAATTAATTTAAAACTTTTCATTTCACATACATTTCGTCCCTTAATCGGGCTCACGAGGGCCAAAACAAGCATTAGAGGTGGTTTGGGACTAAACTGAGAACTTAAGAAAAACTTGAAAAATTTCATGCTTTAAGGCTCCACACGCCCGTGTGGATATAGACCGTGTAGTCACACATGCCCGTGTGGCTTGGGACACACCCATACCCTTAGCCCGTGTGCAACACTGACTTTAAAACATGGCCATGACACACGCCCATGGCGACAGACCATGTGTCACACATGGTCTAGACACACGCCCGTGTGTCTACCCGTGTAGACAATTATAAGGCTATTTTCCAAGCCATTTATCACCCTCACAACATATGCACACATACTTATCTAATAACATACAACATGGCATAAATGAGCTCTTAAACATCTACAAACATGTTATGCTCATGTTAATTTCTTATGCAATAAATATCATAGAATTTACTCACATCATTACCACATACTTGTCATAACTATCATTAGGTCACAAACCTCATGTCCATCACTAGGTATGCATAATCTTATTCACAAACCATTCATGAGGCATTATTAACTATTTAATAATCACTTAATCTTGCATCAATTACTAACTCATCAATGAATCTCAATTCAATCTCTAGGCCTACATGTTGTAAGCCACATCACAAAAGATAATAACATACATGCATAAGAATAATCATATAGGCCCATAACGTCATTAGCCGACATAGGCCAATTTACATGACTACATACTACCTTAATAATAAGCCAATGCCTTTGGCTAAATCATAATATCACATACTCAACATTAAGATCCTATACATGCCATAGACTCAAAACACTAGGATTTACTTACGCCGATAACGTTAACTCGACAGTGTGATAATATCTCTGACGGCCTCCAACCCGAGCTAACCTAGAAACCCTAGGGAAAATGGAAAAGAAATGGGGGGTAAGCTTTACTCTTAGTAAGTTCATATGAAAACAATAAGCAACTCATTAACATGTTTTATCAATGTTTACAACATATTCTCAAGTTCACGACAAGCTGTCTTCCTGAGCAACAGTCACTAAATTATTTATATCTAAAGATACGAACTCCAAATTAAGTTCCATTAATTTTCCTTGAAACTAGACTCATGTACCTTTCTACCATAAAATTTCCAGAATTTTTGGTTTAGCCAATTAGTACAGTTTATTCCTCAAATTTACCACGATTCATTGGCATGTCCGCAGATTCGACCATACGCACTAAAGTTCAATCATCTCATAGCACAGGACTCGAATAATATTCTTGTCTATTTCTCTTGAAACTATACTCATTAAAAATTCTAATCATATAAATCATAACTTTTAACCATTTTTGTACAATTTATAATTATTTTCTCAAATCAGAATAGGGGATCTCGAAGTCATTCTGACTCTGTCCCATGCAACTTCAATTATCTCATTATAGGAAATTCTTTCGCTTACATGGTTTCTTTTATAAGAAATTAGACTCAATAGGATTTATTCCCATATTTTATTCAGCTTCTAACTCATTTTCCACTATTTTTAGTGTATTTTCAAAGTTAAACTACTACAGTAACTCAAATCTGTCAAGGCTAAGTTACTCATTCACGATCGTTGCTCACAAAATTAGTACAAAATCATTTCATCCATCATGATAAGAACACATATTTATGCATCATAGATCATTCACATACCAAGGCATTCTCATAGGCTTAGTGTACATACCTGTACAACTCGTAACATAACTCAAGTGCATACTCACCAATGACTTACCTCATTGGGACTATCATCAACTCTTTCCTTGGATTACCCGTTGAACACTCGGAATACTAATTGGATACTCGGAAAAACCTCTGCAAATAAGTTCCTAAGTTGTAGCTAAAGATACCTCATATCTCATGACATTTAAATGCTCACTCTTGGGCTAGTCATCTAGACTCTTAATTCCTAGTGACATGTCACTCGTATCCCATTCTATTCCTAAGGTTCAAATGGGATTTTTCCTCATCTGTTGAGGCTTTTTCTTATCATATTTCTATTAATCACATACACTTAATATCTGTACAATTCATGAAATGATAACATTTAAATACATGTATAGCATGGTATTGTTTACATACGAACTTACCTCGATACGACAAAGGTGAAAAAGATGTAATCATCCCTTAATCGATTTCTTTCCTTTCTAAGTCCAAATCTTGATTTTCATCATCTATAACATCACATTCAACTTATTAAAACAATGTACTAATAAAATTAGTCCATTGACACACTTGGGCAATTTTTACAAATTTGCCCTAATATTTTGCCAAAATTACCAAATTACCCCTAGGCTCGAAAAAATGATTTTTATTCAATTTCTTTACTCTTTAAGGCTAGATGAATCATTTTCATAACTATAGAAACTCATAATATCAACTATTTCATACACTTACACTTATTATACAACTTTGCATAATAACCTTTTTAAGGTATTTTCATGCAAATTTCCTTCACAAAAGTTGTTTATCAGACAACTACAACTTATATTCTTCCATAAAAACTCAGCAAACAACACATATACATTCATGGAAAAACCCTAGACTCTTTATCATTTTGCAAACTAGACCCTTCATTTGAAAGCTTATGCTTTAGGGGTTCCAAAAATGTAAAAATCATCAAGAAATAACCAAAGATTGCTTACTTGTTAGGGCTTAAAGTGGCTGAAAGTTTAAAGCTCAAAACCCCTATTCTTTCCTGCCATTTTCATGAGGAAGAAGAAGAAATGAAAGAGAAAATGACATTTTATTTCTTTTTTCTTATTTTATTATAAATTAGTCAAAATAAAACACCTAAAAGCCATAAATTTTGGCTTTTTGACCAATTGGTCTTCCCTTGGCCGGCCACACACTTAAAAAGGGTCTAATTGCCCTTTAAAGGCCTCCAATTTTAGTTCTCTAGACTATTAACACATTTAGGCATTAACACACAACTTTTATATTTTACGCAATTTAGTCCTTTTTCGAAATTGGACTAGAAATCGCTAAAATTAACTTACCAAAACTTACATGCACTTATAAAATTATATTATAACACATAAAATAACATCAAAATAATTTTCTCTGGCCTCGAAATAGTGGTTCTGAAACTGTTGTTCCGACTAGGCCCAAAATCGGGCTGTTACAATTGGATTTTATTATGACTGGAGGAAGTGTACTGTACTGGCAGCTCTGCTGCAAATACTGTTTAGTGCCGCAACTGGTACTACTTGGAGTGTAGGGATGGGTGGGTTGATTATATCCCCACATGGAGTGTAGGGTTGGACGGAGATGGAGTGTAAAGGCTAGTTGGGTAGGATTTCTGATTGCATACTGTGTTATTGTTATCATTTATGAAACGGGCTCAGCCCAAACCGAGCATCGAGCATCGAGCATCTTTGTAATGGGCTAAGGCTTTAACTGAAACTTTTTGAAAAAAAACTCACATTTTGAAAATGAGCAAACGTATTAAAATCAATCTTAAGATCACACAAAGAGGTTAAATAATGAGCGGATTTTCAACAATATCGCACTTTACGAAAAACACTTCAACGTGACATCGCCAGATTTGGCCATAACGTCCAAGCCGAGTTTGGGGTGTTACACCTACATAAGCATATGTTTACATTATTTGGGACACCAAGAGCTATTATTAGTGATGAAGGTTCTCACTTTGTGAACAGATGGCTTAAGTGGTTGCTTAAAAAATATGATGTGAAGCACAAGATTGATACTGCCTATCACCCCCAATCTAATGGGTAAGTTGAAAGAGTGAACCATGAAATCAAAGGTATCCTTAAAGGGTAATACGCTCTAGCAGAAAAAATTGGTCTCAAAGGCTCGGTGATGCATTGTGGGCCTATCGAACAGCATTTAAGACATTGATAGGAATGACTCATTATCGGGTAGTCTTTGGAAAGGCATGTTATTTGCCATTAGAATTGAAGAATAGAGCTCACTAGGCTTTGAAGTAGTTACACTTTGATCTTAAGCAAACCGGTGAGAGAAGAATGTTACAACTTGATGAGTTGGAAGAGCTGAGGTTGTTTTTTTATGAGAATGCCAAAATGTGTAAAGAAAGATCAAAGAGATAGCATGATAGTCATATACAACCTCGTGAGTTTAAAGAAGGTCAGAAGGTTTTGCTGTTTAATTCAAGGTTGAAGTTATTTCCTAGAAAGCTTAAATTCTGATGTAAAGGACTCTGTACCATCTACCGAGTTTATCCTTATGAAGCTATTGAATTATATGACAATTAAGGAGGTGCATTTAAAGTTAATGGTCAGCGTCTCAAACACTACTGGGATGGTGAAGTTGAGCGAGTTGAATCCTCGTTCAAATTAACAGACCCTTGATTTTTCATGAACTCATTTTGTAAATAAATAAATAATTAGAACTTAGAACTTATTTTCTTAACTTATTACATTTAATTAATTCTATCTAAGGAGATTGGAACTTAAGCAAGACCACTGTAACCCCTCCAACCTTTCCTGGGAATTAATTTAATATAATTTTTTAAGAAGAAATTTTCTAATTAAGATTTAAAATTTTTAAGTTTCATTTGTTTTGTTTAAAATTTAAATTTTTATGTCAATAAAGGGGGTCAAATTTGGCCCAAGTACTAATTAGTTTTTTTTAGTAAGTTTGTAAATACAGTCTGAGTTTGAGGCCTAAGACAGCAAAAATGAGGGAAAAATCCATACTTTGCCGCCACTCCCATTACTTGCCACCCAAGTAACCCTAATATAGCTAAATTTTTGCTACATGTTGTCCTAATTCTTCCCTATATAAACTCCTCTTCATTCTACTATTTTTCATATCCTTCAAAGCAATTTGCTTATCCCTAAAAATCCCTAAATCTCCCTCTTGTGCCGCTAGCCTCAAATCCTGAAAGAAACCCAAGTCTCTCTTCCCTTTTTGTTGAAATCACCTATTGCCACCACAAGAAGATTGCCAAAGCACCAACGTTGCTACTGCATGCCACCGTTGCTGTCGCACATTGTCATTGCCACTGCACCATCCTTGCCGCAAGATTTTTGTTGTAGTAAGTCATTACCCACCTTGTCGATTTCTCTTTTCCCTCTTATGCAGAAACTTTTCCAAATTCTAAAGAAAAGATACAATTTCTCACAAAAGAACCAGATCTTCAAAGACTACTCCTGAAAACCTGATTTTGATCGATGAAGAAGTGAAAGAGAGATTTGATTCAATCTTCAAGCATCAACCTATGATGCCGAAAAAAGTTTTTAACATGAAGAGTCATGATTTGATGGTTCCTATACTGATTAGAAAGAAAATCAATGCTCTCAAGTGGGAACGATTTTGTGATGCTCATTCACTTCCCGATGATGAACTAGTTTGATAATTCTATGCTAGTTTGACTATGCAAGATGCTACTGAGGTCATCATTTGAAAGAAAAAGGTACCTCTTACTTTTAAGTCCATCAATGATTTGTTTAACTTACCTAATGTTGAAGAAGATGAGTACTACCTTATGATGAACAATATCAATTGGGATTTTCTTCAACAAGTGCTTGATGTTGTAACAAATCTGGGATCCCAATGGATTATAAGAAAGTATTGACGCCATTCTTGCCGAAGGGAATATCTAAAACCAATAGCAAAGGTATGGTTTTATTTCATTCGCTACAATTTTATGCCTATCTCACATAGTTCCACCATCTCGATGGAACGGATGCTCTTGTTATATGCAATCTTGACAGAAAAGTCCATTAATGTTAGGAAAATTATTCTCAAGGAGATTCATGATTATGCTAAAAAGAAGACAGGAAGTGCTCATTTTTCATTATTAATCACTTCACTTTGTTTAAGGGCCCATGTTAAAACACAAGCTCTGAAGGGGCAATATGTTCAAGGGTGCATTACAAATCATGATCTTGAAAGGTTAGTAGAAAAGGTGCATGAGCTGAATCAAGGCGAGCAAGAAGAGCAAACTGAGTGAAATACCGAGGAGTCAACAAATGAAACTGAAACTGAAGCTACTCCAGTTACAGACATTGAAGAAGAAGAAACTAACAAGGAACCAAACAGTCCTAAACCAGTTGAAGGATCTGCAACCCCTGAACTAGAGGTTGAGCCAAAAAAAGAAACAGTTAAGCTAAGTGTTGAAACTGAATCTACAACTCCAATTCTGACTTCTGCAAGTGCTTTAAAGAAATTAGAGTTGTCAATTATGATAGATATGTGCAAATTCATGCACAATCAACAACAAACTTACTGGAAATATGCAAAAATTAGAGATGACTCAATTCGAAATACTTTTAAGAATATCTCTAATATTGTTGTTCCTGAATTCCCATATGCTATCTTTGAGACATGGACGAAAGATACTGACTATGCAAGCGGAGATGGAGCTGAAAAAGACAAGAGGAATGAGTCAGAAAAATAAAAGGGGGGATACTTGTCTTGTTATTTATTTAATTATGTTTAGGTCTTTAGGAATTTATTTCTTTCGTAATTAGGATTTAATTTCTACAGAATAAAGCATAACAAGCATGAACAAACTTAACAGTTCTTTAGAAAGAAAAAGACTAAGTGATGTGGTAATGGGAATGAACATATCTAGGATTGGGTTATTAGGAAAGACTTGGTATTTAAGTAGTCTTAATGACTTACCTCACTTTCTTTACAACCCTACCTGGTGTTCAGTTTTCATTCATTACTTTGTTCTTACAATAAGGACATTGCTTCTTTTTAAAAGGGGTAAGGCAAATAAATTGCTCAAATTTTTAAAATTTTCAAGTATGTTTCAATAATTTCTTTCATAAGTATGTTTTAATAAATGAATGTTTAAAGACATTTTTTTGTTAATGAGATAGTTTGTATGCAAGTATGAATGATAATTTTATCTGAGTGAAAGTATGTTATCGTGAAGAATGGAATACTTGTATGATCTTAGCCTTAGTAATGTTTGTCATGAAAACTTAGTTTCTCTTAAGATTAGACATGCATGAAGGGTTATATCTTTAGAATTGACTTAGTAACTTTCTTGAGGTGAAATCCTAAGGGACATAAAAATCTAAAATATATGCACTATTTCTTTGGATTATTTGAGCCTTTTCAAGCCAACCCTATGATATTAGACCCCTGAAACTGTAATTTTGAGCTTAAAGTCCTGTTTATTGTAATGAACCTACATTATAAGCCACATTACCATCTTTTTAAGTTATCCTAATTTTGTGCACCCATCTTAACTAAAGTTGTCTTGGTAATCAACATTTGAGGGAATTTTCAAAAAGATGTATGTGCTCATGCTTAAAAAAGAGAATGAGATGAAGGAATATCGAAGAAAAGTTTACTCAGTCTCCAAAAATAAAAATGTATGAGCTTGAGTTCAAACTAAGTTTGGGGGTGTTCCAAAGGTTCACTTAAAGAAAAAGGTTGTATTTCGAGAAATCCAAGACAAAGTTAAAGGTTAAGGTTTCGCAACCAAAATGTCTCATCTCTTAAAATCCCTACCTTTAACCGAGCCATATTACAACCTTATAAAAGAACTATTGATTTGATGATTATGTCACCTACATTAGTGGAGAGGAAGTACTAAGTTCAACATATGAAGATCATAAATAAGCCTTATGATTGTTTGCTTGATTGATAAGAAATTATGTTGAATGAAGAATGTTATCTGTGGCTGTGACATACATACAAACTATGATTCATGTTGCCAAATTTTGAAACTTAGTATGAAACTCTAAAAATGTTTGCATATGAATTACTTGTTAGTAAAGAATATCTATGAACATGAAGTTATTAATGCATGATTATGGGTCAAAGATTGATGCTGCTTACACAGTTAGCAATTTTGCCTTAGCAAGACCTTTTGTTGTGCATAAACATTACTCGGGACGAGCAATGATTTAAGTTTGGGAGTGTGTAAACTGAAAAATATATAGGATTTTCCCTATGCAATTTATCACCTTTTTACTTAAATTTGTTGTTAAAACTAAGTAATTGCTTAATAAATTAATGAAATATGTGAAAATATGAAATTAGGACATTGAAATTATTAAAATGTGATTTTATGCTTTATTATATAGTTTTCATACATAAAATGGCTTATTTTATATTTATTTGAACATATTATATTTTTAAGACATAAAATGGGCCGTGCATGATTATATTAAACAATAAAATATAAAATTATATTTAATAATTCATTTAAAAATATTTCATTAATAATTTGGGTTTTAATTAATTATTTATTTTATTCTTTGGTCCTTTAATTTATTGATTTATTTAGGACAGGTCTGATAGCTTTGTTGGATTACAAAAAGGGTCCAAATTGAAGACCAAGTCAACCCAATTTCGGCTACACATGGCTGTCCACATAAACCACTTTTTGGTTTAATTACACAAGGTCTTTGCAATGTTGAAGAAATTAGAGATTTGCCCAAAGATTTACATTTGACCGAGTCTCAGTCCTGAGTTGTTATGGAATTTAAATTGCTTAAAAATCAAGCAAAATTCAACTCAAAATCCACTAAGCATGGCCAGCCACTCATTGGAAAAGCTTGAAGAGACTAAACCTTTCTATTTTTAGCAAACTACCTGTAACAGCCTGGTTTTAGCTAAATCAAAATACTGGTTTCGAGACCACAAATTCGAGATTAAATTTTTTTTAATATTATCTTTGGTGTTTACAGCATGTGAATATGTATGTGTGAAAATTTCGTGAGCTAATTTTATCGTTTAATAGCTCAATTTGAGAAAAAATGACTTAATCGCATAAAATGCAAAAGTAGCATGCTATAAGTTAAAAGTGTTTAATTGCCATGGATTATTAAATGAAAGGCCCTTATGTTGTAATTAGACCATGGTTAGTGGAGATGGACATAAATGGCCTTAAATTATATGAATTATAATGTTTTAAACAAAGGTTAAAATGGTAATAATAGAATTAATGTATAATTAAAATAAAACAAACATGAAATTAGTCCATTATCATATTCTTTACACCGAATTTGAAGAAGAAAAGAAAGCTTGAATGTGTTTAGGGTTTTGATAACTTGAAGCTTTGATTAAGGTATAGTTTTAGCTCGATTTTTATGATTTTTATGTTTTTGTGATCGTTGCTTTGAGTACTAGCTAGCCCGTACCTTAATTTTTGAGTTTGTTAGTGACTTTGAAAAATGTCATTGATGAATCCATGAGTTTTATGATGTTTGATGATGAATTATGCAAGCTTGGTGTTTGATATACATGTTTCGTAAAGTGATTTTTGACAAAAATGTCAATTAGGGATTTAATTGTGAAAAGTGTAAATTAAAGGGTTAAAATGTGAAATAAATGTGAAATATGAACTGCTAGGGACCTATAGAGAATTTGGCTAATCATGGGTCTTATTAAATTTTGTGTAATTTGTGTTTTTGTGAAATAGGGACTAAATTGAATAAATGTGGAACTTTAGGGGCTGAAGTGCAAAAATGCCTAAATATGTGTTCGTGGACTAAATTGAATGTGTTGATGAATAAAATAGTTTATTTTGAATGTATATAGATCAAGAATGAAAGAAATCGGATTTAGATTGAGGGAAATCGAAAGTTATCGAATAGTCGATCCGATTCCTCTATTCCGACTACGAGGTAAGTTCATATGCAAATAAATGTCTTTAAATTGAATTACATGTGTTTACTTGACATGGAAATGTTATAAATGTTGAATGAGCCATTAAGAGCAAGAATCGACAGAGTTACGATATTCGAAAGTCACATACAAACCTTAGGAATAAAATATGATACGAAGGTCATGACATTAGGTTATCGAGATGTGATTACATGTAAGACCATGTCTGGGACATTGGCATTGTATTGAGATTACGTGTAAGACCATGTCTGGGACATTGGTATCGTTAATCGATTTCGTGTAAGACCCTATCTGGGACAGTGGCATCGATAATAACATGTAAGACCATATTTGGGATATGGCATTGTACAAGCTTATGTGATTTTCGAGTATCCTTAACGATTCCGAAAGGTTCAACGGGCAAAGTCAAGTCGAGAAAGAATATGTGAATGAGCTAAGTGACTCAGGTATGTACGAAATTCATACGAGTATTGAAAAGGAAAAGTATTTGATGAACTTGATTAAGACATTGAATATATGTTCAATGAGAAAGGTTTGTACATTTGAATGTGATTAGCTATGTTTAGCATATTTGAATTGATATGCAAATAACCATGTGCTGACTTTATTTGTATATGGCTTACTAAGCTTTTGAAGCTTACTTTGTGTGTTCTTTCCCTGTTTTATAGATTATAAAGCTAGCTCGGATTCGAGAATCATCGGGAAACGTCATCACACTATCGATCATCTCGTTGGTGCTTTTGAAAGTTTTGTATATATGGTATATGGCATGTATAGGCTAGTGTCATATTGGTATGTTTTGAGTTATGATTTTAGCAATGTGATTTGTCTTGTAAATGTTGGTGTGTATGGCCATTTAAGTTGCCTTGAATTGTGTTTGGTAAGAAATATATAATGCCTTATATGTTGGCTTGTTTTGATATTGTTATGAGTTGGCTATTTTGGATAGATGTAAGTTGGTGTATTAATGCTTGAGGAATAGTATATTATGGTATGTTTTGTAGATGATGAATTGGCATGTTTTGGTTGCCTATATATGTGTTGAAATGGTACCAATTTGGTTATTTTGTGTGCATGAGAAAAGGGTGGCAAATTGGCTTTTCAAATGGCTTATTTTTGTCTACATGGGAAGAGACACGGGCGTGTGTCTCAGCCGTGTGCGACACACACTAGGGTACCCTTTTGAATTAAGTCTGTAACACCCCAAACCCGACCTAAACGTTATGGTTGAATCTGTGATGTCACATTGGAATGTTTTTCCCAAAGCAAGAACTCCGTGAAAAAAATCTGCTACTTAATAAAAGTTTACAGTGTTTGGTTCATTGTAAAAATTCGAGTTGTTTTAACAAAGTATTAATTATATTAGTTTGTTATTAAACTTTAAAATAGTGTTTGTCGCAAAAGCTTTCAAAATGTGTCGTGTAAACGTGATGTTTTCAGAAAACCATTGTTTGTATTTTTTTGAAAATCCGAGTCCTATACTAATAGGTAAATTAAAAATCCCCAAATTAAAATAAAAATTTAAAGAGGCCTTATTACATAATGAAAACCCAAAATAAAATCTTAACTATAATATTAAAAGAAACTCCGTCGAGTGGTCACCTCTTAGTCCTCCGTCGCCTCCATCCATCTAAGCCTGAGGGTTCCTGCACAGTTAACAGATGGGTGAGTTTACAAAAACTCAGTGTGCGAAATCCCATAATAAGAAACAATCAGAGTAAACGCAATCTGGGCCTAAGCCCTTTCAGTTTCAGTTAGGGTCCTTAGCCCTTTTTTCAGTAACAGTAGCAGCCTGGGCCTTAGCCCATTTTAGTAACAGTGGCAATCTAGGCCTTAGCCCATTTCGGTACAGTATGCAAACAAAGAGTCCTACCTAATCCATTCGCTACACACCAACTCCGTACTAGCCATACATATCATTTGGGGATAAAAATCGACCCACCCAACCCTATACCCCAAATCGTACCGAATTTGGTACTAAAATAGTATTTGCAGCAAAGCTGCCAGTAATAGGCTTATAGCTTTTCAGTACACTTCCTCCAAAATCATATGTCCCACCCCATGAGATGAAACATAATAACATACGTGTATGCAAAAATATCATGCTCAAAAACAGTCATACATAATATAAGGGTATTTCAGTCAATTTACCTCACAGGGGTATAATGGTCATTTCATCAGTATGGGGTCTAAGTATACTTACCAACCCAACAGTAGGTCCACAGTAGTCTTAGACGACCCATGCAACCGTAACAGTCAATCAGTGATAATGGGCCTACAGCCCACATTGTAGGCCTATGTGGGCCCATACTCTCGTATGGCCCACATCGCCTAGAAATGGCCTTAGTCGTGTAGTTTACATAGCCTGACCCATAATCTACCACCCTTTGTGCAATTCTTCCGTGTGGGGACCACACGCCCACTGGGCCTACATGGCCCAGTTCGGCCCAAATTGGCCTAATACCGTTTCGGCTCATAAAATCACTCATGGCCATCTCGTCCACAACACGGCCTCATTTTACCACTCGGCCTGTTACACAGGCAGTCACATGCCAATGTGGAGTCGGTGATGCACTCTTCGATTTCTGACTTTTCAGCCTTTTTTGTTTCACATCCAATGGCAGTGTTTCACACACCTGTTATAGGGTTGTAACCGAAACTCTCCCGAGATCAACACACCTATGATTAACAACAATCCCTCATTAGCCTACAACCATCATTAATCCAAACCACAATATCGAAAAGGATTTGTTTGATCCACTATCACTTACCAAACCAACAATCGTAGACCCTTACTGACTTAACACCCATGTACCACTCCAAAACTTCGACCTTCATAAGAAAGATTCGATCGATTGATAAGTATTTAAAGTCCAATAAAAACACATCTCACTTAAAGCACTTACCCAAAAAGTGAAAAGACCACTTGCAATGAGAAGGATAATCGGCCTGAACCTCCACAACAGAATCCACACCCCTAGCAAGATTAGGCAGATCATAAGATGTCTAGACGAAAAGCAAACATTCGGCCCCAAAGAGAAAGAGAAGGGGAAAGCCGAAACTTGGCAGTATAGCTAATAGAGATTCGGCTAGAAAAGAAATAATGAAGCGATTGTACTTACCCTTACCAATAACTCAAATGACTTTCGGCAATAGTCAATAAGGAGATTCGGCCAAAGTAAGGACAGAAAGATTTGAGAGAGGGAAGAAGGAGAATCAATGAAGCCAACCGAAACATAAGAAATAGAGGGGAGTTGATGAGATATTCGGCCTAAGAGAAAGAGTCGAAGAGGGGAAAGAGTCAGAGATTTGGCAACTTTAGAGGAATGGTTTAAAGGAAAACAAAACTGAAAGACTACACAAGGAAAAAAAATACCCGAATGGTCACACTCAGGGTCCGGCTACCAACCAAGCACAAAACAAAATAGTAGAAAGAAAAAGGGAAAACTACCGAAAAAGAGAGCAAAAACTATACCTTTTCAGTACTAAGTGCCTAAGACGGATTTGGCACCCAAGAGAGAATCCTATTTCGGCTAACAACTAACACCCTCTCTTTCTTGATCCATTCCACAATTTTCTCCCCATAATCCTCCTTGAATTCGGCTACACACTCCCCACTCCCCCTCAAACTCTCCCACCGTCCATGAGCATCAGAATCCTACTAGCAAGTAACCTCCTACATGGCACATCAGTAAAAAGACACCCCTTGCGCACAAGAAAACTCGAACTCAAGTCCCTTACCATCAGTTACACACCACTAACCCTTGAACCAATAGGCCTTTTTATGACATAATTTCCCCCTAATTAAGAACCCAACATCTAGCAGCAAAGGTTTTATTCATTAAAACCAAATAATTTTGCTAAAGTCCAGGTTTGAACCCAGGACTTCTCACACTTCCGAGAGCCCTTAACCTTCAAAGCAAACAAGCCAATCATGCAACACAACACACAAGTTAACCATTAAATATTTGGGGCATTACAAATCTAACCCTAAAAGAAAATTTCAGCCTCGAAATTTACCTAATCAAAATAGGTGAGGGTATTGTTATCGCATTGCCTCCTCAGGCTCCCACGTGGCTTCCTCAGAACTGTGGTTATGCCATAGTACTTTCACCAGTGGGATAGACTTTCTCCTCAGGACCTTCACATCATGATCTAAAATCTGAACCGGCTCCTCTTCAAAGGTCAGATCTGGTCTAACCTCAATCTCTTCAGTTGAGACGATGTATGCACGATCCGAGTGATATCGCCTTAGCATAGAGACGTGAAACACGTCATCAAATCTGTCCAACTCTGGAGGTAACTCGAGTTGATAGGCAACCGGTCCCACAAGCTTTAATACACGGTAAGGCCCAATAAACCTTGAGCTCAACTTGCCCTTACGCCCAAATCTCAGTACCTTCTTCTATGGCGAAACCTTTAGAAAGACAAAATCTCCCATAGAATAATCAATTTCCTTACGCTTCAGATCCGTATAATACTTACATCATGTCGCGACGCCTTCAATTGATCCCGAATTAATCTGACCTTATCCTTGGTATTAGATACTAACTCAGGACCCAAAGCACGCTGCTCACCCAACTCAGTCCATCATGATGGAGTGCGACACCTACGACCATATAGTGCTTCGTAAGGTGCCATTTGTATGCTAGACTGGTAGCTATTGTTGTAAGCAAACTCTGCTAACGACAAGTAATCCTCCCAACTGCCCCAGAAGTCAATCACACAACTCCTTAACATGTCCTCTAGTATCTGAATCACCCTCTCTGACTGACCATCTGTTTGAGGATGGAGAGCAATACTGAAGTCCATCTGCATACCCAGAGCTTTATGTAACTTCTTCCAGAACTGAAACGTGAAGCGAGGATCTCCGTCAGATATTATAGAAACTGGTACCCCATGCAGTCTCACTATCTCGGACATATACAGCTTAGCCAGTTTCTGCAACGAATAATCTGTGCGAACCAGTATGAAATGGGCAGTTTTTGTCAATCGATCCACGATGACCCACACAGAATCTTTCTTAGAAGGCGTTAGGGGTAGCCCACTTACTGAGTCCATAGTTACTATTTCCCACTTCCACATCGAAATTTTAACTAGCTGAAACAACCCAAAAGGCAACTGATATTCTGCTTTAACCTGTTGGCAAGTCAAGCATTTCTCCACAAAGTCAGTAATCTCACACTTAAGACCCAACCACCAATATATCTCATGAAGATCTTTGTACATCTTATTTCCACCTGGGTGCATAGCATAGGGGTTACTATGCACCTCTCGCAGTAAAGTCTGCCTCAAATTAGTACCCTTAGGTACACAAATTCTGTCTCTGAAACAGAGTACCCCTTTACTATTCAACCCAAAATCCACAGTATTACCATTCTCCATCTGATGGAACCGAAAACCCAATGACTCATCTTCCAACTGTTTACTCTTAATCTGTTCAATCCACACTGGTTTAACTTAGAGCTCGACTAATAAGCTATCATCATCAAATAAGCTAAGATGAGCAAACATTGCTCTCAGATCAGTCATAGCCCTACGGCTCAGTGCATCGGCCACCACATTGGCCTTACCATGGTGGTATTCAGTCGAACAGTCATAATCCTTAAGTAGCTCAATCCATCTATGCTGCCTAAGATTTAACTCATTCTGAGTGAGGAGATACTTAAGGCTCTTGTGATCCATGTAAATAATACACTTCTCACCGTACAAGTAATGCCTCCAAATTTTTAATGGGAATACCATTGCGACCAACTCCAAGTCATGTATTGGGTAATTCACCTTGTGAGTCTTAAGCTGGCGTGACATATACGCTACCACCTTACCCTCTTGCATCAACACACAACCCAAACCAACGTGTGATGCATCGCTGTAAACGATAAATTCTTTCCCAAATTCTGGCTGAATCAAGACAGGGGACTCAGTCAAAACTTTCTTGAGCTTCTCAAAAATCTCTTGCTGCTCATCAGTCTAGATAAATGGCATGCTCTTACATAGCAGCTTAGTTAAGGGTGCAGCAATTAGTGAAAACCCTTCTACAAATTTTCGATAGTATCTACCCAGCCCTAGGAAACTCTAGAATTTCAATACAGTCTTAGGCTGCTTCCAATCCAACACAGCCTCAATTTTCCAAGGATCCACCCTGATCCCCTCAGCAGATACCACATGGCCAAGAAACATTACCTCACGTAACCAAAATTCACACTTACTAAACTTGGCATATAGTTGCTTCTCCTTTAAAATTTGTAGACCTACTCGGAGATGTTCATCATGTTCCACTTCAGTCCTTGAGTACACCAGTATGTCATCGATAAATACCACAACAAACCGATCTAGGTAGGATTTGAATACTCTATTCATCAGATCCATAAAAACTATCAGTGCATTTGTCAGTCCAAAAGGCATTACCAAGAACTCGTAATGACCATAACGAGTCCTAAATGTCGTCTTGTGCATATCGGCTTCTTTAACTCTCAGTTGATGATACCTCGACCGAAGATCTATTTTAGAGAAGACTGACGCTCCACGCAGTTGGTCAAACAGATCATCAACCCTTGGCAGACGATATTTGTTCTTAATGGTCAACCTATTCAGTTGTCTATAGTCGATGCACATGCGCATGGACCCATCCTTCTTTTTCACAAACAAGACTGGTGCTCCTTGTAAGAGTATGCCCAAAGATCAATCACGAGATGGTTGTAATAACATACTTGGTTTATCATGTTTATTAATATAAGGCGTTGCCATTATTATTCCAGTTTCTTTTCTGTGTGCATAAATAAATTGTTTTATAATAATGTCCTGAGAATAATATGATTATTCTCAAAAGATCCTTAGTCAAGTATTGTTATTGGCTAGGACAATAATAATGCATCAAGACTAACATGTAGTTGATTGATGATAAAGAGTTGTCATTGATATGGAGTGTCAGAATCAATGCATGAATATGTGTGTTAGAGAACAACATATTGGGTGGTGATTCGCTATGAGTATGTTTCTTGGATTATTTTGTAATTGTCACAACATTACTCATAGTGATTAATATGTATATGATCCTCATACTTGAGATCATCTTTATCCCAACATCGTGAGTTGTATATTTTGATACAGTCAAACAAACACCGTAACTGGTTGTTCAATAAAGACTGATGTTAGATATACCACAATCTATGTTGAGGGATATAGTTGATTAATATAGAATAAGTCCCTCCTACATAATGGGAGTAATATCTCAGGCCACTTGATTGAGTGAGGCTAGAAATGCATGGCCATGCTCAAGTAAGTTGATATGAGATGTCATACTTATTTGTGTATCATAGTCTACTCGAGGTATCAAGAAATATGGGATGGACTATGCAAGTGTGACTATTCCATGACTTGTGTCCATTCCAAAGATATAGGACTTAAGAATGAATGCATGAAAGGTTAATCATAAAAGGTTATGTCGAATCATGACTTCTTGTAACTTAGGTAGCATTGATGCGTTGCTAGATGCCACTCATTGTTTGTAACATTAGAATCGTTCTAATATTACTGCTAACGTTACAAGAACCTATAGGGTCACACCCTATGGTTGAAATGAACGAGGTAAAACATAGTTGGTATATTGCTTGGTTGTCACATGAATTAAATTAATTATAGAATTAATTTAATTGGGCAATCAAATTGTTGAACATACTATTTATGTACAAGGATGTTGTACACATAATCAGAACATAATTTTATTGATATATGAATTTAGTTCGTATATAAGTTTAAATAAATATAGTTTACCGAAATCTTTATTATAATTAATGTAATTATAATTTTTTGGTTAAACATTATTATATTTATTTGAATGATAATTATTATGTTTGGATTAATTTTAATGAATTAAAATTCGTTATAAATATATATACCAATTAAGAGGGAGTTATATATAGCAAGGGTAAAAAAACCCTAAAAAGGATATATATATAACTAGCCCGAAAATATCAAAGTGGTCTAGCAGTCGTTTTAGCAAAATACTCTCTGAAAATAGTTTTCTAGGATTTCTACCGTTCATTGTCAATCGGGTGGACTACGTAGAGGCCGACATCAGAAAAGGTTGCGGCTTGGTTCGATAGTGGTTCAGCATTCCTGTTGCCTAGGCGTCGCTGTCTACTCAGATTGAAATTTCGGTAAATTCAAAACCTTTTTATCATCCCGATCCGTTCCTTACACATGGATCCTTGGTTTGGATCGCCAGTTTTTTTAATTTTTCACTACGCCTTGGAGGCACCGGTGTTCCAACACTCCTCACAGAGACACACTAGGTTAGATAAACTCAAGGTCCAATAACTCTTGAATCTGGGCCTTAAGCTCCACCAACTCCTTCGGTGCCATTCTATAAGGGGCAATGGACACTGGAGCTGTACTAGGAAGGAGCTCAATCCCAAACTCCACTTCATGGTCTGGAGGTAACCCCGGTAACTCTTCCAGAAAGACATCCAAAAAATCCTTAACAGTCCTGATATCCTTTACCGAAGAGTCTCCAGCATCTGAAACAGTGACATAGGCCAAGAACGCCTCACAACCCTTGTGAACCAATTTCTCGATCCTTAGTGCAGAAATTACATTACTCAAATAGTTCCGTCATTCCCCAACTACCACCACTTCCTCGTCTGCCTCAGTTCTTAGAACAACTCATTTAGTGGCACAATCCAAGCTTACCTGATGTTTAACTAACCAATCCATGCACAATATTAGTTCGAATGCTCCAAAAGGCAGCTCCATAAGATCGACCAGAAAGACAACTCCTTGTCTCTCTAAGGGAACATCTCTAAACATCTTATTTACTTGAACGGACTGTCCCAGCAAACTTAGAACAGTAATCTCACTCATAGTGTTTTCCACCTTAATACCCAATATCTTAGACATAGAGCATACTATATACGAATAAGTAGACCCAACATCAATCAATGCGGTATAAGGTAAGTTATGGACAAAGAACGTACCTGTTATGATGCGATCATAGCTTGAGAAATTACTACCGAATCCATTGAGCTGCCACGAGGACCTATAACTCGATCACGAGCTAAGAAATTTCAAGAAGTGTTAGCAAGCTATATGGATCAAGCTTGGGGAGAGGATGAAGCCGAATCCAAAAGCCATGCATGGAACAACTTAATTGGCATCACTTGCAATTAATTGCAAGTTGAACTTGAATTTTAATAAACTCATGTAATTTTAATAAATGAGTTGCTGGACTTTATTCAACTCATCTTAGTTTATTTTAGTTTAATTAATAGAGTTTTTGCTGAACTTCATTTAATAAGTGTTGCTCTTAATTAATCTAGTTGCTGAAATAATTGTTACATAGGTTTTAGCCCATTTATCTAAGTTAAGTTTTAATGAGTACATGTTCAATAAGTGCTTAAATGTGTTTAATAAGTTCAATTTAATGTGTTTAAATACAGGTAACTCTTCAGCTCATAACCATTACAACTCAAGGCTATTACACATTCAATAAAGTGGCTTTTCAAGTTATTTTCGGTTACAAGCAAGGGGGCTATTACAAATGAGGTTTTATACATCATTTAAGGAGCTTTAAGGAGCATTATACCATCCTTTTATTTCAGCAGCAACCTCTTCATCTACCAGCCATTTTTTGCTACTTCAAAAATTAATTCAAAGCATTCAAAATGCCTTTAAGGAGCTAGTGTCTATTTGGCTAGCCAACGGACAATTCAAGAGTCATTTTTTAAGCATTTAGGGTCATTCATTCAGCTAAATTGAAAATAATTCAAGAGTGGAGTTATTTGGTTCAAGAATGTCAAAAGACTTGAACTTTATTTTAGTTTTTAATTAGCACATTAAGATAAATTCTTGTGACTATTCATCTAGCCTATTCTAGCACTATAAATAGGAGAAATCAGCCTTTGTAAAAGGACCTCTTTTTTTTTTTATGAATTTGATAATATCTTATTACTTTGTGAGTGTTCAACTCCCATTTTTCCCCAAAGACTGAGTTGGCTTATCAAGCAACCCTTGTGGCGTCAATTCTATTTATTTTTCAAGCTTATCACTTGTATCCAAGTGTGGCATTCACCATACCGAGGTTCCTATCTTTGTAGATAGCGGGTCGAGGTTTAATATCAAACGATCCTTACCATTTTTCCATCACCCTTTTTAGCCTAGTTGCTTTCTAAGTTTCTGGTCAACACGAATTTATTGTGTTGGTTCATTCTTAAGCTTTAGCCTACCATTTATCATTATTTCTTTAACGTTTTTGAAACCTTTTCCTTTTAACTTAACCTTCAACCATCTTAAGCCTATTTTTACTAACTGTCAATCTTACCCAATTTAAACGATGGGGCAACAACACGACTCGTGACATCTATATCCGAGTTCGTATCATTTGGTATCAGAGCTGGTTAAATTGAGGTGAAAATCATCATTTTTTATATTCCCGAGATTGCAATTTATCAAAAAAATTGAAAAAAAGAAGAAGTATACATTCCAAAAGTGCAAAAATTGAAATATTCATTTTCTTGAAAAAAAAAGCAAGTGAAAAATTCTGTTTCAAAAGTATTTTCTGCCCAACAAATTCATTATTTCTTTCTAAAACCAAACCGCCACACTGTCACCCTTTTATTTTTGTTTCTAGCCTACCTATTTGTCCCAATATCAACCCATCACCCAATTCCACATTATTTTTGCAAACCGACCCACAAACGGGATCTGATTCATCTAAGTAGTCCGTGGAGAACTTCGAGAGGCGAACTTGAGCGGAAAAAGGCTAGAGTGTGGTGAGGCTATCCGAGAGAACAAAAGCCAAAATTATGTGAAATTTTTTTGTGAGAGAAGTGCGAGGTTTGCTGTGTGATAAAAAAAATTCCATGTTTAGAAGTTCCGAAAGAAATCAAATGGCTGGAGAAAGATTGCGACCCGTTCGCAATATTGTGAGTGGAGGGGTTCTTGATTTGACACTACAAGCACTTATACGAGAGATGGAGCGGTTATTCAATCATAAACTTGAACCAATCGAAGATCGGTTATTTCGAGTTGAGACATGTGAACAACGTGAGGCAACTCCGGAAGGTGAAAAACGAGGGCGTAATGAAGAGAGTGAGCAAGAAAGTGATAATTCATCTGTTCAAAGTGTATGACAACGAGGTCACCAAGGACATCGAGGTCCTAGAGATCGTGACCGACCTGATGACAATCTTAAAAATATCAAGATGATGATTCCACCATTCCAAAGTAAGAATGATCCTGAAGCTTATTTGAAGTAGGAAAAGAAGATCGAGTTTTTTTTTACTGCCACAACTATTCAGAAAGTAAAAAGGTAAAGCTCGTAGCCATAGAGTTTTCTGATTATGCAATTGTGTGGTGGGACAATGATGCAAATCCGGTCGCATCATGTTTCGACACAACTTGCCGACCTCAGAATTGGCCTAAACTTGAAGGGCCCAAGTGCAAGATGAAACATCTCATAGGCCTGATTGATTATTGGGCCAATGTTTTAAGGATTTTTTTAATTTAATGTAGTTTTATTTAAATTAATAAGTTTGCATATTTTTAATTTTAGACTTGCACTTTGTGTGTTCTGCATTTAATAAAGTTATGCATTATGTAACTTCCATACTAGTTAAGTATGCATCATAAATAATGACATGCATTATGTAACTACCATGTTAGTTTAAGTCTGCATCATTAAATTAAGTCTTGCATTAAGTACTCATTTGTGCATTTAGTTTGCATTTCAAACCATGCATTTAAGCATCTTAGTTTAATAAATGAGTTGTTGGATGTTTATTCAACTCATTTTAGTTTAATTAATTGAGTTTTTTATGAACTTAATTTAATAGTTGTTTCTTTAAATAATCTAGCTACTAGGATAATTTATTGATGCATGAGTTAAAGTTCATTTAATAATGCTTCTCTTAATTAAACTAGTTGCTAGAATAAATGTTGCATAAGTGATAGTTCATTTATTTAAATTAGTTGTTAATTTGTTTTAAGCTTAATAATTGAATTAATGTGACGGTTACATGTGTTAATTGCAGGTGACTTTTTAGCTCACATCCATTACATTTAAAGGCTGTTATGCATTCAATAAGGTGACTTTTCAAGAGATTTCGGTTACAAAAGAGGGGGCTGTTACAAAGAGGCTTTATATATCATTAAAAAGTTGTTTTATCAATTAAAGGAGAGCGTTATTCTTCTTTAAATTGGGCAGCAATTTTGTTTCATCTTCCATAACTGTTTGCTTCATGAGTAATCACTACATGCATTCAATTCTCCATCAAAGAACCTGGTGCCTTTTCGGTTGGTCATGGAGACTACAAAAGACTTTGAAAGCAACTTAATTGAAGAAGTAAATCACATTGAAGGTTGGAGTTACTTGGATTAGAATTTCAAAAGTTGTGACTTTTCATTGGAGCTCTTTATTAGCTTCATTAAAAGTGACCATTCAGCTAGTCTTTTCTGACACTATAAATATATGTAATCAGCTTATTGAAAAAGAAGAACTTTGGACATTTTGTTAATGTTTTGCTGCCAAATTTGTGAGGCAAACTTTTCTCTATTTTCGTTCAAGGATTCGTTGGCTACCTAGTATTCTAGTTGTGTCATTCGTTTTCTTTGTCAGAAACTGAACTTATCAGTACTCATAGTGTGGCGTTCAAACATATCGAGGTTCCTATCTTACTAGATAGTGGGTCGAGGTCACCTTAACCATTCCTAAACCAAACTAAAGGGCCTATAAGTAATGGGTCGATACTAAATCAGTATTGGTTCTTGTTTGCACTTTTGTTCAATCCATTTTCCTTTCTTAACCATTTGGTTCCAAAACTAATTCTTTTTTTTCACATCTTACTATTTCGAACCAAAACAAATTCCTTCTTTTCCACCTTACCTTTTTCATTCCATTCCATTCCAACTTTTCGTTTCATCATAATCGAACCATCAATTCACTTCATATCCATTGTTAGTTATCTAATTACTATATTTATTTCCATCTTTTATTATTTTTCTATAGCCGAACCTACATAAACCTCATAACCATAAACCCATCTTTGAACCCTTTTTACATAGCTTCCACCATTATTCACTTAAAACATCCTTTGAACAAACTGAACGATACTTCTTCGTAGACGATCGGGCAAACTCACATACGACTCGACTCACTCCGAGGCGGATCGTATCAGACAAGCTTATAACAAGTAGAAGAAGAAATGGTGAAAGACCTATTTCTACTCGGGCTAAAATGAAACCAGTCATACGGAAAAGATTCATTCCTTCATATTACCAGCTGGATATATATCAACGACTCTAAAACATTACTCAAGGTAACAAAAGCATTGAAGATTATTATAAAGACATGGACATAGCAATGATTCGAGCTAACATCGAGGAGGATCGAGAAGCAACCATCGCAAGGTTCCTTGCGGGTTTAAACAATGACATTGCCAACATAGTTGAATTACAACACAATGTTGAAGTGATGGACATGGTGCATATGGCGATAAAGGTCGAAAAGCAACTCAAGCAAAAAGGAGTAAGCCGATCCTATGCCAATCCTTCTACCAACAAGTGGAGCCAAGGAGTGAACAAACCCCTTGTTCAAATAAAGGAGCCGGTTGTAGCAATTAAATCCAATCAGCCCATTGGTGAGTCGAGTCGAAACAAAAACGAGTAAGTGCCAGATCGCACGAGAGACAAAAAATGTTTCAAGTGTCAAGGTCGAGGGCACATAGCAAGCCAATGTCCAAATCGACGTATCATGGTGGTAAGGGCCGACAGTGAAATTGAGTCCGAGGAGGAGAATGAAAATGAGTCTGAAGTACCATCCGATGAGTCCGAGTATGTAGTTAGCAACATATTGGTGGAAAAGCACGATTTGGCCACAACCAAACACCCAACTCCATACAAGTTGCAATGGTTAACTGATAGAGGAGAGCTTAAAGTCACAAAGCAAATTGTGGTAGCATTTTTCATCGGGAAGTATCAAGATAAAGTGGTGTGCGATGTAGTTCCCATGCACGCAGGACATCTACTTTTGGGGCGTCCATGGCAGTTTGATAGGCGTGTGATTCATGATGGTAACACAAATCTGTACACGTTCAAGCATCGAGGCAAAAATGTTACTTTAGCCCCGTTGACCCCAAAACAAGTGTATCAAGATCAATTGAAATTAAAAGAAAAGTACAAAAAAAAGAGTGAAAAGAAAAGATAAAAAAATTGAAAAAGAAAGGAAAAAGTGAGAGAGAGGAGGTAAAAATACAAGAGGAAGAAGAGAGTCAAAAAGAAAATGAGAGTGGAAAAATGAGCGTATTTGCGAGGGGAAAAAAATTCCAAAGTCCCTATTGATGCGCTAGCCTGTGTTTGTACTTATGTACAACGAGTGTTTATTTGATACTAACGAACTTGATAACTTTTTACCTTTGTCTGTTGTTTTTTTGTTACAGGAATTTGAAGATATTTTCCCGGAAGAAGTTCCTAGTGTACTGCCTTCAATTCGAGGTATTGAACATCAAATTAATTTCATTCCCGGAGCTACAATTCCAAATTGACCAGCTTATCGAAGTAACCCCGAAGAAACTAAAGAGTTACAACGACAAGTTGTTGATGTAATGAAGAAAGGATACATATAGGAGAGTTTAAGTCCATGCGTGGTGCCCGTTCTGTTGCTGTCTAAAAAAGATGGTTCATGGAGAATGTGCATAGATTGTTGAGCTATCAACAAAATTACTGTCAAATACCATAATCTAATCCCTAGACTTGATGATATGTTAGATGAGCTTAGTGGTGCAAAATTGTTTTCTAAGATCAATTTGAAAAGTGGCTATCACCAGATTCGCATGCGGGAGACGGATGAGTGGAAGACCGCGTTCAAAACCAAATACGGTTTGTATGAGTGGCTAGTGATGCCATTCGGCCTCACTAATGCTCCGAGTACTTTCATGAGGTTGATGAACCACATTTTGAGGTTTTCATTGGTCATTTTTGCGTAGTTTATTTTGACGATATTTTGGTTTATAATAAATCTTTATCTGATCATATTGAACATCTACGATCTGTGTTGGAAGTTTTAAGAAAAGAAGTGTTACATGCAAACCTTAAGAAATGTAACTTTTGTACTAACAAAGTTGTTTTTCTAGGTTTTGTTGTAAGTGAAAGTGGTCTTGAAGTGGATCAAGAGAAGATCAAGGCAATACGAGAATGGTCACGTCCAACTAATATCAGCCAAGTTCAAAGCTTTCATGGCCTTACAAGTTTCTATAGGAGATTTGTACCAAACTTTAGCACACTTGCTGCCCCATTGACTAGTATTATAAAAAATAATACACCCTTTCTTTGGTTTGATGAATAAGAATCCTCTTTTGTTAAAATCAAAGAGTGTTTAAATAACACTCCACTTTTATGTTTGTCAGATTTTAACAAAATTTTTTAGGTGGAATGTGATGTGTCTGGAATAGGTATAGGTGAGGTTTTAACGTAAGATGGGCTACCAGTGGCTTATTTTAGCGAGAAACTAAATGGAGCTACGCTCAACTATCCTACCTATGACAAGGAAATGTACGCGTTGATACGTGCATTAGAAACATGGTAGCATTATCTTTGGCCTAAAGAATTTGTTATACATACGGATCATGATGTTTTGAAGCATTTGAGAGGACAAACCAAGTTAAACAAACGTCATGCAAAATGGGTTGAGTTCTTAGAATCCTTGCCATATGTCATCAAATACAAACAAGGTAAGGAAAATATCGTTGCGGATGCTCTTTTGCGAAAGTATACTCTTTTAAATTGTTTAGATGTTAAATTATTTGGTTTTGTTTATTTAAAAGAATTATATGCTGATGATTCTGATTTTGGAGAGATTTATAAGTTGTGTGTGCAAGGTGCATATGATAGGTACTATCGGTAAGATGGATTCCTATTTCGGGAAAATAAATTGTGCATACCCCAAGGATTAACAAGAAATGTGATGGTCCATGAAGCACATAGTGGAGGTTTAATAGACATTTCGGCATAACTAAAACTTTAGCTATTCTTCAAGAACATTTCTATTAGCCAAAAATGAAATGAGATGTGTAACGCCCCGATTATTTTTTAGTAGATTTAATTACGTATTGAGGCATGTTGGCTTGCCTACTATGATGGCTAAGGGTCTTGAGTAGTATAAGAAGGCCTGGGTTCAAACCTAGGTTGTGGCAAAAATTTTGTTTTATTGTTGAATAAACCCTTACCTGTTGAGGGCAGACTTTTAATTTTAAATGAGTAAAACATGGCAATGAAATGCCTGTTGGTGTGTTGGTGATGGCGTGAAGGGGAAACGTAGGGGTCTTGAGTTTGAGCTATCCTTTGCGCAAGGGGATCTTATTTTCCTGCTCACGCAAGGTAGGTAGTTGTGTGAGATCGAAACTCTGAGGGTTAGAGTGTTTGAAGGTGAGTGGTGAGTGGCTGGTTTTTGGAGAGGGATTTAAGGAGAGATAATGGGAGAGATTTTAGGGGAGTTGAGGGGTGCGTGGTGTTCTACCGAATGTAGAACTCCTTAGTGTCGAATTTCAGTGATAGGCAAGTAGTGCCGAATTTGTTTGGGGTCTTTGCTTTTTCTTTTCGGTTTTTTTACCAAAACATTTTCTTTTGGTTTTCTCTGCACTCTCAGGTAGAAGCTGATTATTTCTTGTCATTCGGGTAACTCAGTTTTTGTTTTCTCGATTGTTGGCACTTTGTTCTTTTTGACCTTTTAGTTCTTCTTGAAATCGACTACTTCTCTTCTTTCCCTTGAGTCTTCTTTCTAGATCGATTCCTTCTATCAAAATCTTCTCCCTCAACCTTTGTTTTTCCCTGGCCAATTATTTGGTTTCTTCTTCCCCCTCTATTTATTTTCTCACTTCATTCTTCCATTGCGTTTGGAGCTTTGGGCCGATTGGTGTTGGTAAGTCTATTGTGTTCTTCATCCTTAGTTCCTACCTCTTTGCCCTCATTTATGGTGTTCTTGCATTTTAATTCTGCGTAAGGAGTGAAGGGATTCTTATGGGACTTCCATGGCATTCAAAACCTCGAGCCATCATTCGGCTAAAGGTAACTTAACCCTTTCGGCAGTAAAGGGTGTTGGTCGAATGTTCTACTTCTTGTATTTTAGTCAATATATTCTATAAGACTGTTCTAATTCTAGTTGAGTGTGTATATAAGATCATCTTTGAATGGACTATTTTGGGTAGTGCAGATCCTTGGCAAAGAGTGTTGATCGCGAGGTTAAGGAAAGAACGAACTCTACTTCCTTAATCAGGGTAAGTGAGTGGTACGACTGAAGTTTTTGTATGTTGTTAAGAAGGTGTTAACCCTTATGATTAACCCTTATGATTCAAAGACTAAAATTGGATTATACTTGGATCAGGGGGTTGAAACGTGTGGAGTTCGGCGTTCTTTCCTCAAAAGGTGTGTAATCACACTGCCCCAAACTGCTATTCAGCAAAAGCTGAAAAATTGTTATCCTCGGTGCCACACGAGCGAACACACGCTCTGGTGATCAGCTGAGCGTATAATCGCGAGTATGTGACTGCAGAGACCACCACGAGTGATCTCGTGGTCATGGGTCATTTTGGGCCACGTTGGGCCGAGATGGGCCATGTGGGCCTCACGGGCTCGTGAGCCCCAGTCGGGCGTACTGCACGGATGTCTGGAAATAATTGAGCCGATTGTGTAGTTACACGGCCAAGGTCATTATTTGGGCTTATTGGGCCACACGAGAGTGTGGGACCAATGGGCCATGTTATGGGCTTAGGCCTATTTGTCATTGATGGGCTGATAAGGTCGTATGTGTCGTGCGAGACGACTATGGCCCTACTGTAGGGTTGGTAAATATATCTAGGCTCTGACTTGTTAAAAAGACAATTATACCCCTATGAGGTAAATAGTCGATATACCCCTGTATGATATGACCGTTTGAGCATGCCATGATTATTGTATGTACATCTATATTATGTTGCATTGCATGGTGTGGGATTTATGATATTGGAGGAAGTGTACTGAGAGGCTATACACCTAATACTGGCAGCTCTGCTGCAAATACCAATAGTGTCATAAACGGTACGTTATTCTGGAGTGTAGGGATGGGTGGGTCGATTTAATCCCTACATGGAGTGTAGGGCTGGACGGAGTGGAGTATAAAGGATGGTTGGGTAGGATCTATATATGCATGTTTGATACTGTACTGAAATGGGCCAATGCCCACACTGTATTGTTACTGATATGGGCTCAGGCCCAGATTGTATTACACACTGAGTTTTCATAAACTCACACTACCATTTATTTGCGCAAGTAATCCTTAGCTGGGTCGGTGCTGCGAAGGACTCGGAAAAGGTCACACCACTGTTAAATTTCGTACTAGGCTTTTTAATAATGGTAGCTATAATTGGGTTAAATTTTCTATAATACGGTCGTTTTAAGTTTTATCTTTAATTGGGGATTTATTTAAATTGGTTTACAATTGATAGCAGTAGTACTCAGGTTTTCAAAATAAAAATGATTTTTCAACTATCATCATACGCAACTTGTTTTAAAAAAATTCCACGACGATCAATGTTTTAAAATGTAATAACGATTTGATATGTGGCATGCTTTGCTAAACGAACCGGTAATTTGGTTGTAAACTAAATAAAATTAGTTTTTCATTAAGACCTCAACGAGGCTTAACGCAAATATGGATCTTTTAGTAGCACTATGTTTTACAAAGCCATATCAATGTGACATCACCAAATTTGGCCATAACGTCCAGGCTGGGTTTGGGGTGTTACAAGATGTGGCTAAAGTATGTAGTCACTGTATTGCTTGCAAGAAGGTGAAATAAGAATTCAGTCACATGGGTTTTATAAAGCATTACCAATTCCAGAAGTACCATGGATGAATATTTCGATGGATTTTGTTTTAGGCCTTCCTAGAACAAAGAATGGAAAAGATTCTATTTTCGTTGTAGTTGATAGATTTTCTAAAATGATGGAAAAGATTCTATTTTCGTTGTAGTTGATAGATTTTCTAAAATGGCACATTTTATTGCATGTAACAAAACTGACGATGCTCTCAATGTTGCTAGCTTGTTTCTTAAGGAGATCGTGCATTTATGTGGAGTTCCGAGGACAATCGTTTCGGATCGGACACTAAGTTTTTAAGTCATTTTTTGAGGACCTTATGGGGAAAACTTGGAACTAAGTTGCTATTTTCAACAACTAGTCATCCACAAATCGACGGCCAAACGAAAGTCATTAATCGAGTTTTATCAACACTACTTTGAGCAATTATATGAAAGAATTTGAAGACTTGGGAGGAATGTCTACCCCATATTGATTTTGCATACAATCGATTGGTACATTCGGCTACTAAGTATTCGCCATTTGAGGTAGTGTATGGATTTAATCCCTTAACTCCATTGGATTTGTTACCTTTACCTTCTAATAAGTTGGTGCATGTAAACGGAAAGAAAAAGGTAGATTTTGTTAAACAATTGCATCAGCAAGTTAAAGATAATATCGAGCGAAGAACTGAGCAATATGTTCGTCAATTTAACAAGGGTCATAAACGAGTGATATTTGAACCTGGTGATTGGGTTTGGGTTCACATGCGTAAAGAGAGATTTCCTATTCAACGATGATCCAAGCTTTTGCCACGTGGAGATGGACCTTTTCAAGTCTTGGAAAGAATTAAAGATAACACATATAAATTGGATCTACCTAGTGAGTATAGGGTTAGTGCAACTTTTAATGTTGCTGATTTATCCCTTTTTGATGCAGGTGACGATTTGGGGACAAATCACCTCGAAGAGGGGGAATGATGCGATCATAGCTCGAAAAATTACTATCGAATCCATTGAGCTGCCACAAGGACCTATAACTCGATCACGAGCTAAGAAATTTCAAGAAGCATTAGCAAGCTATGTGGATTGAGCTTTAGGAGAGCACGAAGCCGAATCCAATAGCCATGCATGGAACAACTCAATTGGCATCACTTGCAATTTATTGCAAGTTGAACTTGAATTTTAATAAACTCATCTAATTTTAATAAATGAGTTGCTGGACTTTATTCAACTCATCTTAGTTTATTTTAGTTTAATTAATAGAGTTTTTGCTGAACTTCATTTAATAAATGTTGCTCTTAATTAATCTAGTTGCTGGAATAATTGTTGCATAGGTTTTAGCCCATTTATCTAAGTTAAGTTTTAATTAGTGCATGTTCAATAAGTTCTTAAATGTGTTTAATAACTTCAATTTAATGTGTTTAAATGCAGGTAACTCTTCAGCTCATAACCGTTACAATTCAAGGTTGTTACACATTCAATAAAGTGGCTTTTCAAGCCATTTTCGTTACAAGCAAGGGGGCTATTACAAATGAGGTTTTATACATCATTTAAGGAGCTTTAAGGAGCATTATACCATCCTTTTATTTCAGCAGAAACCTCTTCATCTACCAGCCATTTTTTGCTACTTCAAAAATTAATTCAAAGCATTCAAAATGCCTTTAAGGAGCTAGTGTCTATTTGGCAAGCCAGGGGACAATTCAAGAGTCATTTTTCAAGCATTTAGGGTCATTCAGTCAGTTGAATTGAAGAGAATTCAAGAGTGGAGTTATTTGGTTCAAAAATGTCAAAAGACTTAAACTTTATTTCAGTTTTAATTAGCACATTAAGATGAATTCTTGTGACTATTCGTCTAGCCTATTCTAGCATTATAAATAGGAGAAATCAGCCTTTGTAAAAGGACCTCTTTTTTTTTTTTTTGATGAATTTGATAATATCTTATTACTTTGTGAGTATTCAATTCCCATTGTTCTCCAAAGACTGAGTTGGCTTATCAAGCAACCCTTGTGGCGTCAATTCTATTTATTTTTCGAACCTATCACTTGTATCGAAGTGTGGCATCCACCATACCGAGGTTCCTATCTTTGTAGATAGCGGGTCGAGGTTTACTATCAAACGATCCTTACCATTTTTCCATCACCCTTTTTAGCCTAATTGCTTTCTAAGTTTCGGGTCAACACGAATTTATTTTGTTGGTTCATTCTTAAGCTTCAGCCTACCATTTATCATTGTTTCTTTAACCATTTTGAAACCTTTTTCCTTTTAACTTAACCTTCAACCATCTTAAGCCTATTTTTACAAATTGTCAATCTTACCCAATTTAAACGATCAGGCAACAACATGACTCGTGACATCCATATCCGAGTTCGTATCACATAATGACATCTGGAGCATCTAGGTCCTCTCGGCGATGTGTTGCATAAACTAATTTCAACTACCTCGCCTCAGTATGACCCGTACCTTTGCCCGGTGCTCCACAACCATGGCCCATACCGTTTCCTCCCCTGGCCTGACCTCGGCCTCTCAGTGGCTGCTGAACACCTCTCGGTGGCTGACCAATACCCATACCAGTAGCTTGCATCTGATCGGGCCTCCGTGGACAATCCTTAACCCGGTGCTCCAATGATCCGCATCTCAGACATGCACCCAACTTTCTCCAACATTCGCCTTGATAGTGTTTTCCACATTCAGCACAAAATTGCAGTCTAGCAGTAGTAGAAGTAGGGGTCCTAACTCTGATCGTCCCATCAATTCTAGGATTTTTCTTAAACCTCTGAAAAGAATTTGAGGGCTCATCATCCCTCTTACCTCTACCTTTATCTCTGTCTGGCACTCAGCGTACGTCACATCCTCGGTAATTTTTTCCTTGTCAACCAGTGCTGCGAAATCCCGCTCCCTCTGAGGAGCTATCAAAACCCTTAAACCGTTTCTGAGGCCATCCTCAAATCGAACACACTGCTCGTATTCTATTGCCACCATCCCACATGCATAGCGGCTCAGTCGTAAAAATTCAGCCTCATATTCAGCTACTATCCTATCTCCTTGAGTTAAGTTCAGAAATTCCCTCCTACAAGCATCCACATAGCTGGCACCCACATACTTAGCCTGAATAGTAGTCTTGAAAAACTCCCAAGTCAAATGATCAGCTTGAGTGCTCTCTTTGACAATAAGCCACCACTGGTAAGCCTCGTCTCTCAATAGTGATACTGCACCTCTTAACTTCTGATCAGGGGTGCAGTCAAGGTCATCCATGATCCTTTCTATGGCATCAATCTAATATTCAGCCACATTAGGGGCAACTCTAGCAATACCCTTAAATATTTCTTCCCCATTGGACCTGACTCGTTCCGTAACCGACCCACGGCCTACAGTACTAGTACTAGGCCCAGCGACCCTTTCCAGAATCCTTAACATTGCTTGGGACAGTACGTCATCCCCAGCCGCTCGATTTTGAGACCCTGTCTCAGCCGTAGGTGAAGCTGGAGCTTCTCTAACTTCCTCATGAAGCTGGTCTCCGAAAGACGAAGACCAAGCCCGAGCACTTCCATGGCCTCTGCCACGGCCTCTACCACGAATAGCCCTAGTGCTCATTATCCAATCGTGCTTTTATCTGTATTAAAAGTTTTATGCCAGTCAGTTTATTATTCCAGTGTTTATTACAGATATCTTATGAACAATCTTATTTCGAAGTTTGTTTCCATAGTTCGCAATTCGAAGTTTACTCTAACTACAGAGTCTCAATACAGTTTTACTACCTAAATTAGTCTCAGTAATAATATTTTAGTAATCTTATTTTAGTGTAAATAGTCAGGAGACTTACAGGATCGGCGCGGAGACTCGGTGTACCACTCCTTTAGTAAAAACATTTCTAAGTTATACCAATCACTTTAAACCGTTTGAAAACAATTCTGTTAAAATTTGTTCGTTCTTTGAAAACCCAAATCCACAGCCAAGTTTTATAACCTAGCTCTAATACCACTAAATCTAACACCATAAACCTGACCTAGACGTTATGGCCGAATCTGTGATGTCACATTGGAGTGTTTTTCCCAAAGCACGAACTCCGTGAAAAAAATCCGCTACTTAACAAAAGTTTAGAGTGTTTGGTTCATTGTGAAAATTCAAGTTTTTTTTAACAAAGTATTAATTATATTAGTTTGTTATTAAACTTTAAAACAGTGTTTGTCGTGAAAGTTTTCAAAATGTGTCGCGTAAACGTGATGTTTTCAGAAAAACCTTTGTTTGTATTTTCTTGAAAATCCGAGTCCTATACTAACAGGTAAATTAAAAATCCCCAAATTAAAATAAAAATTTAAAGAGGCCTTATTACATAATAAAAACCCAAAATAAAATCTTAACTATAATATTAAGAGAAACTCCATCGAGTGGCCACCTCTGAGTCCTCCGTCGCCTCGATCCGTCTAAGCCTGAGGGTTACCAACACAGTTAACAAATGGGTGAGTTTACGAAAACTCAGTGTGTGAAATCCCATAATAGCAAACAATCAGAGTAAGCGCAATCTGGGCCTAAGCCCTTTCAGTTTCAGTTAGGGTCCTTAGCCCTTTTTTCAGTAACAGTAGCAGTCTAGGCCTTAGCCCATTTTAGTAACAGTGGCAATCTAGGCCTTAGCCCATTTCGGTACAGTATGCAAACAAATAGTCCTACCTAATCCATCCGCTACACACCAACTTCGTACTAGCCATATATACCATTTGGGGATAAAAATCGACCCACCCAACCCTACACCCCGAATCGTACCGAATTTGGTACTAAAATAGTATTTGCAGCAGAGCTGCCAGTAATAGGCTTATAGCTTTTCAGTACACTTCCTCCAAAATCATATGTCCCACCCCATGAGATGCAACATAATAACATACGTGTATGCAGAAATATCATGCTCAAAAACAGTCATACATAATATAAGGGTATTTCAGTCAATTTACCTCACAGGGGTATAATGGTCATTTCATCAGTATGGGTTCTAAGTATACTTACCAACCCAACAGTAGGTCCACAGTAGTCTTAGGCGACCCATGCAACCGTAACAGTCAATCAGTGATAATGGGCCTACAGCGCACATTGTAGGCCCATGTGGGCCCATACTCTCGTATGGCCCACATCGCCTAGAAATGGCCTTAGTCGTGTAGTTTACACAGCCTGACCCATAATCTACCACCTTTTGTGCAATTCTTTCGTGTGGGGACCACACGCCCACTGGGCCTACATGGCCCAGTTCGGCCCAAATTGGCCTAATACCGTTTCGGCTCATGAAATCGCTCATGGCCATCTCGTCCACAATACGGCCTCGTTTTACCACTCGGCCTGTTACACAGGCAGTCACATGCCAATGTGGAGTCGATGATCCACTCTTCGATTTCTGACTTTTCAGCCTTTTTTGTTTCACATCCAATGGCAGTGTTTCACACACCTGTTATAGGGTTGTAACCGAAACTCTCCCGAGATCAACGCACCTATGATTAACAACAATCCCTCATTAGCCTACAACCATCATTAATCCAAACCACAATATCAAAAAGGATTTTTTTGATCCACTGTCACTTACCAAACCAATAATCGCAGACCCTTACTGACTTAACACCCATGTACCACTCAAAAACTTCGACCTTCATAAGAAAGATTTGATCGATTGATAAGTATTTAAAGTCCAATAAAAACATATCTCACTTAAAGCACTTACCCAAAAAGTGAAAAGACCACTTGCAATGAGAAGGATAATCGGCCTGAACCTCCACAACAGAATCCACACCCCTAGCAAGATTAGGCAGATCATAAGATGTCTAGACGGAAAGCATACATTCGGCCCCAAAGAGAAAGAGAAGGGGAAAGCCGAAACTTGGCAGTATAGCTAATAGAGATTCGGCTAAAAAAGAAATAATGAAGCGATTGTACTTACCCTTACCAATAACTCAAATGACTTTCGGCAATAGTCAATAAGGAGATTAGGCCAAAGTAAGGACAGAAAGATTTGAGAGAGGGAAGAAGGAGAATCAATGAAGCCAATCGAAACACAAGAAATAGAGGGGAGTTGATGAGATATTCGGCCTAAGAGAAAAAGTCGAAGAGGGGAAAGAGTCAGAGATTTGGCAACTTCAGAGGAATGGTTTAAAGGAAAACAAAATTGAAAGATTGCACAAGGAAAAAAAATACCCGAATGGTCACACTCAAGGTCCGACTACCAACCAAGCACAAAACAAAATAGTAGAAAGGAAAAGGGAAAACTACCGAAAAAGAGAGCAAAAACTATACCTTTTCAGTACTAAGTGCCTAAGACGGATTTGGCACCCAAGAGAGAATCCTATTTCGGCTAACAACTAAAACCCTCTCTTTCTTGATCCATTCCACAATTTTCTCCCCATAATCCTCCTTGAATTCGGCTACACACTCCCCACTCCCCCTCAAACTCTCCCACCGTCCATGAGCATCAGAATCCTACTAGCAAGTAACCTCCTACATGGCACATCAGTAAAAAGACACCTCTTGTGCACAAGAAAACTCGAACTCAAGTCCCTTACCATCAGTTACACGCCACCAACCCTTGAACCAATAGGCCTTTTTATGACATAATTTCCCCCTAATTAATTAAGAACCCAACATCTAGCAGCAAAGGTTTTATTCAATAAAACCAAATAATTTTGCTAAAGTCCAGGTTTGAACCCAGGACTTCTCACACTTCCTAAAGCCCTTAACCTTCAAAACAAACAAGCCAATCATGCAACACAACACACAAGTTAACCATTAAATATTTGGGGCATTACAAATCTAACCCTAAAAGAAAATTTCAGCCTCGAAATTTACCTAATCAAAATAGGTGAGGGTATTGTTGTCGCATTGCCTCCTCAGGCTCCCACGTGGCTTCCTCAGAACTGTGGTTATGCCATAGTACTTTCACCAGTGGGACAGACTTCCTCCTCAGAACCTTCACATCATGATCTAAAATCTGAACCGGCTCCTCTTCAAAGGTCAGATCTGGTCTAACCTCAATCTCTTCAGTTGAGACGATGTATGCAGGATCCGAGTGATATCGCCTTAGCATAGAGACATGAAATACGTCATCAAATCGGTCCAACTCTGGAGGTAACTCGAGTTGATAGGCAACCGGTCCCACAAGCTTTAATACACGGTAAGGCCCAATAAACCTTGAGCTCAACTTGCCCTTACGCCCAAATCTCAGTACCTTCTTCTATGGCGAAACCTTTAGAAAGACAAAATCTCCCATAGAATAATCAATTCCCTTACGCTTCAGATCCGTATAATACTTTTGTCTGTCTGACGCTGCCTTCAATTGATCCCAAATTAATCTGACCTTATCCTTGGTATTAGATACTAACTCAGGACCCAAAGCACGCTGCTCACCCAACTCAGTCCATCATGATGGAGTGCAACACCTACGACCATATAGTGCTTCGTAAGGTGCCATTTGTATGCTAGACTGTTAGCTATTGTTGTAAGCAAACTCTACTAACGACAAGTAATCCTCCCAACTGCCGTAAAAGTCAATCACACAACTCCTTAACATGTCCTCTAGTATCTGAATCACCCTCTCTGACTAACCATCTGTTTGAGGATGGAGAGCAATACTGAAGTCCATCTGCATACCCAGAACTTTATGTAACTTCTTCCAGAACTGAGACGTGAAGCGAGGATCTCCGTCAGATATTATAGAAACTGGTACCCCATGCAGTCTCACTATCTCGGACACATACAGCTTAGCCAGTTTCTGCAACGAATAATCTGTGCGAACTAGTATGAAATGGGCAGTT
This sequence comes from Gossypium longicalyx, assembly GCA_025698465.1. Classification (NCBI taxonomy): domain Eukaryota; kingdom Viridiplantae; phylum Streptophyta; class Magnoliopsida; order Malvales; family Malvaceae; genus Gossypium; species Gossypium longicalyx. The sequence goes on along the minus strand of CM047006.1, from coordinate 64,486,232 downwards.
TTGGTCAATCGATCCACGATGACCCACACAGAATCTTTCTTAGAAGGCGTTAGGGGTAGCCCACTCACTAAGTCCATAGTTACTATTTCCCACTTCCACATCGAAATTTTAACCGGCTGAAGCAACCCAAAAGGCAACTGATTTTCTGCTTTAACCTGTTGGCAAGTCAAGCATTTCCCCACAAAGTCAGTAATCTCACATTTAAGACCTATCCCCCAATATATCTCATGAAGATCTTTGTACATCTTATTTCCACCTGGGTGCATAGCATAGGGGCTACTATGCACCTTTCGCAGTAAAGTCTGCCTCAAATTAGTACCCTTAGGTACACAAATTCTGCCTCTGAAACAGAGTACCCCTTTACTATTCAACCCATAATCCACAGTATTACCATTCTCCATCAGATGGAACCGAAAACCCAATGACTCATCTTCCAACTATTTACTCTTAATCTGTTCAATCCATACTGGTTTAACTTGGAGCTCGACCAATAAGCTATCATCATCAAATAAGCTAAGATGAGCAAACATTGCTCTCAAATTAGTCATAGCCCTACGGCTCAGTGCATCGGCCACCACATTGGCCTTACCATGGTGGTATTCAGTCAAACAGTCATAATCCTTAAGTAGCACAATCCATCTATGCTGCCTAAGATTTAACTCATGCTGAGTGAGGAGATACTTGAGGCTCTTGTGATCCATGTAAATGATACACTTCTCACCGTACAAGTAATGCCTCCAAATTTTTAATGGGAATACCATTGCGACCAACTCCAAGTCATGTGTTGGGTAATTCACCTTGTGAGTCTTAAGCTAGCGTGACATATACGCTACCACCTTACCCTCTTGCATCAACACACAACCCAAACCAACGTGTGATGCATCGCTGTAAACGATAAATTCTTTCCCAAATTCCGGCTGAATCAAAACAGGGGACTCAGTCAAAACTTTCTTGAGCTTCTCAAAAATCTCTTGCTGCTCATCAGTCTAGATAAATGGCATGCTCTTACGTAGCAGCTTAGTTAAGGGTGCAGAAATTAGTGAAAACCCTTCTACAAATCTTCGATAGTATCTAGCCAGCCCTAGAAAACTCTAGATTTTCAATACAGTCTTAGGCTGCTTCCAATCCAACACAGCCTCAATTTTCCGAGGATCCACCCTGATCCCCTCAGCAGATACCACATGGCCAAGAAACATTACCTCACGTAACCAAAATTCACACTTACTAAACTTGGCATATAGTTGCTTCTCCTTTAAAATTTGTAGAACTACTCGGAGATGTTCATCATGTTCCACTTCAGTCCTTGAGTACACCAGTATGTCATCGATAAATACCACAACAAATCGATCTAGGTAGGATTGGAATACTCTATTCATCAGATCCATAAAAACTATCGGTGTATTTGTCAGTCCAAAAGGCATTACCAAGAACTCGTAATGACCATAACGAGTCCTAAATGTCGTCTTGTGCATATCGGCTTCTTTAACTCTCAGTTGATGATACCTCGACCGAAGATCTATTTTAGAGAAGACCGACGCTCTACGCAGTTGGTCAAACAGATCATCAACCCTTGGCAGACGATATTTGTTCTTAATGGTCAACCTATTCAGTTGTCTATAGTCGATGCACATGCGCATGGACCCATCCTTCTTTTTCACAAACAAGACTGATGCTCCTTGTAAGAGTATGCCCAAATATCAATCACGAGATGGTTGTAATAACATACTTGGTTTATCATGTTTATTAATATAAGGCATTGCCATTATTATTCCAGTTTCTTTTCTGTGTGCATAAATAAACTGTTTTATAATAATGTCCTGAGAATAATATGATTATTCTCAAAAAATCCTTAGTCAAGTATTGTTATTGGCTAGGACAATAATAATGCATCAAGACTAACATGTAGTTGATTGATGATAAAGAGTTGTCATTGATATGGAGTGTCAGAATCAATGCATGAATATGTGTGTTAGAGAACAACATATTGGACTGAACCGCTATGAGTATGTTTCTTGGATTATTATGTAATTGTCACAACATTACTCATAGTGATTAATATGTATATGATCCTCACACTTGAGATCATCTTTATTCCAACATCGTGAGTTGTATATTTTGATACAGTCAAACAAACACCGTAACTGGTTGTTCTATAAAGACTGATGTTGGATATACCACAATCTATGTTGAGGGATATAGTTGATTAATATAGGATAAGTCCCTCCTACATAATGGGAGTAATATCTCAGGCCACTTGATTGAGTGAGGCTAGAAATGCATGGCCATGCTCAAGTAAGTTGATATGAGATGTCATACTTATTTGTGTATCATAGTCTACTCGAGGTATCAAGAAACATGGGATGGACTATGCAAGTGTGACTATTCCATGACTTGTGTCCATTCCAAAGATATAGGACTTAAGAATGAATGCATGAAAGGTTAATCATAAAAGGTTATGTCGAATCATGACTTCTTGTAACTTAGGTAGCATTGATGCGTTGCTAGATGCCACTCATTGTTTGTAACATTAGAATCGTTCTAATATTACTGCTAACGTTACAAGAACCTATAGGGTCACACCCTATGGTTGAAATGAACGAGGTAAAACGTAGTTGGTATATTGCTTGGTTGTCACATGAATTAAATTAATTATAGAATTAATTTAATTGGGCAATCAAATTGTTGAACATACTATTTATGTACAAGGATGTTGTACACATAATCAGAACATAATTTTATTGAATATAGGATTTTATTCCGTATATAAGTTTAAATAAATATAGTTTACCAAAATCTTTATTATAATTAATGTAATTATAATTTTTCGGTTAAACATTATTATATTTATTTGAATGATAACTATTATGTTCGGATTAATTTTAATGAATTAAAATTCGTTATAAATATATATACCAATTAAGAGGGAGTTATATATAGCAAGGGTAAAAAACCCTAAAAAGGATATATATATAACTAGCCCGAAAATATCAAAGTGGTCTAGCAGACGTTTTAGCAAAATACTCTCTGAAAATAGTTTTCTAGGATTTCTACCGTTCATTGTCAATCGGGTGGACTACGTAGAGGCCGTCACCGGAAAAGGTTGCGGCTTGGTTCGATAGTGGTTCAGCATTCTTGTTGCCTAGGCGTCGCTGTCTACTCAGATTGAAATTTCGGTAAATTCGAAACCTTTTTATCACCCCGATTCTTTCCTTACACATGGATCCTTGGTTTGGATCGCCGGTTTTTTTAATTTTTCGCTGCGCCTTAGAGGCACCGGTGTTCCAACACTCCTCACAGAGACACACTAGGTCAGATAAACCCAAGGTCCAATAACTCTTGAATCTGGGCCTTAAGCTCCACCAGCTCCTTCGGTGCCATTCTATAAGGGGCAATGGACACTGGAGCTGTACTAGGAAGGAGCTCAATCCCAAACTCCACTTCATGTTCTGGAGGTAACCCCGATAACTCTTCCAGAAAGACATCCAAAAAATCCCTAACAGTCCTGATATCCTTTACCGAAGAGTCTCCAGCATTTGAAACACTGACATAGGCCAAGAACACCTCACAACCCTTGTGAACCAATTTCTCGATCCTTAGTGCAGAAATTACATTAATCAAATAGTTCCGTCATTCCCCAACTACCACCACTTCCTCGTCTGCCTCAGTTCTTAGAACAACTCGTTTAGTGGCACAATCCAAGCTTATCGGATGTTTAACTAACCAATCCATGCACAATATTAGGTCGAATTCTCCAAAAGGCAGCTCCATAAGATCGACCAGAAAGACAACTCCTTGTCGCTCTAAGGGAACATCTCTAAACATCTTATTTACTCGAACAGACTGTCCCAGCAGACTTAGAACAGTAATCTCACTCATAGTGTTTTCCGCCTTAATACCCAATATCTTAGACATAGAGCATACTATATACGAATAAGTAGACCCAACATCAATCAATGCGGTATAAGGTAAGTTATGGACAAAGAACGTACCTGTTATGATGCGATCATAGCTTGAGAAATTACTACCGAATCCATTGAGCTGCCACGAGGACCTATAACTCGATCACGAGCTAAGAAATTTCAAGAAGTGTTAGCAAGCTATATGGATCAAGCTTGGGGAGAGCACGAAGCCGAATCCAATAGCCATGCATGGAACAACTTAATTGGCATCACTTGCAATTAATTGCAAGTTGAACTTGAATTTTAATAAACTCATCTAATTTTAATAAATGAGTTGTTGGACTTTATTCAACTCATCTTAGTTTATTTTAGTTTAATTAATAAAGTTTTTGCTGAACTTCATTTAATAAGTGTTGCTCTTAATTGATCTAGTTGCTGAAATAATTGTTGCATAGGTTTTAGCCCATTTATCTAAGTTAATTTTTAATGAGTACATGTTCAATAAGTGCTTAAATGAGTTTAATAAGTTCAATTTAATGTGTTTAAATGCAGGTAACTCTTCAGCTCATAACCGTTACAACTCAAGGCTATTACACATTCAATAAAGTGGCTTTTCAAGTTATTTTCGGTTACAAGCATGGGGCTATTACAAATGAGGTTTTATACATCATTTAAGGATCTTTAAGGAGCATTATACCATCCTTTTATTTCAGCAGCAACCTTTTCATCTACCCGCCATTTTTTGCTACTTCAAAAATTAATTCAAAGCATTCAAAATGCCTTTAAGGAGCTAGTGTCTATTTGGCTAGCCAAGGGACAATTCAAGAGTCATTTTTTAAGCATTTAGGGTCATTCATTCAGCTAAATTGAAAATAATTCAAGAGTGGAGTTATTTGGTTTAAGAATGTCAAAAGACTTGAACTTTATTTTAGTTTTTAATTAGCGCATTAAGATAAATTCTTGTGACTATTCATCTAGCCTATTCTAGCACTATAAATAGGAGAAATCAGCCTTTGTAAAAGGACCTCTTATTTTTTGATGAATTTGATAATATCTTATTACTTTGAGAGTGTTCAACTCCCATTGTTCTCCAAAGACTGAGTTGGCTTATCAAGCAACCCTTGTGGCGTCAATTCTATTTATTTTTCAAACTTATCACTTGTATCCAAGTGTGGCATTCACCATACCGAGGTTCCTATCTTTGTAGATAGCGGGTCGAGATTTAATATCAAACGATCCTTACCATTTTCCATCACCCTTTTCAGCCTAATTGCTTTCTAAGCTTCTGGTCAACACGAATTTATTGTGTTGGTTCATTCTTAAGCTTTAGCCTACAATTTATCCTTGTTTCTTTAACCTTTTTGAAACCTTTTCCTTTTAACTTAACCTTCAACCATCTTAAGCCTATTTTTACTAACTGTCAATCTTACCCAATTTAAACGATGGGGCAACAACACGACTCGTGACATCTATATCTGAGTTCGTATCATTTGGTATCAGAGCTGGTTAAATTGAGGTGAAAATCATCATTTTTTATATTCCCGAGATTGCAATTTATCAAAATATTGAAAAAAGAAGAAGTATACATTCCAAAAGTGCAAAAATTGAAATATTCATTTTCTTGAAAAAAAAAGCAAGTGAAAAATTCTGTTTCAAAAGTATTTTCTGCCCAACAAATTCATTATTTCTTTCTAAAACCAAACCGCCACACTGTCACCCTTTTATTTTTGTTTCTAGCCTACCTATTTGTCCCAATATCAACCCATCACCCAATTCCACATTATTTTTGCAAACTGACCCACAAACGGGAGCTGATTCATCTAAGTAGTCCGTGGAGAACTTCGAAAGGCGAACTTGAGCGGAAAAAGGCTAGAGTGTGGTGAGGCTATCCGAGAGAACAAAAGCCAAAATTATGTGAATTTTTTTTGTGAGAGAAGTGCAAGGTTCGCTGTGTGATAAAAAAAATTCCATGTCTAGAAGTTCCGAAAGAAATCAAATGGCTAGAGAAAGGTTGCAACCCGTTTGCAATGTTGTGAGTGGAGGGGTTCCTGATTTGACACTATAAGCACTTATACGAGAGATGGAGCGGTTATTCGATCATAAACTTGAACCAACTGAAGATCGGTTATTTCGAGTTGAGACATGTGAACAACGTGAGGCAACTCCGGAAGGTGCAAAACGAGGGCGTAATGAAGAGAGTGAGCAAGAAAGTGATAATTCATCTGTTCAAAGTGTATGACAACGAGGTCGCCAACGACATCGGGGTCCTAGAGATCGTGACCGACCTGATGACAATCTTAAAAATATCAAGATGATGATTCCACCATTCCAAGGTAAGAATGATCCTAAAGCTTATTTGAAGTAGGAAAAGAAGATCGAGTTTGTTTTTTTACTGCCACAACTATTCAGAAAGTAAAAAGGTAAAGCTCGTAGCCATAGAGTTTTCTGATTATGCAATTGTGTGGTGGGGCAATGATGCAAATCCGGTCGCATCATGTTTCGACACAACTTGCCGACCTCAGAATTGGCCTAAACTTGAAGGGCTCAAGTGCAAGATAAAACATCTCATAGGCCTGATTGATTATTGGGCCAATGTTTTAAGGATTTTTTTAATTTAATGTAGTTTTATTTAAATTAATAAGTTTGCATATTTTTAATTTTAGACTTGCACTTTGTGTGTTCTGCATTTAATAAAGTTATGCATTATGTAACTTCCATACTAGTTAAGTATGCATCATAAATAATGACATACATTATGTAACTACCATGTTAGTTTAAGTCTGCATCATTAAATTAAGTCTTGCATTAAGTACTCATTTGTGCATTTAGTTTGCATTTCAAACCATGCATTTAAGCATCTTAGTTTAATAAATGAGTTGTTGGACGTTTATTCAACTCATTTTAGTTTAATTAATTGAGTTTTTTATGAACTTAGTTTAATAGTTGTTTCTTTAAATAATCTAGCTACTAGGATAATTTATTGATGCATGAGTTAAAGTTCATTTAATAATGCTTCTCTTAATTAAACTAGTTGCTAGAATAAATGTTCATAAGTGATAGTTCATTTATTTAAATTAGTTGTTAATTTGTTTTAAGCTTAATAATTGAATAAATGTGACGGTTACATGTGTTAATTGCAGGTGACTTTTCAGCTCACATCCATTACATTTAAAGGCTGTTATGCATTCAATAAGGTGACTTTTCAAGAGATTTCGGTTACAAAAGAGGGGGCTGTTACAAAGAGGCTTTATATATCATTAAGAAGTTGTTTTATCAATTAAAGGAGAGCGTTATTCTTCTTTAAATTGGGCAGCAATTTTGTTTCATCTTCCATAATTGTTTGCTTCATGAGTAATCACTACATGCATTCAATTCTCCATCAAAGAAGTTGGTGCCTTTTCGGTTGGTCATGGAGACTTCAAAAGACTTTGAAAGCAACTTAATTGAAGAAGTAAACCACATTGAAGGTTGGAGTTACTTGGATTAGAATTTCAAAAGTTGTGACTTTTCATTGGAGCTCTTTATTAGCTTCATTAAAAGTGACCATTTAGCTAGTCTTTTCTGACACTATAAATATATGTAATCAGCTTATTGAAAAAGAAGAACTTTGGACATTTTGTTAATGTTTTGCTGCCAAATTTGTGAGGCAAACTTTTCTCTATTTTCGTTCAAGGATTCGTTGGCTACCTAGTATTCTAGTTGTGTCATTCGTTTTCTTTGTTAGAAACTGAACTTATCAGTACTCGTAGTGTGGCGTTCAAACATATCGAGGTTCCTATCTTACTAGATAGTGGGTCGAGGTCACCTTAACCATTCCTAAACCAAACTAAAGGGCCTATAAGTAATGGGTCGATACTAAATCAGTATTGGTTCTTGTTTGCACTTTTGTTCAATCCATTTTCCTTTCTTAACCATTTGGTTCCAAAACTAATTCTTTTTTTTCACATCTTACTATTTCGAACCAAAACAAATTCCTTCTTTTCCACCTTACCTTTTTCATTCCATTCCATTCCAACTTTTCGTTTCATCATAATCGAACCATCAATTCACTTCATATCCATTGTTGCTTATCTAATTACTATATTTATTTCCATCTTTTATTATTTTTCTATAGCCGAACCTACATAAACCTCATAACCATAAACCCATCTTTGAACCCTTTTTACATAGCTTCCACCATTATTCACTTAAAACATCCTTTGAACAAACTGAACGATACTTCTTCGTAGACGATCGGGCAAACTCACATACGACTCGACTCACCCCGAGGCGGATCGTATCAGACAAGCTTATAACAAGTAGAAGAAGAAATGGTGAAAGACCTATTTCTACTCGGGCTAAAATGAAACCAGTCATACGGAAAAGATTCATTCCTTCATATTACCACCGGGATATATATCAACGACTCTAAAACATTACTCAAGGTAACAAAAGCGTTGAAGATTATTATAAAGACATGGGCATAGCAATGATCCGAGCTAACATCGAGGAGGATCGAGAAGCAACCATGGTAAGGTTCCTTACGGGTTTAAACCATGACATTGCCAACATAGTTGAACTACAACACTATGTTGAAGTGATGGACATGGTCCATATGGCGATAAAGGTCGAAAAGCAACTCAAGCGAAAATGAGTAAGCCGATCCTATGCCAATCCTTCTACCAACAAGTGGAGCCAAGGAGTGAACAAACCCCTTGTTCAAATAAAGGAGCCGATTGTAGCAATTAAATCCAATCAGCCCATTGGTGAGTCGAGTCGAAACAAAAACGATCAGGTGCCAAATCGCACGAGAGACATGAAATGTTTCAAGTGCCAAGGTCGAGGGCACATAGCAAGCCAATGTCCAAATCGACGTATCATGGTGGTAAGGGCCGACAGTGAAATTGAGTCCGAGGAGGAGAATGAAAATGAGTCTGAAGTACCATCCGATGAGTCCGAGTATGTAGTTAGCAACATATTGGTGGAAAAGCACGATTTGGCCACAACCAAACACCCAACTCCATACAAGTTGCAATGGTTAACTGATAGAGGAGAGCTCAAAGTCACAAAGCAAATTATGGTAGCGTTTTTCATCGAGAAGTATCAAGATAAAGTGGTGTGCGATGTAGTTCCCATGCACGCGGGACATCTACTTTTGGGGCGTCCATGGCAGTTTGATAGGCGTGTGATTCATGATGGTTACACAAATTTGTACACGTTCAAGCATCGAGGCAAAAATGTTACTTTAGCCCCGTTGACCCCAAAACAAGTGTATCAAGATCAATTGAAATTAAAAGAAAAAGTACAAGAAAAAAAGAGTGAAAAAGAAAAAGATAAAAAAAATTGAAAAAAAGAAAGGAAAAAGTGAGAGAGAGGAGGTAAAAATACAAGAGGAAGAAGAGAGTCAAAAAGAAAATGAGAGTGGAAAAATGAGCGTATTTGCGAGGGGAAAAAACATTCCAAAGTCCCTATTGATGCCCTAGCCCGTGTTTGTACTTATGTACAATGAGTGTTTATTTGATACTAACGAACTTGATAACTTTTTACCTTTGTCTGTTTTTTTTTGTTACAGGAATTTGAAGATATTTTCCCGGAAGAAGTTCCTAGTGTACTGCCTTCAATTCGAGGTATTGAACATCAAATTAATTTCATTCCCGGAGCTACAATTCCAAATTGACCAGCTTATCGAAGTAACCCCGAAGAAACTAAAGAGTTACAACGACAAGTTGTTGATGTAATGAAGAAAGGATACATACAGGAGAGTTTAAGTCCATGCGCGGTGCCCGTTCTGTTGCTGTCTAAAAAAGATGGTTCATGGAGAATGTGCATAGATTGTTGAGCTATCAACAAAATTACTGTCAAATACCATAATCTAATCCCTAGACTTGATGATATGTTAGATGAGCTTAGTGGTGCAAAATTGTTTTCTAAGATCGATTTGAAAAGTGGCTGTCATCAGATTCGCATGCGGGAGGCGGATGATTGGAAGACCGCGTTCAAAACCAAATACGGTTTGTATGAGTGGCTAGTGATGCCATTCGGCCTCACTAATGCTCCGAGTACTTTCATGAGGTTGATGAACCACATTTTGAGGTTTTCATTGGTCGTTTTTGCGTAGTTTATTTTGACGATATTTTGGTTTATAGTAAATCTTTATCTGATCATATTGAACATCTACGATCTGTGTAAGTTTTAAGAAAAGAAGTGTTACATGTAAACCTTAAGAAATGTAACTTTTGTACTAACAAAGTTGTTTTTCTAGGTTTTATTGTAAGTGAAAGTGGTCTTGAAGTGGATCAAGAGAAGATCACGGCAATACGAGAATGGTCACGTCCAACTAATATCAGCCAAGTTCAAAGCTTTCATGGCCTTACAAGTTTCTATAGGAGATTTGTACCAAACTTTAGCACACTTGCTGCCCCATTGACTAGTATTATAAAAAATAATACACCCTTTCTTTGGTTTGATGAACAAGAATCCTCTTTTGTTAAAATCAAAGAGTGTTTAAATAACACTCCACTTTTATGTTTGTCGGATTTTAACAAAATTTTTGAGGTGGAATGTGATGTGTCTGGAATAGGTATAGGTGAGGTTTTAACGTAAGATGGGCTACTAGTGGCTTATTTTAGCGAGAAACTAAATGGAGCTACACTCAACTATCCTACCTATGACAAGGAAATGTACGCGTTGATACGTGCATTAGAAACATGGTAGCATTATCTTTGGCCTAAAGAATTTGTTATACATACGGATCATGAGGCTTTGAAGCATTTGAGAGGACAAACCAAGTTAAACAAACGTCATGGAAAATAGGTTGAGTTCTTAGAATCCTTGTCACATTCATCTTAGGCGACCCGTGCAACCATAACAGCCAATCAGTGATAATGGGCCTACAGCCCACATTGTGGGCCCATACTCTCGTATGGCCCACATAGCCCAGAAATGGCCTTAACTGTGTAGTTTACACAGCCTGACCCACAATCTACCACCCTTTGTGCAATTCTTCCATGTCGGCACCATACACCCACTAGGCCTACATGGCCTAGTTCCGCCCAAATTGGCCCAAACCGTTTCGGCTCATAAAATCGCTCATTGCCATCTCGTCGACAACACGGCCTCGTTTTACTACTCGGCCTATCACACGGGCAGTCACATGCCCGTGTGGAGTCGACAATGCACTTTCGGTTTCTAGCTTTTCAGCCTTTGCAGTTTCACATCCAATGGCAGTGTTTCACACACATGTTATGGGGTTGTAACCAAAACTCTCCCGAGATCAATGCACCTATGATTAACAACAATCCCTCATTAGCCTACAACCATCATTAATCCAAACCACAATATCGAAAAGGATTCGTTCGATCCACTGTCACTTACCAAACCAACAATCGTAGATCCTTACTGACTTAACACCCACGTACCACTCCAAAACTTTGACCTTCATAAGAAACATTCGATCGATTCATAAGTATTTAAAGTCCAATAAAAACACACCTCACTTAAAGCACTTACCCCAAAAGTGAAAAGACCGCTTGCAATGAGAAGGATAATCGGCCTGAACCTCCACAATAGAATCCACACCCCTAGCAAGATTAGGCAGATCATAAGATGTTTAGACAAAAAGCATACATTCGGCCCTAAAGAGAAAGAGAAGGGGAAAGCCAAAACTTGGTAGTATAGCTAACAGAGATTCAGCTAGAAAAAAAATAATGAAGCGATTGTACTTACCCTTACCAATAACTCAAATGAATTTCGGTAATAGTCAATCAAGGAGATTCAGCCAAAGCAAGAAGGACAAAAAGATTTGAGAGAGGGAAGAAGGAGAATCAATGAAGCCAACCAAAACACAAGAAATGGAGGGGAGTTGATGAGATATTCGGCCTAAGAGAAAGAGACGATGAGGGGAAAGAGTCAGAGATTCGGCAACTATAGAGGAATGGTCTAAAGGAAAACAAAATCGAAAGACTGCACAAGGAAGAAAATACCTGAATGGTCACACTCAAGGTTCGGCTACCAACCAAGCACAAAACAAAAGAGTAGAAAGAAAAAGGAAAAACTACCAAAAAAGAGAGCAGAAACTATATCTTTTCGGCACTAAGTGCCTAAGATCGATTTGGCACCCAAGAGAGAATCCTACTTTCGACTAACAACTAACACCCTCTCTTCCTTGAACTATTCCACGATTTTTTCCCCATAATCCTCCTTGAATTTTACTACACACTCCCCACTCCCCCTCAAACTCTCCCACTGTTCATGAGCATCAGAATCCTACTAGTAAATAACCTCCTACACGACACATCAGCAAAAAGTCACCCCTTGCGCACAAGAAGACTCGAACTCAAGTCCCCTATCATCAGTTACATGCCACCAACCCTTGAACCAACAAGCCTAAACCAAATAATTTTGCTAAAGTCCAGGTTTGAACCCAGGACTTATCACACTTCCCAGAGCCCTTAACCTTCAACGCAAACAAGCCAATCATGCAATACAACACACAAGTTAACCACTAAAGATTTGGGGCGTTATAGAGTCAGTATACCCTACAGGTTTGACACGGCCTAGACACATGGACGTGTCTACTAGCCGTGTGTGGCACCTGGCACATGGGCGTATGGTCGGCCGTGTGACCCAAGTCAGTAACCCCTCCAATTTTTCCACGGCCATGGCACACAAGCGTGTCATTGGCCGTGTGGTACAAGTCAATATGTATGCCCTATTTTCACATGGCCTATGACATAGGCTTGTTTGGTAACCGTGTGAGGCACACAGCCTGTTCACATGGGCGTGTGACTCTTTAATGTTGAATTTTTTTCTTCAATCAATCATGTTTTCAATTAAAATCAAGTCTGTATTTCATTCATACGTGATTGAAATGCACCTGAATTAGCTGAGCGATCCTAATTAGACGACGACTAGTGGACACATAATTGAAATGTGCATGCTCAATTTAGATCCTATCCCAATTAAATTGCAAGTTGCGTAACACAACTCTAACCAAACTCTGTTATTTGCATAGTTTTTAGATTTGTGTGATTAAATTGTTTCAAACCTAACATGTCCCTGTTACCTCACACAAATACTAAGAAACACTTAGTAAATAAGGATCAGTAAAATGCGTATTTACTAAGTAAAAGATTCCGAAAGGACCTAATGTGGTTTCCAAACTCATAAAAGATCGAGTTGCCATGGAATGTTTTTCCAAATGTTATTAAGCATGTTGATAATAAATTGAGTTTAATTAAAGTAATTGTCCTAGTTTATTTACGTTATAATTGTTGCAAATTGTGTTTAATTTTGCTAAAATCTATTTCATTCATATAGTTTGCATACTTAGGATAATTTGCATTAGGGATCATTGCATTTAGTTTAATATATTTAATTTTAATCATCACTTCTCAATCATATTGTGTTTTTATTTACCAAGCTGTTAATATAATTTTACAATTAAGTGATTTAACACAAATACAATCCCTGTGGAGACGATAACTCGATACTTACTTATTACTTGATAACGAATGTGTACACTTGCACAAACTACGCGTTCCACTAACATATGACAAACAAACATAATGTACATAACTCAAGCATTGGGACCACTAAGCAAATTTTCCCAAAAACATTACGTAGGTATCGATACCGCCCCTATGTTATCGATATTTTTCTTAAGTGGTATTGATACCACCAGGAAAATAGATGTCAATCTAGAATTTTGTTTCTTGCCAAATTTCGAAGTGTGGAAAACTATTGGTACCTTTCTCAAAGTATCGATAAACTTACCCTGAGTATCGATACTCGGGCCGAGGTATCATTATCGATTCTCTATCCTAGCTTCCTGCACATTTCAAAGCACAGAGGTATCAATTTTAAAACCCGATTATCAATACCTTTTTTCCATACCTCAAAAATGTAGCATATATAAGTAATTAATCCATTCCAATTTAGTTCCTAAACATCATACATCAATTACTTCGACAAATAATCATTCAACGACCTAATTAGTAGTTCAATATCACAAAAATGTGTTCGAGCAAGTAACGTCAATCTATCCTCATGTTCATGTACCCAAGCATAACAATGACATGTAATCCTTATAAAGTAAACCAAAAACTAGCAAAATGTTGAGAAGTTAACATGGCTATAAACAAGTCTACCATATTGCCTCATTCCCCGAAACGTAAATACATATAGAACACCTATGAAATAACAAATATACTTGCTTGGATCACCTCTCGGGAGCCACACCGCTCATACCGGCACACAGCTAGTTTGCAATAGTTTAAAAGGAGTAGGTGAGGTTAACAAGCTCAATGAATGCCTAAAACAACTATCATGCAAACAACTCATCAAGCATCAACGAAATGACCATATAATACAACCTATCAGTTCCAACTCTAATGTCATATTATACTTACTCATGCATTATTACTAGTTCTTCTACATGGTAAACATATTCAATTTTAAACATATATCCTATTACACATATAATCGCCTAACATTCAAGCATATATCACAATATTCAAAACATCTTCATAGATAAATTACATAATGGTCACATACTCATTTAGGCATACATCACATTACACATATTGTAACAACCTATTTTCGATAAAAATTAGAATAGTGGTTTCGAGACCACAAATTCGATTTCAGAAAGAAAATTTATTTTAAAATTATTTTATCGTCTCCAGTATAATAGTAATGTTGTAAAAATTTCGTAAAAACATTTTACCGATTACATGTCTAATTTGATAAAGGACCAAATTGCACAAAGTGCAAAAGTTGAGTTTGTAACACCCCTAACCCGTATCTGCCGCCAGAGTAGGGTTACAAGGTATTACCGATCAATTCCCAATCTCATTGTCCCTTATAAGGGCCTACGAGGCCTTAAACATGCTTTAGAAGTAATTCGGGACTAAACCGATAACATATGAAAATTTTGGAAACTTAGAAAAATTTCAACCATACAGGGGTCACACGCCCATGTGAGCAGGTCGTGTGCCTCACACAGCTCCAGACATGCCCGTGTCTCTGGCCATGTGGAAACAGGGTATACATACTGACTTGGGTCACACGACCAACCACATGCCCGTGTGTCTTGCCCGTGTGCCCTTCGAAGTGGCCATACACGCCCGTGTGCTAGGTCGTGCCAAACCTGTAGGGTATACTGACTTATGCAACACAGCCAAGTCACACGCTCATGTGCTAGGCCGTGTGCCAATTAGGGGGCATACTGACTTACACCACACGATCAGTCACACGCCCGTGTGTGAGACCATGTGGAGCATACTGACTTCAATTTACATTTCAACACCAGGGGACACACGACCATGTAACATGACCGTGTGTCACACACGACTGAGACACACGCCCATGTGGACAAAAATAGGCCATTCGCAAGGCCAATTTTCCACCCCAACATCAATGTACCTACACAAGGCAAAATGATACCATTTCATTATACAATTAGGCAGCCAAAATCATCAACCAAATGCACAATTAATATCATTATAATTTCATCTATTCCAATTCTCAAATCACTACCATTTATTTAGCCAAATACATGCCAAAACAATATCAAACAATATGGTTCATTTATCATAATTCACATAACCATTTTAACTTCCATAATGTCTTGGTTACAACCATGCCAAAACAAACCAAAATAAGCCATCACTCATGGCTATATTTATACAAACCAAAACATATACATTTACAAGCCATTTGTAATAGCCAAACACACATCAATATTAACATCATTTACAAGCCAAATCTCATGGCTATAATCACAACCAAAATATCACATCTAGCCTATACATGCCATATACCAAAAATGTATAATTCAAAAGTACCAACTTAGATGTTTGATAGTGCGATGATGTTCCCGACGACTACTGGATCTGAGCCAACCTTGATTCACTATAAAACATAGAAAAATAACACGAAGTAAGCTTCATAGCTTAGTAAGCTCGTATGTGAATAACTTAATTCATTGAATAATTGTAAATCAACCAATTACACATGACAAAACCATGTACACACTAACTACAAACCTTTCTCATGTCTCGAAACATGGTCAAATACAAACTCATTGAACTTTCACTATTTAATACTCGAATAGGTTCTGCACATACCTGTATTGCCTCATACTAACCTCTTTATCAACCACATCATTCGTTTTCCCGTTGAACCATTTGGAATAGAAATCGGATACTCAGGAGTCTTGTATGATAAGTACCTATACCACGGCCCGTAGCCAAATCAAGGTAACTTATCCGAAGAACTAATATCATGGCCCGAAGCCAAATCTTCCGATATGCATGGCTTGAAGCCAAATCGGTAAAATACACACCCGAAGTGCCAATATCATGGCTCGAAGCCAACTCAACGTATCACTTACTGACATGTCAATAGTATCCAAAACTATTCTTACAGTTCAACCAGGCTTTCACATTTTTCGTTTCTATCATCAAATACACTCGTAGAGTCATTTTCACACTTCATACATTATCCATAATCTCGTTTTAACAATTTATGCAATATTAAAGCATTTTAACATACATTTATAATGTAATCATCACATACGAACTTACCTCGTATTCGGAATTGACAGATCGAGTCGACTACTCGATAACCTTGCTTTTCCCCCAATCTAAATCTAAATTCTTTCTTTTTTGATCTATATGAATTCAAAATTAACTTATTTAATCAACCATTCATTCAATTAAGTTCAAAACATACATTTAGGCCTATTCGCACATTAGCCCCTAAACTTTCACACTTTTAGCAATTTAATCCTTATTTCACAAAACACAAAATTCACAAGATTTCAATAAACCCAAGCTTGGCTGAATTATTTATAGGTCCCTAATAGCCAAAACTTCCATTTATTTCACTTTTCAACCACTCAATTTTCACATTTCATAATTCAGTCCCTATTATGCATTTTCATCAAAAATCACTTAACAAAACATGTAAAACTATCATCAATGTAATATCTCGAATTAGGGCCTAATCAGAATAGTGGTTTTGTGACCACAAATATGAGATAGAAATAATTATTTTGAGGTTTATGATATGATTGCATGATTGTGTGAAAGTTTTGTGACGAAATTCTATGCATAAAGTGCTTATGTTGAAATTAGGGACTAAATCGAATAATTTGTAAAACTTGCATTCTAGAAGTTTTTAGTATGAAATTACTTTGGAATATTAATGAGGAGGTCTTAAATAGAAATTTGACCAATTTCTAAAATTTTGGACAAAAATGGGCTTGTACATGAAAATTTTCAAAGGTATTAAGGGTATTTTGGTCATTTGGTAATTAAAAGATTAAAAAAAGGAAAAGGATGGCAAAATATGTCCATCTTCTTCAATAGGACGAAAATTAAAGGGTTCTCCATAGCTAGGGTTTGTTTCAAGCTTCCAAGCTCCATAGTAAGTGATTCCAAGCCCCGTTTTTAATGTTCTTTACGTTTTTGGAGTCTCGGTAACTTGATTTAGCTTATGCTAGCAATAATTTAACCTAGGGTTCATATTTGGAAAAATACCCATAGGTGAAATTTGTGTATTTCGGTGTTTTATGATAGAATATGAGGTTTTAAATTATGCTAGACAACTTGTGCTACTCGGTTTTAAGTGAAAACGAGAAAAAAGGCTTAATCGGTAAAAATACCTAATAGTTATAAGTACATGTTAGAATGAGAATTGATGTTGCCATAGAAGGGAAAAATGATCAGCATGTCATAAAACATAAGAAAATGGGATGAAGTCTAATTCCCGAACCTAGGGGCAAAAGTGTAATTTCGCAAAAGTTTAGGGGCAAAATGGTAATTTTTCCAAAGCTTGTATTTGGGGCTGTTTTGATGAATGTATGTATTAAATAAGATTAATTTTGCATTATAGATCAAGAGAAACAAGATTCAAGTCGTGATCGAGGAAAAAAAACAAAGTTTACGAGGAATAGGCTCGATTGCTAATATTTTGTATCGAGGTAAGTTCATGTGTAAATAAGGTAACATAATTTTTATTTTAAGAGATTTAATGTTATTTATATGATATAATACTTATTATCATGAAATATTATGTTTTGTGAATTATTATTTTGTAATATGCAAATTATGTGAACAACTTGATAAGTATGAGATGCTAGCAAGTATCGCTTTCTACATTTTGAAGAAGGAGATCAAAATGTGTAATTGAGAAGAATCCCGTTTGAACCTTGGGAATAGATTAGGGTACAAGTGACATGTCACTAAGATGGTTGAGTTCCGAACTCGTTGAGTTGAGTCCGAGTTCGTGAGATGTAACTAGGCATCCGAGCTCGTTGAGTTGAGTCCGAGTTCACTTATGGATGCGAACGCCCGAGCTCGTTGAGTTGAGTCCGAGTTCGTTTATGGGCAGGTTACATGGTAGCTTGGCTACATAGATTTCAAAAGCTATTGACCTTGTTTAGCTATGAGTATAGCACTTATGTGCACACTATTCGCATATCCGAAATTATATTCCGATGTGTTCAATGGGAGAATCCTAAGAGAATAGGGAGAGTACTTAAAACGAAAGTGATTGACAATGAATGTGTTGAAGAAGTGAAAATGGACATGTATGAGTTTAATCCTTGGTTGAGAATTTGGTAAGACAAAATTGTGGTAAGATAGTAAGTATTCTTATGACATGAGTGTCTTAATGATGTTTATGTTGGATTGCATGATCATGTTACTTGTTATTTGCATGTGAACTTACTAAGCATTTATGCTTACTCCCTCCTTTTCATTCATTGTAGTTTTGACAAGCCGACTTGAGAATAGGGATAGGTCAAAGGCTCGCTCACACTATCCGAAGACCTAAATTGGTAAAATGGCTTGTATATTTTGAGTTTGGCATGTATAGCACTATACTCACTTTGTGTAAATAATATTCTGATATGGTTATGGTTTGGTACGAAAAGGTTTGGAAATGATTAGCCATTGGAATGGCCAATCTAGATCATATTTGATGTCATGTATGTTTAATGTGTTACTTAGTCCATGGAAAACCATAAAATGGTGAAATTGGTTATAAAACAGAAATCACACAGCAGCAGTGACGTGAATTGGAAATATCACTAAAAATAGTAGAAATAGAATTAGATGATGAATAAAATATTTAATTGAAGCCTAATGAATCTATTTTCATGTGGAAGAAACAAAAATAGGTAAAAGAGTTGTATTTTATAAGATATTTGAATTTTTGTGAAACAGGGCCAGAGGAATTTCTGAATCCCCTGTTCTGAGTTTGGAAATTCACCAAAAATTGTCCAAAAATAATTATAAGTTATGCTTTATATTTACATATTTCTTATTGAGTCTAGTTTTAAGAGATACAAACGGCATAGTCTTTTGAGTTCTGTACAAAGAGAAAAGTGGTTCATAGTGAACAGAGGTCAAAGCAGTCGAATGCGGAAATAGGGTAAATTTTTTAAATAATAAACTGTACTAATTTGCTTGAAAAAAAATTCTAGAAAAATAATTATAGATAGATATATGAGTCTAGTTTCATGTAAAATTTACGGATCTTAATTTTGAGTTTCGAAACTCGAGATATGAATTTTTAAGCGACTGTGACGCAGTTAGCCAACTTGTCTGGAATTTCTAAAATAAATTGTTTGAGTTGTTTAATTAATGAATTAAGCCCGTTAACACCTCGTGCTCGACTCTGGCAATGGTCTCGGGTACGTGGCATTACATTTGGTGGTTTTAGAGCAGGTTTAGTCGGTTCTCGGGCTAACGTGTTGTATGTACGGGTTTTGCTATACATGCCATGCCATATATATATTGTGATAGTGTGACGACTTCTGACCTTTTAAATGATTTTTTTTATAGTAAATAGATCCCGATCCAGCTGTGGCTGATGATGTAGAGAGTAATGCACCAGCTCCGGCTGAAGGGGCGGTGCCGACTGAAAATCCACCTCCTACTATTGGTCAAGGAGGAGGAGAAGAGGCTCGGGAAGCCTTTCTCCAAATGATGAATGCTTGGTATACAGAGTTCGTTCGTACGAACCCAAATGCACAACCTCCCCCACCTCCCCCGATTCCTCAACCTGTACCCCTGATGCCTCAAGGTATGGATCTGATAAAATTTCACAGAACTCCAGTTGATAGAATTCGCAAGCAAGAGGCCGAAGAAATCAGGGCAAATGTTGATGATGATGCCGAGAAAGCAGGGTTTTGGCTTGAGAATTCTATTTGGGTATTTGATGAATTGTCTTGTACACCTGAGGAATGCTTGAAATGTGCTATATCATTGTTGAGGGATTCAGCCTATCATTGGTGGAAGACATTGATTTTAGTGGTGCCGAAAGAGAAAGTGACTTGGGAGTTCTTTCAAGAAGAATTTCAGAATAAATACATCAGTGAAAGATTTGTTGATCAGAAGAGTAAAGAGTTTCTTGAGTTGAAGCAGGGCAACATGACAATTACTGTCATGGCCTAAATTCAAGGTTATCAAAACAGTGGTTTCGTAACCACAAATCCGATTTAAAGAGAAATTTATTTTAATATTTTTGCATGAATATTTATATAATAGAAAAATCGTATGAAAATATCGATAAATTTTTTTATCGATTTAGTGGTTAGTTAGAAAAAGAAATTATTGAAGAAATTGGGTAAAAACAAAGTATCGAGACCTCGATCTCATAAAACCAAATCAAAAATAATTTTATAAATATTTATTAAATGATAGTAATGTGGTATTAAAATTTCATTAGGAAATTTTAATGTTTGGGTAGTTAATTAAATGAAAAGGACTAAATTGTAAAAGGTGTAAAAGTAGATGGGATGATTAAATAGCTTGAGTTTCTAATAAGAGAGGATTTAAAAGGCAATTAGACCCAAAATTTATTTGGGCTGGACGGCAAGGGCATGAAATCAGCAGGAAAATTTGATAAATTAAGGGCGAAATTAGAATATTGCAAAATTAACTAAATAAAACTAGGACTAAATAGGAAATATCTAGATTTCTCTTCATTTCTCTTCAATTCCAGCAGCTAAAAATGCCATAGGAGGGTTCTCTAAGCTGGTATTTCATAATTTTTGCACCAAGTGAGTTAATCCTTGCCTTTTTCTTGTAATTTTTGTGTTTCTAAGACTTTTACAACTAGGTCCTACTATTAAATTCATTAGTTTTTGATTTCATGGATGAAATTGAAAGTCACCATAATTGAGTGCTGTAAGTTTATGATGAAATAGAATGAAATTAAAGTTTTAATTTGTTTATGAGATGATTTTATTAGGTAATTTCAATGGAAATTGATTTTTAGGACCAAATTGTGAAAATGTTTGGAATTAAAGTCTATTTCTGAAACTCTGATTCCTAAAGGTTGTAAACTAGTTTAAGGTGATATAATAAAGTGTTAATTTATAAAAATAAGCTCAATTGAGAGACTAATTGAGTAGGGACGAAATTCTCATTTATTAAAAGCTTAGGGGAAAAATGGTAATAAACAGCTTGCACTAAAATAATATTGGACAGCAGCAGTAGACTAACTTTGAAAAATCACTATAAATTGTAGGAACCGAATTAGAAGATAAAAAAATATGAAATTAAATATTATTCAGTCTAGTTTCTCATAAAAGAAACTTTGTAAGCAATGGATCTATAAATCATAAGATATAATGAATTTTGTGAGACAAAGTCAGAATGAATTCTAGTTCCCCTGTTCTGACTTTGAAAAATCATAAAAATTTGAATAAAAATAATTATGAGATTAAATTTATATGTATAGAATCCTTAATGATTATATTTTTAAGAGAAACAAACGATAACATCATTTGAATCCTGTATGAAGAGATAATTAATTTTTAGTGAAGAAGGGTCAGAACTGTTAGACAGCAGAACTGGGGTGACTTTAAAGAATAAACTGTACTGATTGGCCAAACTAAAAATTCTGAAAATTTTATGATAAGAAGATATATGAGTCTAGTTTCATGGAAAATTAACGGATCTTAATTTGGAGTTTTTTAACTCGAGTTATAAATAATTTAGTGACTATGACTCAAATAGACAACTTTGAATAAACTATAAATAATAATGAAATTATAGAAATTGTTGCATATGAACATGAAATGTATTAAATTGATAATTAAATTTATTTATTTAGATCCAGAAGATTCAAATACGAAGCTAGATCGAGGAAAGGAAAAAGTTCAGGATTAGTAGATTTGTGTACACAAACAAGTATCAAGGTAAGTTCATGTAACTTGAATTATATTCTTAAATGCTTGAAATGTATGTTATTGATGTGAATATGATTGGAATGTTCATTGTATGAGAATTTATAAAACATTGATATATTTGATAAAAATGGGAAGAAATCTCGGTTGAATGAAAGGAAAATTCGATGGATCTCTGAAAAGGAATTGACGGTAAAAGGATCTAGCCGGACGGGTGATCCTATCTGATATAGTCCTCAGAAGAATATGTGGAAAATGGATTTAGCTTGGACGGGTAATCCGAATTAGGGTCTGAATTTAGCTGGACTGGTAATTGGATCCAAGCTCATTAGAGTAATTGTTGTTGTAGGGATTTAGCTTTGGGTGGTAATCCAGACAATACTCTATGAGTTTATATTACTGAGGATTTAGCTGGGTGGTAATCCATTTGTAAGGATGAGGTTCAGCAGGAGTGTGCTTTCTGAAATGGAAATGTGTGCACATGAATATGAATTGACGGACCCGAAAATGTACACTAAAAGTGTACCTCTGAAAATCGATCGAAAATTCCAAGAAATTCAACGAGATAAATATGGAAAAATAATAAGGGAATGGTAATCATGGTATTGATGAGTTCATCAATCATGGTATATATATTATTGGTACGTACAAATTATTGTACTAACTTGAATGTTGAGTTTGTGCATGTTAGGGTAATAATGCATTGAATGGATATAGGAATGTTTATTGTATTGTATTGAAAATATTAGGTAAGTATAATTCTTGTTACATGAGCTTACTAAGCACAAAGTGCTTACCCTGTTTCATTTTCCCCTGTTTTGTAGTGTTAAAAGCTCGGAGGTCGGATTTGGTCGGAGACACATCACACTATTAACCTCAGGATTTTGGTATATAAAGAAACTTTATTTTGAAAAATCAATGGCATGTATAAGCTAATAAAGTAAATGATTCTGTGAAATAAATGTAGAGTTAGCCATTGGTATGGTTAACAAACCTAGTTTTAGGTATGTGATGATGTTATTTTATAAATATGCATGAAATTATCTTGAAAATATGTTGAATTGGATTGGTTGATGTGGATTGTTTTTGGTTTAAAATTTCAGGGAAGGTTAAATATCTATAAAGGGGTTATATTGAGTTAAATATAAAAAAATTAAAAATTAATTCGCAAACTCCGGTAATACTTCGTACCCTATTCTGGCAATGAATACGGGTAGGGGTATTACATTTGGTGGTATCAGAGCTACAGTTTAGCCGATTCTAGGACCGATGTAGCAAATACGGGATTAGCTATACATGCCATTTAAATTATTATTGATAGTGTGATATCTCCTGACCATTTAAATATATTTTTTCTTATAGTAATGTCATCCGACCGAGCTCAATCCGAGAAAGCTGGGAGTTATACTCTGGCTTCAGGACAAAGAGAAAAAACTAGCAGTAGAAGGCCCGAGACAGAGGGTCGAGGGAAGAGGCAAAAACGACCTTCTTTCAAATGATGAATGAATGGTTTAATCAATACTTAAGAACTAACCTCAGTAGTGCAGCAAGTTCAAGCTCCCACTCCTGCTCCTCCACCGGTTCAGAGAGCCCACGAGTGTGCAGTATTGAATCTGTCGAGAAAAGGAAAGCTCCAGTAGATAAAATTCAAAAATATGGGTAGAAGAATTTGAGCAGCGATTGATGATGATTCGAGCGGGCTGAATTCGGTTAGAGAATACTACTCGGGTTTTGGAAGAATTGTCTTGCACACGGAAGAATGTCTAAAATGTGCCGTCTCATTGTTAAAAGACACGACTTATCATTGGTGAAATACTAAAGCTTGGTTGTTCGAAAGAAGAAATTACATGGGAGTTCTTTCAGAATGAATTTAAAAAGAAATATATCAGCCAGAGGTTCCTTGATCATAAAAGAAAAGAATTTCTTGAGGTTTGAAAGCAGGCAATAGATCGATATCTGAGTATGAAAAAGAATTTGTTCGATTGAGTAAATATACTCGAGAATGGGTACAGTCAGAAGCTGAAATGTGCAAACAATTCGAAGAAGGGTTGAATGAAGACATTAAGCTACTGATCGGAATTCTTGAAATTCGAGAGTTTGCTACATTGAGAGAGAGCTTATAAAGCGTAAGAATTGAGCAAAGAGAAGAAAGCAGTGAGAGGAAGCTCGAATTTTTAGTAAAAGACCAATGGGAAAATCTCAGTTTTCTGCTCCAAAGAAATTGAAGAAGTACCAGGATCGTTCTACCTCATCCACTGGGTATTCGGGTAGAGAGCGAGGTGTTCAACGCACTAATATAAGACCTTTCACTCCATCAGTGACCAGTGTTGGCAGTGTTGGTACCCCTAAACCGAGATGCCAGTATTGTAATAAATCTCATTTTGGTGAATGCCGATTTAAAAGCGGGGCTTGTTACCGATGTGGTTCTTTTGACCATTTCCTTAGAGATTGTCCAGAAAGGGGTGAAAAAGAAACTGAACAAATATCGAAGCTAAGTAATCCAATTTCGAGGGGCAGACCACCTCGACCATCTGGTAATGTCAGTGTTAGCCGAGGAGCTACGAAAGATATTACAGGCAGGTTTGAAGCACGAGCATCTGCTAGGACATATGCCATCCGTGCCAGAGAAGATGCCTCAGCACCCGATGTTATTATTGGTACATTTTCTTTACTTGATACTGATATTACTGCATTGGTTGATCTTGGTTCTACGCATTCATATATATGTGTTAAACTTGCAATTGTTAAAAATTTATCTGTTGAACCTACTAAATTTGTGGTTAAAGTCTCGAACCCCCTAGGTCAATCTGTTTTGGTGGATAAAATTTGTAAAAATTGTCCACTGATGGAAAAAGGTTATTGTTTCCCTTGATTGATTTGTTATTACCGCCATTTGATGAATTAGACGTGATAATGGGCATGGATTGGTTAACTCAAAGCATGATGATGCGAGAGTAAATTGTAGACAAAAAAATATATTGTGCTAAAATGTCGAATGGTGAGTTGCTCGGGTTAAATCGATCAGATGAGAGGGTTATCGATATGATTTCGAAGAATGGCGGCACACAGGTATGTTAAAAAAGGGTATGATGCTTACTTGGCTTATGTACTTGACACCAAGGTATCCGAGTCAAAGATACAGCGATTCCAACGGTATGTGAATTTTTCGATGTGTTTCGGAGGAATTACCAAGATTGCCACAGAAAGAGAAGTGGAATTTTCTATAGATTTGATTAGGAACTACTCCGATTTCCATAGCTCAAATCTGCGGATGGCTCCTACAGAATTAAAAGAGTTAAAGACACAGTTGCAAGAGCTTGTTGATGGCGTTTTATTCGACCGAGCCATTCATCTTGGGGTGCTTCGATTCTGTTTGTGAAAAAGAAAGACGGGTCTTTGAGATTGTGTATCAATTACCGATAGCTTAATAAAGTAACCATAAAGAATAAGTACCCGTTACCCCGGATTGATGATTTATTTGATCAACTGAAAGGTGCTACAGTGTTTTCAAAGATTGATCTTCGATCAGGTTATTATCAATTACGGGTAAAGGAGTCAGATGTGCCAAAAACAGCCTTCAGAACCAGGTACGGGTATTATGAGTTTCTGGTTATGTCGTTTGGGTTAACTAATACACCTGCAATATTCATGGATTTGATGAACCGGATATTCAAACAGTATTTGGACAGATTTGTGGTAGTATTTATTGATGATATTTTAGTTTATTCTCGGGATGAAGAAAAACACGCAGAACATTTGAGAAATGTGTTGCAAATTCTGCGAGAGAAGCAGTTATATGCTAAATTTAGTAAATGTGAAATTTGGCTTCGAGAAGTGAGTTTTCTAGGACATATAGTATCTGCCGAAGGCATCAAGGTAGATCCAAGTAAAATCTCAGCTATTGTCAATTGGAATCCACCGAAGAATGTATCTGAAGTTAGAAGTTTCTTGGGTTTAGTTGGTTATTATCGGAGATTTGTACAGGGATTCTCTATGATAGCTTCTCCGATAACTCGATTATTGCAGAAAGATGTAAAGTTTGAATGGACTGATGAATGTCAGCAAAGTTTCAACCGATTGAAAGATCTACTAACGAAAGCACCTGTATTAGTACAGCATGAACCGGTTAAGGAATTTGTTATTTACAGTGATGCCTCATTAAATGGTTTAGGTTGTGTTTTGATGCAAGAAGGTAAAGTAATAGTCTATGCTTCAAGACAACTTAAACCACATGAAAGAAATTACCCAGTACATGATCTTGAATTAGCTGCTATTGTATTTGCGCTGAAGATACGGTGAGAAGTGTCACATTTATACTGATCATAAAAGCTTGAAATATTTGATGACACAGAAAGATTTGAATTTGAGACAGCGCAGGTGGCTTGAACTGATAAAGGACTATGATTTGATTATTGATTACCATCCGGGTAAAGCTAATGTTGTAGCTGATGCTTTGAGCCGGAAATCTCTATTTGCTTTACGAGCTATGAATACCCGGTTATCATTGACTGGTGATGGTTCAATCCTAGCTGAATTGAGAGCTAAACCAACATTTCTACATCAAATATGTGAAGCTCAGAAGAATGATGAGAAGTTGAGTTAAGCGGGTAGTGTGAGTCAGTCATCGATTTGAATTTGATTGGTTCTGATGGTTGTTTATTATTCAGAGGTAGAGTATGTGTACCTCAGAATTTAGAGCTCATACAGAATATTCTACGTGAGGCTCACAGCGGTACTATGTCTGTACATCCGGGGAGTAATAAAATGTATAATAATCTGAAAAAGATGTACTGTTGGTTGGGAATGAAACGTGATATCTCTGAGTTTGTATCAAGGTGTTTAATATGTTAGCAAGTTAAAGCTGAACATCAGGTACCTTCGGGGTTACTTCAGCCAATTACTATACCGGAATGGAAATGGGAAAGAATCACTATAGATTTTGTATCGGGGTTACCGTTGTCTCCGAGGAAAAAAGATGCTATTTGGGTGGTTGTTGACCGATTGACAAAGTCAGCGCACTTTATTCCAGTACGTATGGATTATTCTTTAGATAAACTGGTTGAACTATACATATCTGAGATTGTCAGGCTACATGGAGTGCCTGTCTCCATTATATCGGATAGAGATCCCAGATTTACATCTCGTTTCTGGGACAAATTGCAAGAAGCCTTGGGTACTCAGTTGTATTTCAGCACTACATTTCATCCTCAGACAGATGGCCAATCTGAGCGTGTAATTCAAGTATTGGAAGATATGCTCCGATGTTGTATACTAGAGTTTGAAGGTAATTGGGAGAGGTATCTACCTTTGATTGAATTTGCCTATAATAACAGTTATCAGTCCAGTATTAAAATTGCTCCGTATGAAGCTTTGTATGGTAGAAAATGTAGAACACTGTTATATTGGACAGAGCTCAGTGAAAAGAAGATACATGGGGTTGATTTGATCCGGGAAACAGAAAAAAAAGTAAAAGCTATTCAGGATAGTCTAAAAGCAGCTTCCGATCGTCAAAAATTATATGCCGACCTTAAACGAAAAGAGATTGAATTTCAAGTCGGTGACAAGGTATTCCTGAAAGTGTCTCCTTGGAAGAAAGTTCTTCGATTCGGTCGAAAGGGTAAACTGAGTCCAAGATTTATCGGGCCATATGAAATCATAGAAAGAATTGGACCGGTCGCTTATCGATTGGCATTACCACCAGAACTTGATAGAATCCAAAATATTTTTCATGTATCTATGTTACGACGATATCGATCAGATCCTTCACATGTTATTTCTCCGACAGAAGTGGAGAGTCAACCGGATATGACTTACAGTGAAGAACCTATCAAAATATTGCCACGGGAGACAAAAGAGCTTAGAAATAAAAAGATAAATTTGGTGAAAGTATTGTGGCAAAAGCACGGGATTGAGGAAGCGACATGGGAACCGGAGGAGGCAATGAGGAAACAATACCCAAACCTCTTTACTGGTAAGATTTTCGAGGAGAAAATCCTAAAAGGGGGGGAGAGTTGTCATGGCCTAAATTCAAGGTTATCGGAACAGTGGTTTCGTAACCACAAATCCGATTTAAAGAGAAATTTATTTTAATATTTTTGCATGAATATTTATATAATAGAAAAATCGTATGAAAATATCGATAAATTTTTTTATCGATTTAGTGGTTAGTTAGAAAAAGAAATTATTGAAGAAATTGGGTAAAAACAAAGTATCGAGACCTCGATCTCATAAAACCAAATCGAAAATAATTTTATAAATATTTATGAAATGTTAGTAATGTGGTATTAAAATTTCATTAGGAAATTTTAATGTTTGGGTAGTTAATTAAATGAAAAGGACTAAATTGTAAAAGGTATAAAAGTGGATGGAAGGATTAAATAGCTTAAGTGTCTAATAAGATAGGATTTAAAAGGCAATTAGACCCAAAGTTTATTTGGGCTGGACGGCAAGGGCATGAAATCAGCAGGAAAATTTAATAAATTAAGGGCAAAATTAGAATATTGCAAAATTAACTAAATAAAGCTAGGACTAAATAGGAAATATCTAGATTTCTCTTCATTTCTCTTCAATTCCAGCAGCTAAAAACGCCATAGGAGGGTCCTCTAAGCTGGTATTTCATAATTTTTGCACCAAGTGAGTTAATCCTTGTCTTTTTCTTGTAATTTTTGAGTTTCTAAGACTTTTACAACTAGGTCCTACTATTAAATTCCTTAGTTTTTGATTTCATGGATGAAATTGAAAGTCACCATAATTGAGTGCTGTAAGTTTATATGAAATAGAATGAAATTAAAGTTTTAATTTGTTTATGAGATGATTTTATTAGGTAATTTCAATGGAAATTGATTTTTAGGACCTAATTGTGAAAATGTTTGGAATTAAAGTCTATTTTCAAACTCGATTCCTAAAGGTTGTAAACTAGTTTAAGGTGATATAATAAAGTGTTAATTGAGAAAAATAAGCTCAATTGAGAGACTAATTGAGTAGAGACGAAATTCTCATTTATTAAAAGCTTAGGGGAAAAATGGTAATAAACAGCTTGCACTGAAACAATATTGGACAGCAGCAGTAGACTAACTTTGAAAAATCACTATAAATTGTAGGAATCAAATTAGAAGATGAAAAAAATATGAAATTAAATCTTATTGAGTCTAGTTTCTCATAGAACAAACGTTGTAAGCAATGGATCTATAAATCATAAGATATAATGAATTTTGTGAGATAAGGTCAGAATGAATTCGAGTTCCCCTGTTCTAACTTTGAAAAATCATAAAAATTTGAATAAAAATAATTATGAGATTAAATTTATATGTCTAGAATCCTTAATGAGTTTATTTTTAATAGAAACAAACGATAACATCATTTGAATCCTGTATGAAGAGATAATTAATTTTTAGTGAAGAAGGGTCAGAACTGTTAGACAGCAGAACAGGGGTGACTTTAAAGAATAAACTGTACTGATTGGCCAAACCAAAAATTCTAAAAATTTTATGATAAGAAGATATATGAATCTAGTGTAAAATTAACGGATCTTAATTTGGAGTTTCGTAGCTCGAGTTATAAATAATTTAGTGACTATGACTCAAATAGACAGCTTTAAATAAACTATAAATAATAATGAAATTATAGAAATTGTTGGATATGAACATGAAATGTATTAAATTGATAATTAAATTTATTTATTTAGATCCAGAAGATTCAAATACGAAGCTAGATCGAGGAAAGGAAAAAGTTCAGGATTAGTAGATTTGTGTACACAAACAAGTATCAAGGTAAGTTCATGTAACTTGAATTATATTCTTAAATGCTTGAAATGTATGTTATTGATGTGAATATGATTGGAATGTTCAATGTATGAAAATTTATAAAACATTGATATATTTGATAAAAATGGGAATAAATCTCGGTTGAATGAAAGGAAAATTCGATGGATCTCTGAAAAGGAATTGACGGTAAAAAGGATCTAGCCCGGACGGGTGATCCTATCCTGATATAGTCCTCCCGAAGAATATGTGGAAAATGGATTTAGCCCGGACGGGTAATCCGAATTAGGATCTGAATTTAGCCTGGACTGGTAATTCAGATCCAAGTTCATTAGAGTAATTGTTATTGTAAGGGATTTAGCCTGGACTGGTAATCCCGATAATACTCTATGAGTTTATATTACAGGGGATTTAGCCTGGACTGGTAATCCCGCTGTAAGGATGAGGTTCGCAGGAGTGTGCTCTCTGAAATGGAAATGTGTGCACATGAATATGAATTGACGGACCCGAAAATGTGCACTAAAAGTGTACCTCTGAAAATCCATCGAAAATTCCAAGAAATTCAACGGGATAAATATGGAAAAATAGTAAGGGAATGGTAATCATGGTATTGATGAGTTCATCAATCATGGTATATATATTATTGGTACGTGCAAATTATTGTACTAACTTGAATGTTGAGTTTGTGCATGTTAGGGTAATAATGCATTGAATGGATATAGGAATGTTTATTGTATTGTATTGAAAATATTAGGTAAGTATAATTCTTGTTACATGAGCTTACTAAGCACAAAGTGCTTACCCTATTTCATTTTTCCCTGTTTTGTAGTGTTAAGAGCTCGGAGGTCGGATTTGGTCGAAGACACATCACACTATTAACCTCAGGATTTTGGTATATAAAGAAACTTTATTTTGAAAATCAATGGCATGTATAAGCTAATAAAGTAAATGATTCTGTGAAATAAATGTAGAGTTAGCCATTGGTATGGTTAACAAACCTAGTTTTGGGTATGTGATGTTGTTATTTTATAAATATGCATGAAATTATCTTGAAAATATGTTGAATTGGATTGGTTGATGTGAATTGTTTTTGGTTTAAAATTTCAGGGAAGGTTAGATATCTATAAAGGGGTTATATTGAGTTAAATATAAAAAAAATTAAAAATTAATTCGTAAACTCCGGTAATACTTCGTACCCTATTCCGGAAATGAATACGGGTAGGGGTATTACAATTACTGAATACGAAAGGGAGTTTGTCAGGTTGAGTAAGTATGCTAGAGAATATGTTCCTACAGAGGCTAAAATGTGCAGACGATTTGAAGACGGACTCAATGAAGACATCAAAGTATTTGTTGGGATTCTTGAATTAAAAGAAATGGTAGTACTTGTTGATCGAGCTTGCAAGGCTGAAGAACTACTTAAAGAGAAGAAAAAAGTAGAGGCTGAGACTAGAAGTTGGAAGGAAAGATCGACGAGCAGTTCATTCTCACAGCAATCTAGAAAATCTAGAAATATGAATCCTCGTTTTCAGGTTTCGGCTGGACAATCATATGGAAATTCTAAGAAACAAAATGTGGGTCTTAAATCTCAAACTACTTCTGTGGCTAGTGTGGGGAAGTCGAGATTTGTTAAGCTCGAGTGCCGGCGGTGTGGTAAAAATCATTTTGGCCCATGTAGAGCGAATGAATGTTTTCGGTGTAGTTCTCCGGATCATTTTATTGGAGACTTCCCAAAGAGAGTTGAGAAAGAAAAATTTCAGAGTGTAAAAGCTAGTGGTGCAGACTCGAGGGGAAGATATTCGAGAAAAGCTGAAAATGAAGCAAGCAGCAAGAATGTAGTCAGAAATTCAACAGCTAAACCTGAAGTAAGGGCTTCAGCTAGAACCTATGCCATAAAGGCACGTGAAGATGCTTCATCACCCGACGTAATTACTGGTATATTTTCTTTTTATGATGTTAATGTTAATGCTTTGATTGATCTCGATTCTACTCATTCATATGTGTGCATGAAATTGGTGTTTAGTATGAATATACCTGTTGAGTACACAGAATTTATGATTAGAGTGTCGAATCCATTAGGCAAATGTGTGATAGTTAATAAAGTATGCAAGAAATGCCCTTTAATGATTCGGGTCATTACTTTTCACGACTTGATGTTGTTTCTGTTTGATGAATTTGATGTTATTTTGGGTATGGATTGGTTGACATTGCATGATGCTATAGTAAATTGCAAAGAAAAGGTTATAGAATTAAAGTGTGAAAGTGGTGAAATTCTACGGGTTGAACCAGGCAAATCAGAGGCACTATCTAGTGTGATTTCTTCGATGCTGGCTCAGAGATATTTGAGGAAGGGTTATGAAGCTTATTTGGCGTATGTACTTAATACAAAAGAAATTGAAAAGAAAATTGAATCAGTGCCGATTGTGTGTAAGTTCGCGGATGTATTTCCAGAAAAGTTTCCAGGTTTGCCTCCAGTTAGGGAAGTAGAATTTGGTATTGAGTTGATACCGGGAATAGCTCCGATCTCGATTGCTCCGTATAGAATGGCACCAACAGAGTTGAAAGAATTAAAGTCACAGTTGCAAGAGTTAACTGACAAAGGCTTTGTAAGACCGAGTTTTTCAACTTGGGGTGTTCCCGTGTTATTTGTGAAAAAGAAGGATGGTTCTATGAGATTGTGTATTGACTATCGGCAGTTAAACAAGGTGACAATCAAGAACAAGTATCCATTGCCGAGAATTGATGATTTGTTTGATCAGCTGAAAGGAGCGACATGGTTTTCAAAGATTGACTTGAGATCTGGGTACTACCAGCTGCAAA
This sequence comes from Gossypium longicalyx, assembly GCA_025698465.1. Lineage (NCBI taxonomy): Eukaryota > Viridiplantae > Streptophyta > Magnoliopsida > Malvales > Malvaceae > Gossypium > Gossypium longicalyx. Next base: position 64,453,569 of record CM047006.1, on the reverse strand, counting down.
TAAAAGACTCGGATGTGCCTAAAACTACTTTTAGAATAAGGTACGGTCATTATGAATTTTTAGTTATGCCATTCAAGTTAACAAATGCTCCTGGTGTGTTTATGGATTTAATGAATCGCATATTTTGGCCATACTTAGACAAATTTGTTGTGGTATTTATAGATGACATCTTAATTTATTCGAAAGATGAGACAGCGCATGCCGAGCACTTGAAGACAGTTTTGCAAACTTTGAGAAATAAGCAATTATATGCCAAGTTTAGTAAAAGTGAATTTTTGCTTCGGAAGTTGGATTTTTGGGTCATATTGTTTCAAGTGATGGTATGCGGGTTGATCCTAGTAAAATTTCGGCTATTGTTGATTGGAAACCACCGAAAAATGTAACCGAGGTTAGAAGTTTCTTGGGGATAGCTGGGTATTATCAGCAGTTTGTAAACAGATTTTCTATAATTGCTGCTCTTATGACTAGACTACTTCGAAAGGATGTTAAATTTGAGTGGACGGAAGAATGTCAATAGAGTTTTGAAGAATTGAAAAAGTTATTAACTAAAGCACCAATGTTAGTACAACCCGAATCAGGTAAAGAATTTGTGGTGTATAGTGATGCTTCTAGAAATGGCTTAGGATGTGTACTTATGCAAGAAGGAAAAGTGGTGACTTATGCTTCGAGGCAATTAAAATCTCACGAAAGAAATTATCCGACTCATGATTTGGAATTGGCTGCTATAGTATTTGCTTTGAAGATTTGGCGACATTATCTGTATGGTGAAAATACCGAGTATACCGACCACAAAAGTCTTAAGTACTTGATGTCACAAAAAAACTTGAATTTGAGACATCGAAGATGGTTGGAGTTATTGAAAGATTACGAGCTTGTTATTGACTACCATCCGGGAAAAGCGAATGTGGTTGCCGATGCTTTGAGCAGAAAGTTGCTATTTTCTTTAAGAGCTATGAATACTCAGTTAAAGGTATCAGATGATGGTTCAATTTTAGCAGAGTTAAGAGGAAGATCGATGTTTTTACAAGAGATTTGTGAAGCTCAGAAAAATTATCAAGATTTGCAAGCTAAAAGAAAACAATGTGAGGTTGATACAAGGTCAGATTTTAAAATCGGTTCTGATGGTTGCTTGATGTTTAAAAACCAGATTTGTGTACCAAAAAATGATGAGTTGATTCAAAAGATTTTGCATGAAGCACATAATGGTTGTTTGGCGGTTCACCCGGGCAGTACGAAAATGTATAATGACTTGAAGAAAATATATTGGTGGAATGGAATGAAAAGAGATATCTCCGAGTTTGTATCAAAGTGCTTAATTTGTCAACAAGTGAAAGCTGAACAACAAGTACCTTCGGGACTACTCCAGCCTATCATGGTTCCTGAATGGAAATGGGATCGGATTACTATGAATTTTGTATCAGGATTGCCATTAACTCTGGGGAAGAAAGATGCCATCTGGGTAATAGTTGATGATCGACTAAATCGGCTCATTTTATTTCAAAGACGCATTTAATTATTCTCTTAATAAGTTGGCCGAATTGTATATCAGTGAGATTGTTAGACTTCACGGAATACCTTTGTCAATCATTTCAGATAGAGATCCTAGATTTACTTCGCGGTTTTGGCAAAAATTTCAAGAGGCATTAGGTACAAAGTTAAATTTCAGCACTGCTTTTCATCCACAAACTGATGGATAGTCAGAGAGAGTGATTCAGATTCTTGAAGACATGCTCAGATGTTATGTATTGGAATTTCAAGGTAGTTGGGAAAGATACTTACCGTTGGTAGAATTTGCTTATATTAATAGTTATCAGACGAGTTTGAAGATGGCACCTTATGAAACATTGTATGGTCGTAAATGTCGGACGCCATTGTATTGGACTTAACTCAAGGAAAATCAAATTTATGGAGTTGATCTAATAAAAGAAATCGAAGAAAAAGTGAAAGTGATTCGAGATTGTTTGAAAGCTGCTTCGGATAGACAGAAATCTTATGCGGATTTGAAACGAAAGGAAATCGAGTTTCAAGTTGGTGATAAGGTATTTTTAAAAGTGTCTCCATGGAAGAAAATTCTTAGATTTGGACGGAAGGGCAAGTTAAGTCCGCGTTTTATTGGGCCGTATGAAATAATTGAAAAAGTTGGACCAGTAGCTTATCGGTTAGCATTGCCATCTGAATTACAGAAGATACATGATGTGTTCCACGTATCTATGCTACGTCGGTATCGTTTGGATCCTTCACATATAATTTCACCGACAGAAATCGAGCTACGACCGGATATGACTTAAGAAGAAGAACCGATTAAGATTTTAGCTCAAGAGGTCAAGCAATTAAGAAATAAAAGTGTCACTCTCGTGAAAGTATTGTGGCAAAAGCACGGGGTAGAAGAGACTTCATGAAAACCTGAGGAAACTATGAGAAATCAATACCCACACCTGTTTACCGGTAAGATTTTCGAGGACGAAAATCCTTAAAGGGGGGAGAGTTGTAATATCCCGAATTAGGGCCTAATCAGAATAGTGGCTTATTTTATAATTATTTTGAGGTTTATGATATGATTGCATGATTGTGTGAAAATTTCGTGACGAAATTCTATGCATAAAGTGCTTAAGTTAAAATTAGGGACTAAATCGAATAATTTGTAAAACTTGCATTCTAGAAGTTTTTAGTATGAAATTACTTTGGAATATTAATGAGGAGGTCTTAAATAGAAATTTGACCAATTTCTAAAATTTTGGACAAAAATGGGCTTGTACATGAAAATTTTCAAAGAAAGGTATTAAGGGTATTTTGGTTATTTGGTAATTAAAATATTAAAAAAAGGAAAAAGATGGCAAAATATGTCCATCTTCTTCATTAGGATGAAAATTAAAGGGTTCTCCATAGCTAGGGTTTGTTTCAAGCTTCCAAGCTCCATAGTAAGTGATTCCAAGCCCCGTTTTTAAAGTTCTTTACGTTTTTGGAGTCTCGGTAACTTGATTTAGCTTATGCTAGCAATAATTTAACCTAGGGTTCATATTTGGAAAAATACCCATAGGTGAAATTTGTGTATTTTGGTGTTTTATGATAGAATATGAGATTTTAAATTATGCTAGACAACTTATGCTACTCGGTTTTAAGTGAAAACGAGAAAAAGGGCTTAATCGGTAAAAATACCTAATAATTATAAGTACATGTTAGAATGAGAATTTGATGTTGCCATAGAAGGGAAAAATGATCAGCATGTCATAAAACATAAGAAAATGGGATGAAGTCTAATTCCTGAGCCTAGGGGCAAAAGTGTAATTTTGCAAAAGTTTAAGGACAAAATGGTAATTTTGCCAAAGTTTGTATTTGGGGCTGTTTTGATGAATGTATGTATTAAATAAGATTAATTTGGCATTATAGATCAAGAGAAACAAGATTCAAGTCGTGATCGAGGAAAAAAACAAAGTTTACGAGGAATAGGCTCGATTGCTAATATTTTGTATCGAGGTAAGTTCATGTGTAAATAAGGTAACATAATTTTTATTTTAAGTGATTTAATGTTATTTATATGATATGATACTTATTATCATGAAATATTATGTTTTGTGAATTATTATTTTGTAATATGCAAATTATGTGAACAACTTGATAGGTATGAGATGCTAATAAGTATCGGTTTCTACATTTTGAAGAAGGAGATCAAAATGTGTAATTGAGAAGAATCCCGTTTGAACCTTGGGAATAGATTAGGGTACAAGTGACATGTCACTAGGATGGTTGAGTTCCGAACTCGTTGAGTTGAGTTCGAGTTCGTGAGATGTAACTAGGCATCCGAGCTTGTTGAGTTGAGTCCGAGTTCACTTATGGATGCGAATGCCCGAGCTCGTTGAGTTGAGTCCGAGTTCGTTTATGGGCGGGTTACATGGTAGCTTGGCTACATAGATTTCAAAAGCTATTGAGCTTGTTTAGCTATGAGTATAGCACTTACGTGCACACTATCCGCGTATCCGAAATTATATTCTGATTTGTTCAACGGGAGAATCCTAAGAGAATAGGGAGAGAACTTAAAACTAAAGTGATTGACAATGAATGTGTTGAAGAAGTGAAAATCGACAGGTATGAGTTTAATCCTTGGTTGAGAATTTGGTAAGACAAAATTGTAGTAAGATAGTAAGTATTCTTATGACATAAGTGTCTTAATGATGTTTATGTTGGATTGCATGATCATGTTACTTGTTATTTGCATGTGAACTTACTAAGCATTTATGCTTACTCCCTCCTTTTCATTCATTATAGTTTTGACAAGCCGGCTTGAGAATCGGGATAGGTCGAAGGCTCGCTCACACTATCCGAAGACCTAAATTGGTAAAATGGCTTGTATATTTTGAGTGTGGCATGTATAGCACTATACTCACTTTGTGTAAATAATCTTATGATATGGTTATGGTTTGGTAAGAAAAGGTTTGGAAATGATTAGCCATTGGAATGGCCAATCTAGATCATATTTGATGTCATGTATGTTTAATGTGTTACTTAGTCCATGGAAAACCATAAAATGGTGAAATTGGTTATAAAACAGAATCACACAGTAGCAGTGACGTGATTTGGAAAAATCACTAAAAATAGTAGAAATAGAATTAGATTATGAATAAAATATTTAATTTAAGCCTAATGAATCTATTTTCATGTGGATGAAACAAAAATAGGTGAAAGAGTTGTATTTTATAAGATATTTAAATTTTTGTGAAACATGGCCAGAGCAATTTTTGAATCCCCTGTTCTGACTTTGGAAATTCACCAAAAATTGTACAAAAACATTTAGAAGTTATGCTTTATATGTACATATTCCTTATTGAGTATAGTTTTAAGAGATACAAACGTCATAGTCTTTTGAGTTCTGTACAAAAGAGAAAAGTGGTTCGTAGTGAACATAAGTCAAAGTTGTCGAATGCGGAAATATGGTAAACTTTAAATAATAAAATGTACTAATTGGCTCGACTAAAAATTCTAGGAAAAAATTTGTAGATAGATATATGATTCTAGTTTCAAGGAAAATTTACAAATCTTAATTTTGAGTTTTGGAACTCGAGATATGAATTTTTAAGCGACTGTGACGCAGTTAGCCAACTTGTCTAGAATTTCTACAATAAATTGTTTGAGTTGTTTAATTAATGAATTAAGCCCGTTAACACCTCGTGCTCGACTCTGGCAATGGTCTCGGGTACAGGGCGTTACAATCAAGCTTTCATATTTCAACATTAAACATCAAAGAACACATAGATTGAACAATGGCAACTCTCAAAATCTTTTACAGTTTTGCAAAATAGTCCCTGGCCTAGCTAGTTAAGCTACAACGATCTCAAAAACATAGAAATCACTAAATTCGAGCAAAAACGAACTTACAATTGAGCACAACAATGATCGAACCCTAAATAGCTTTCGTGGCTTCTTCTTCCTTTGTATTTTCGATGATGACAAGAGAAAATGAAAGCTTTTTCTTTTGTTTATGTAACACCTGATGCGAGCACGCCCCGAAATTCTCCTAACTCAAGCATGGACCCGACCGTGCTGCCCCAAGGTCCCATTGCGCGAGCACGAGCTAAATCATTTAAAGATCACGTTTCAGCCTTAATCAAACACATATGGGATGAATCCATGGCTGGGCACATTAAAGAAGCTCAAGTCAGCTCAACGAAGACTCTATGCATTTTTTTACAAGCTGACCTTAACTCCCCTTCTGTTCCAAGAGCACAACTCAGCTCCATCTAGCTCAATTAAGCTCAACTTTAATTTTATTTAATTGCATAATACTGGAATAAATTAAATAAGTTAGCTAATTTAGTTTAAGTTAGCTCAAATAAATTAATTGTGTTTTAATTGGTACAAATCTAGACCTTTTAAATTGGTATAATGGTGTCTTAAGTTAGCTTAATTTATTAGCTAATTAATTTGTCAAGTTTAAGACCGGTTTTAAATGTGTTGCTCATTAAATTGCCCAGTCAATTTTTGCTATTAAATTTGTCCAAGTTCCAGCTGATTTAATATGTAACGCCCCAAAAATCCCGAAATCCAAAAATCCCGAAATCTCAAATTTTTCTTTTTGTGCTTAGCAATTCCGGTTAAGTGTTAATTACGTGATGGTAGGTCTTGGTCAAGGTTTGATTTCAAATCTAGGGGTGGAAGAAATTATATTTTAATTATTAAAAGAATCAGGGTTGGTAAGTAGGTGGGCTTTTAAATAAAAATAGGGGAAAATGGCATCAAAAAGCCTTGTGGAAGAGTGGCTAAGTGACACCACTTAGGGAGTAGGGAGGTGGTGTTAGTAGCTAGGAGATCCAAGGTTTGAGTCCTAGCTTAGTATTTTGAGAAGTTTAATTTTGGCCTTCTAGAAGGATGGAAGTGGCGTAAATATGGACTCTAAGGGGAGTGTTCAGAAGAGAAAATTAAGGAAAAGATCAAGGGGTTATTAAGGAGAAAAACGAGGAGATGAGAAGGGAGAAGTGATAGAGCCAAATTGGGAATTGGGCATGGAAAATTCGGCTATAAGGGCTATAAATAGGGGCCAAATACAAGGTTGTCAGGCTATTGCCGAAATTGTTCTTCACCTTGTTGCCAGAAACCCCTTTCTCCAAAAGCCGAAAACCCTTGTTCTCCTTTTTATTTTCCTTGTGCCAATTTCTTGGTTTCACTTTTGGTTTAGCCGATTCTTCTTCCTCTCTCCCTTGGTGCCGAATAATCAATTGTTGCCATTCAAATCTCTAGAGCCGAATACCCCTTTGGCCGAATACTCTTGGTGCCGCCACTACCTTTACCACCTAGTCGATTTTAGTGTAAGTGTTCGCTCTTCCAATCAGTTTCTTTTGCTAAGATTATTGTCCCTCACTCTTTCTAATCAACTTTGGTAGGGAATTAGTATCGGATCTCGGATCTTAGCTCTCTGCCGAATTGCTCTTTAAGTGTTCGCGATTTTGGTAAGTATTCCTCTTCCATTGGCTAAGGTGGCCGAATGTTTATAGTTAAGGTAAGGGGACTTGTGTTGGATACGAGTCACCTATTATTCTGGTTTTAATAGTTAAGATTGGTGCAGATCTAGGAGTTGATCGTGGTTAGTGATTTAAGAAAGGGATGTTATACTTATCGCACAAGGTAAGGTTAAGGTAAGGTTTCAGTTTTAGTAAAGATATGTATTAAGCACGTGATTAATTGAAGGGTGATATCGTTTGTAGGTTGGTGACTAAGGGAATCGCAGCAGGCTTGCTTACCAGGTATGTACATACACTGCACACACAAGTAGATCGGCAAAAGTCGAAATGCCGAAATGCTGAAAAGCCAAAAGTTTGGCTGCGGTAGTCTTGCGAGTGCCCAGACACTCGTGAGGAGGAAACCAATAGGTTGCCTGAGGCCCACGGGCGATTCCGTGGACTTGGGTTGTGATTTGGCCATATGGGCCGGAATGGGCTAAATGGGCCGATGGGCTATTGGGCCCATAATAGGCAAAAACTGAATATTGATGCTATGTGATAGGAATTTGTATGTGAGCATGAATATGAACGTGGCTGGGCCTAACAGGCCATATAAATGTGATTTGGGCCTAATGGGCCATATACTAGTGATTTGGGCATAATGGGCCATATGAATATGATTGGGCTTAATGGGCCAGATACAGGTATGTGAATTTGTTTGGGCTTTGTAAGGGGTTTGGGCCTAGTATATGATGACTACATAAAACTTAATTAATTAATTGTGACCGTGGACAAGTCAAAGGGTTAAGGTGTGGCAACGGGTATATGCAAGTCTAGGATTGGATCTAGGGAAAGCTTGGTACTTAAGCGGTCTTAATGACTCACCTCCTCTTCTCTGGAATCCTACCTGGTGCATAGTATTTGTTCATCTTAGCTCACGGGATTTGTTAACGGGCCAAGAAAAGTGGAAACCGTAAAGAAAAGGAAAATTATCGAAATGCCCCCAAGGGCGGAAATGACCAAAATACCCCTAGGTGTTGAATGTAAGTTTTATGGATGTGACATGCATACATATGATATTATGCTTAGGCTGCATAGGGGTTGGGAATCATAGAATGAAGGAAGTATATGAGAATCGCGTGGTTGCCTGACAATCGTGGATCCACCGACAGCTTTTAAAGCCCAATATGTATATGAAGGTAGTTCCGCAACTGGGCTACCATTAATGTGTCGGTTGGGTGGGTCGATATTTATATCCCCACATGGTGTGACGGGGGACGGAGCTGGTGTGTAGCGAATGGATAATTTGGATGGGATTGCATTGCATGTTTGATGTATGATGGTTTTTGGAATGCTTGTTTTTTTTTTTTTTTGTGAGGGTTGTACACATTGAGTTTGCGAAAACTCACCCCATCATTTATTTTATTTTCAGGTGATGCTCAGTAGAAGGCTCGATGTTTGGAGGGACTCTGGGTGGCCAGCTAGCAAGATAATTTGGACTTGTTTTTTTTAAGCATATAAGTTTTATTTTATTAAGTATGTTTCAGACCAAATTGTAACAAGGTTTTCATTATGTTATTATTACTTGAATTGTTATTATTATTTTTATTGTAAATACAAAAAGTTGAACATGGGTTGCAACTAAATTTTTAAATGATAAGTTTTCTTAAATCAAATGTTTTAAACCAAGCTTTCGCAACTGAAAGGTGTGTTTTTAAGTTAATTAAGGTTTTTTTTTCTTAAGAAGGGTTTTCAATGAAAACGTTGTTTTCGCTAAAACACTTCAATGTAACATGCCAGATTCGGCCATAACGTCTGAGCCAGGTTTGGGGTGTTACATAATACATGTCTTAACCTTGCATAATTAATTTGTCCTAGCTACTACAATATTTAAATGTGTCTTGAGCTGCTGGAAATTGTTGTGTCTTAATATGATTAATGTACCGAATTTATTTGAGTGCAGGTACATTGCATGTACAGCGTTTAAGCTAGTTAAAGGGCTTCTGAATAATGTTCCCCAACAGCCATGATGGTTTGGTCATTGCCAAGCCGTTCACATTACAAGGCTGTTCAAGTCTTTGTTTTCACACCTCATGGCCAGCTAGCTACCCAAGGAGCTCACTTAAGGCTCAAGACCATTCGGCTCTCCTATGTATCAGCTCTTTAAGTTTTTCTTCAAACTCCAATGTTGAATTTAATTATGCATTTCAACTCCCAAAATGTGCCATTAATTTCCAGCTGAACAAATGCTTCTAGAATGTCATCCAATGAGTTCTCCAAAGCCAAGAAGCTTCAACGAAACTTCCCAAATAAATCTATAATTTTCTAGCTTAATTAGGAAGCAAACAAAAGGCTAATCAACTACCTAAAATGGCTATTTGGCTAGCCTTTGCAACAACTATAAATAGTTTGTTTATTTCTTGTAAAAGGACTTTTTTTGCCAAATTTATAGTGGAACCTTTATTCTTGTGAGAATTTTCTTCTTTAAATCTCGTTTAAGATTTCGTTGGCTTATCTACCTAGTAGTGGCGTCAACCAACTTCTTTTTACGAAACTGAATTTATCACTAATTTTAGTGTGGCATTCAACAAAACTCAATACCGAGGTTCCTATTTGCCTAGATAGTGGGTCGAGGTCTCTGCCTTCTTCATCAACCAACTTGAGAACATATAAGTTTCGGGTCAGCACTTCACCTAGTGTTGGTTCACTCTTGTTCTTAATATGTTAATCCATTTACCACCATTGCCGAAATTATTTGTTATCCTACATCAATTCCTTTGTTAATCGTTACCTAAAATACCAAACTAAAACCTTTTGAGCCTAATCAACCCAAATCACCGTTCACATACAAACACTTATCCTACTTCACCAAAGCGAACAAAACTTCATCGTTAGACAATTGGACATCTTGAATTAGTCTCCAATCATTCCAAGGTAACCGCGTATCATTTGGTATCAGAACTACCCAAAACAAGAAGTTCGGACGTTAGGAGCGACCTCGGAGTAGGTTCATAAAAAAAAGAGTAAAAAAAATTTATTTCGTGAAATTCAAGTATTACATTAAAATTATTATTTTGTAATTAAAATTTTTTTCGAAATAACCAAAAAAAATTCGAAATTGAAAAAAAAAAGTAGTTTATACAATTGATTTGCATTTGAACTCCAACGACCTTGAATCAATATAGCTCCCAATCAACCTTCTTTCTAATATTCCTATCCCTATAAATGCCACACTTTCTACCCAAATCCCTGTTCTTTCAGCCAACCTTAAACCTATACGTGTAACACCCCTAACCCGTATCCGTCGCCGGAATGGGGTTACGAGGCATTACCAATTAAATACAAATTAAACTGACATTTCCTACATCTCATACCACCAAGAATATCATAACATTAAAAACTTATCAAACTCAAATAATCATGTTCCATAATTATCAAATTCGAACCAAACTTGTATATATATAAAATCATGTTCTTATATTTAAAATTTTCAAAGTTTGTTTCTCTATATCAATCACCTTAATGCCATTTTTATAAATAAATCATACTCTATCATAACACATCACTACATACATCAAATATATGCCAATATCCATTTCGTTAATTGTATATCAATCAAATCAGTTATCAACATCTGTACGAACTCACATTAAAACCAAATGAAATCATATTGCATAATTTAATATACAATTACACATGCAACTTAAGCATACTATAACATGGCCAAATGTATTAATATTTTGTATGTATATATAATATGTAACCTACTCTAAAGTTAAAGGCCAAACTTAAGGTTTAAATACAAACTAAAACAATCAACCAAAATAAACATGAAACACATTCATTACTTACTATTTAATAACCGAACTTATCAAACTAATGTACTACCATCCATCACTTTAATTATATCACATTTCATAATTCCATCATTAACATTTATTATACTAAATACATATTATACTTATTATCTTTCATAGCCAAATCATGTTACTTAAAACCATACATACATTCAAAACTCTCATCACCAAAATACCAAAACATAATTCATTAAACATTTAACAAGGATCATATAAGACTAAATTTTAGCATAATAAACAAACCATTTGCGTAGCACATGGTACCTATCACAACATCACACATACCATGCTCATAACTACATAACCAGGGTGAACACGAACCAAACTTAACATGACTAAATTTAATATCAAGCCATTTTCGCATGGCTATTATACAAACCAAAATCAAACATTTCCAAAACACTTTCTAGCCTATACATACCATAGTTCAAGTTCAAATATTTAAATACCGAAGTTGTAGATAGTGTGATGAACTTTGCTGACGATCCCCGAGCTTGTAACGTGAACCCAAAATCTATAAAAATAGAACAAACATAACACACAGAGTAAGTTAACTTAGCTTAGTAAGTCATAAGCAAATGAACATTTCAATAATATTATCAACTTAATTAAACCAAGCTAAATATCATTATATATCCAAATATACTTCCACACATTTACACAAACTCACAAAACAAAATTTAACTTAATATACCAACATCACTCATTTGGCCGAATATACAAGATCAAATATAATATCACATTTGTGCATACCTATATGGCCGAATATACAAGATCCAATATAACATCACATATGTACATACCTATGTGGCTGAATATACAAGATCATTTAGCTCAGTTTACTTGCTCAATTATCACATCAACAGGAAGTCTTATAGGCATAGGCTTGAAAATAAATCACCGGTATAAACCTGCTAGGCATAAGCCTAAATCACACACCGGCACAAGGCCTGCTAGACTCAAAGTCTGATTTTATTCACCAGCAATAAGCCTGCTAGGCATAAAGCCCGATCAAATTCATCAGCACAAGGCTTTCTAGGCTCAAAGCCCGAATATCACTATTATAAAGCTGTCTCATACACAATTCATATAACAAAAACTCTAGATATTCCATATAGATCATACGGACTTTCAAATGATATAACTTAGTCGAATTAAACTCAAATACACTATTTCTATGCTTAAACACATTCGGTTAGCTCTTTTATGAATCTATAGATTCCAAAACAGCATATTAAACTAAGTTACATTCAAGATAAATAATGTTTAATTGCTTAAAGACTTACCTTGAATATCGATGAATGATGTAAATCGACTATTCGACTACTTTTGCTTTTCTCCGATCCAAGTCCGATTTCTTTTGTTCTTGATCTTGATTTAGCTTCCAAATTGCCGAATATTCAAAGCTTTCTAAACCTTATTTTTCTTTAAGTTTTGGTCATGCAAAATAAAAGTATGAACACTTTCTTTTATTTTATGTTTTATTAATATATTAACATTTTATTAAGTTTACATTTTTAACCTTTAAAATAAAATTATGAAACCATTATACACAAGGCCACTACCGTCCATAACATTTAAATATGGTCAAATTGCCACTTAAATGCTTCAACTTACAAAGCCATTAACAATTTGGCCTTTATGCTTTTAACTATCAAGTTTTCAATTTACGCAATTAAGCCCTTTTTATTAAATTAAGCACACAAACAATCAAATTTTCGTACGAAACTTTCACATATGCAAATTCACATATAATAAACACGAAAAATAATATTTAAGTATTTTTCTGACTCGGATTTGTGGTCCTGAAACTGCCGTTCCGATTAGGGTCTAAATCGGGCTGTTACAATACGTATATCCATTGTTTACCCTTTTGAAACTGACTCCCAAACTAGAGATCAAGCCTTAGTAAATCCTTTACGAGGTTATAAGAGAAGAAAGGAGTGGAAAAAGGCACGAGTGAGTGAGCGCAATCGAGTGGAGGTAAAAGCCAAAACGAGCATAAACACGAGTGCAAGTGCCATCATTCTTTTCTTTCCGAGCAATCTTGTGAGGTTTGTGGTAAGGTTACAACATGTCATGAAGTCCGGAACGTAACATAAACGAGGGATTACCAAGACAACCTGTAAGGAACGTGGTTCCCGTAGGCGAAGGAGTCCCTGATTTAGGCTAGCAAGCCCTCCTAAGGGAAATCCAACGGATGTTCCGCCATGAACTCGAGTATATAAATGAAAGACTAGATCGAGTCAAAGAAAGGGGGCAATGAGAAAGGACGCCTCAAGGCCCTAGACTTGAAAGAGGTCGAGCAAGGCCGCCCGAAGATGAATTGTATGACCCAAGTGACTTAGAAAGTGACCAAGGATCAAATCAAAGTGAGCGTCGCTGAGGTCAACGAAATCGGGGTCAAAGGGATCGAGGCCGAGTTGATGACGATTTGAAGAATATTAAGCTCTCTATACCACCCTTCCAAGGTAAGTCCGATCCAGAGGCGTACTTGGAGTGGGAAAAGAAAATAGAGTTGGTGTTCGACTGCCACAACTACTTGGAGGCCAAGAAAGTCAAGTTGGCAGCAATCAAATTCTCTGACTACGCCATGGTATGGTGGGACCAACCAACAACAAATTGAAGATGTAAAGGAGAGAGGCTGATTTCTACATGGCCCGAGATGAAAGCTGTGATGAGAAAGAGATTTATCCCGTCTTATTACCATCGGGAATTATACCAAAAGTTGCAAAACCTTATGCAAGGCCACCAAAGTGTGGAGGATTATTTCAAAGAAATGGAAATTGCAATGATTAGTGTGAACGTGGAAGAGGACCGCGAGGCAACCATGGTTAGATTCCTAGCCGAGCTAAATCGAGAGATTCCTAACATGGTGGAGCTTCAGCACTATGTTGAGGTGACTGACATGGTTCATGTTGCAATTAAAGAAGAAAAAAACTTAAGAAGAAAAGCTCCGTTCGGACCTATTCCAACCCTGTAAACAACTAAAAGTGGGGACAAAGTACAAGCAAAAGATACTTTCTTAACCAGCCAAAGGATCAAAACAATCCTGCAAAATTTAACAAACCCGTCGGTCAATCAATCAAAGGCAAAGAAGTTGCCAATCCAAATCGTACGAGGGACATCAAGTGCTTTAAGTGCTTGGGACGAGGGCACATTGCTAGTCAATGCCCTAACTGAAGTACAATGGTGTTGAGTACCAACAGCGAAATCGAGTCGGAAGACGAGAAAGATGAGGAGTCTGACACTACTGCCAGTGAAGAGGAAGGCGAACTTGAATATGCCGTCGAAGGTGAAATTCTTGTAATCAAACGAAGCCTAAGTTTACAAAGCGCAGAGAATGAACAACAACGCGAGAACATCTTCCATACACACTGCCTTGTGTAAGGCAAGGTGTGTAGCCTTATTGTGGATGGCGGGAGTTGTACAAATGTCGCTAGTACATTAATGGTGGAGAAACTTGGCTTGGCCACAATGAGACACCCTTGTCCGTATAAGCTTCAGTGGCTTAATGATGGTGGGGAGTTAAAGGTGACGAAACAAGTGTTGGTGCCATTTCCCATTTGAAAATACAATGACGAAGTTCTCTGGGATGTGGTTCCCATGTATGTCGGGCACTTTTGCTTGGCTGACCATGGCAATTTGATCAAAAAGTGGTGCATGATACACCTTTAAGCATTTAGGCAAGAACATCACTTTAACGCCTTTGACACCGAGACAAGTATACGAAGATTAAGTGAAACTGCGTGACTCAATTGAAAATTTTAAAGAGCATGAAAAGAAAAAAAAGAGTGCAAAAAAAAGTGAAAATGAGTGCAAAAAAATGAGTGAAAAGAAACGAGGGAAACAAGTTGTAAAAATGAGAGAAAATAATAAAGATCAAGAAAACAAAAAGAGTGAAGAAAAAATAAGTGCAAAAATGAGTGTGTATGCAAAAGAGAGTGACATTCAAAAATCTTTCATGTTGAGGCAGCTCGTACTTGTACTCATGTACAAGGAATCATATTTGAATACTAATGAATTAGATGCTGCTTTACCTCCTTCTATTGTCTCTCTCTTGTAGGAATTTGAAGATGTATTTCCCGAAAAAGTTTCGAGCGGCTTACCACCTATTCGGGGAATAGAACATCAAATTGACTTCATTCCCGGCACGTCCATACCAAACTGACCAGCTTATTGTAGCAATCTCGAGGAGACCAAGGAACTGCAAAAACAAGTGAATGAACTCCTTGAGAAGGGATTCTTCCGCGAGAGCCTTAGTCTGTGCACTGTTCCAATTTTATTAGTGCCGAAAAAGGATGGAACTTGGTGCATGTGTGTTGACTGTCGCACCGTGAACAAAATCACGATTAAATATCGTCATCCAATACCGTTCCTAAATGATATGCTCGATGACCTAATTGGAGCTCAATCATTCTCCAAAATTGACCTCAAAAGCGGTTACCATCAAATACGAATGCATGAGGGAGATGAGTGAAAAATAGCGTTTAAAACTAAACACAGTTTGTACGAGTGGTTGGTAATGCCATTCAGTCATACTAACACTCTTAGTACATTTATGCGTTTAATGAACCATGTTCTTCGTGCTTATATTGGTAAATTTTGCATGGTTTATTTTGATGATATTCTTGTTTATAGTAGATCTTTTGATGATCATTTGAAGCATTTACGAGTTGTTCTTGATGTATTGCGAAAAGAAACTTTATATGCCAATCTTAAGAAATGCACATTTTGTTCTAACAAAGTCATTTTCTTAGGATTTGTCGTCAGCTCGCAAGGACTCGAAGTCGATCAAGAAAAGGTGAAAGCCATCTGAGAGTGGCCTAGATCAACCAGCATAAGCCAAGTACAAAGTTTCCATGGCTTGGCGAGTTTCTACCGTCGTTTCATCCTGAATTTCAGCAAATTGGCCGCATCTCTCACTCGCGTGATAAAAAAGAATTCGGCCTTCTTTTGGAGTGAGGAGCAAGGAAAATCTTTTATTTCACTTAAACACCGTTTAACTAACGCCCCATTACTCGTATTACCTGATTTTGATAAAACATTTGAAATTGAAATTGAATGTGATGCCTCATGTATCGCGATTGGTGCTGTGTTGACCCAAGAAGGAAAGCCCGTGGCGTATTTTAGTGAAAAGCTAAGTGGCGCACCATTGAATTACCCAATATACGATAAGAAAATGTATGCTTTGATCCGGACATTGGAAACATGGCAACACTATTTTTGGCCGAAGGAGTTTGTCATCCATTCGGACCATGAAGCACTCAAGCACATCAAAGGCCAACATAAGCTCAACAAAAGACACACAAAATGGGTAGAATTCCTTGAATCCTTCCCTTATATTATACGGTATAAAAAAGGTAAGGAAAACATTATGGCTGATGCACTATCTCGTCGTTATACTCTGTTAAATCATTTGGATTCAAAATTGCTTGGGTTTACGCTTTTGAAAGATTTGTATACCTCTGATGCTGATTTTGGGGATGTGTATAAATTGTGTGAACATGCTGCTGTTGATAAGTTTTTCAGGTTTGATGGCTTCCTTTTTTGAGAAGGTAAGCTTTGTATCCCACAAAGTTCCATACGAGAGATGCTCATACTCGAGGCACGTGGTGGTGGCCTCATGGGCCATTTTGGCATTGATAAGACCTTGGCCGTGGCCACGGATGAAACGGGATGTTGAGAAAATATGTTCGCGATGCGTGGCTTGTAAGAAAGCAAAATCGAAGGTTAACCCACATGAGCATTACACGCCTTTGCCCATTTTCGAAGGGCCTTAGGTTGATCTATCAATGGATTTTATCCTAGGTCTACAGTGAACTCGAACCGGGAAAGACTCCATTTTTGTAGTAGTAGATCAGTTTTCAAAAATGTCACATTTCATTGCGTGTTCGAAAACCGATGATGATGTTAATATTGCTAACCTCTTCTTTAAAGAAGTTGTCAGGTTGCATGGAATTCCGAAGACGATAGTGCCTGACCGCGATGCAAAATTTCTTAGCCATTTTTGGAGGACACTTTGGAGTAAGTTAGGCATGAAGCTCTTATTCTCCACGACATGTCATCCCCAAACGGATGGCCAAATTGAAGTGGTGAACCGCGTACTATCCACCCTACTATGGGTCTTTATCTGCAAAAATCTTAAGTCGTGGGAGGAGTGTCTGCCTCACATAGAGTTTGCTTACAACCAAATTGTTCACTTTGCTACTAAATTCTCTCCATTTGAAATAGTTTACAGTTTTAATCTTTTATCTCCTCTTGACTTAATTCCATTACCTAACGATCAAATTGTTAATGTAGATGCCAAGAGGAAAGCGGAATATGTGAAAAAATTGCATAAAAAAATTAAAGCAAATATCGAGGCTAGGACGGAGCAATATGTGCGCATGGCCAACAAAAGGCGAAAACAAGTCATATTTGAACCCAGAGATTGGGTGTGGGTTCATATGTGAAAAGAATGATTCCCCGCCCAACGGAGGTCTAAATTGTCACCCAAAGAGATGGACCGTTTCAAGTTATCGAGAGAATCAATGAGAAAGCCTACAAATTAGATTTGTCGGGTGAGTATAAAGTGAGTGCAACTTTAATGTCTCTGACTTATCCCCATTTGATGCAGAATTTGACTTGAGGACAAGTCGTTTTGAAGAGGGGGATGATGCGAGCACACCCCAAAATTCGCCTAGCTCAAGCATGGACCCGACCGTGCTACCCCAAGGTCCCATTGCGCGAGCATGAGCTAAAGCATTTAAAGATCACGTTTCAGCCTTAACCGAACACATATAGGATGAATCCATGGCCGCGCACATTAAAGAAGCTCAAGTCAGCTCAACGAAGACTCCATGCATTTTTTTACAAGCTGACCTTAGCTCCCCTTCGGTTCCAAGAGCTCAACTCAACTCCATCTAGCTCACTTGAGCTCAACTTTAATTTTATTTAATTGCATAATGCTGGAATAAATCAAATAAGTTAGCTAATTTAGTTTAAGTTAGCTCAAATAAATTGATTGTGTTTTAATTGGTATAAATCTGGACCTTTTAAATAGGTATAATGGTGTCTTAAGTTAGCTTAATTTATTAGCTAATTAATTTGTCAAGTTTAAGACCAGTTTTAAATGTGCTGCTCATTAAATTGCCCAGCCGATTTTTGCTATTAAATTTGTCCAAGTTCCAGCCAATTTAATACATGTCTTAACCTTGCATAATTAATTTGTCTTAGCTACTACAAGATTTAAATGTGTCTTGAGCTGCTTGAAATTGTTGCGCCTTAATAGGATTAATGTGCCAAATTTATTTGAGTGCAGGTACATTGCATGTACAGCATTTAAGCTAGTTAAAGGGCTATTGATTAATGTTCCCCAACAACCATAATGGTTCGGTCATTGCAACAGCCACCATCAGCTGCTAGTTGCTCTCCCCAATGTGACCACTTAGCTCTCCCAAGCTTCTCTTGAAGACGTTCACAGTAGCAGCCAAGCCGTTCACATTACAAGGCTGTTCAAGTCTTTGTTTTCACACCTCATGGCCGGCTAGATACCCAAGGAGCTCACTTAAGGCTCAAGACCATTCGGCTCTTCTAAGCATCAGCTCCTTAATTTTTTTTCAAGCTCCAATGCCAAATTTAATTATGCATTTCAGCTCCCAAAATGTGCCATTAATTTTCAGCTGAACAAATGCTTCTAGAATGTTGTTCAATGAGTTCTTCAAAGCCAAGAAGCTTCAAGAAAACTTCCTAAATAAATCTGGAATTTTCTAGCTTAATTAGGAAGAAAACAAAAGGCTGATCAGCTACCTAAAATTGCTACTCGGCTAGCCTTTGCAACAACTATAAATAGTTTGTTTATTTCTTGTAAAATGACTCTTTTTGCAAAAATTATAGTGGAACCTTTGTTCTTGTGAGAATTTTATTCTCTAAATCACATTTAAGATTTTGTTGGCTTATCTACCTAGTAGTCGTGTCAACTGACTTCTTTTTACGAAACTGAACTTATCACTAATTTTAGTGTGGCGTTCAACAAAACTCAATACCGAGGTTCCTAATCTGCCTAGATAGTGGGTCGAGGTCTCTGCCTTCTTCATCAACCAACTTGAGAACATATAAGTTTTGGGTTAGCACTTCACTTAGTGTTGGTTCACTCTTATTCTTAAGACGTTAATCCATTTACCACCATTGCCGAAATTATTTGTTATCCTACATCAATTCCTTTGTTAATCGTTACCTAAAATACCAAACTAAAACCTTTTGAGCCTAATCAACCCAAATCACCGTTCACATACAAACACTTATCCTACTTCACCAAAGCGAACAAAACCTCACCGCTAGACGACCGGGCATCTTGAATACGTTTCCAATCATTCTGAGGTGAGTGCGTATCAACACCCTATACCCGTAACCCACACCGGGGCAAAGTACAAGGCATTACCTAACTTGATCTCTTGCATACAACCAATCTCAAGCCACCGAGACTCAGTCCATTTTAAAATTTTTCAATTTCTACTTTAAACTTCTTATTATGGGCCTACGAGCCCCAGTTCAAATGTTGAAAACTATTCGGGACCATTCTGGGTCCTTAAACCATCCTTAAGAAATTTGCCTTTAAAACAGGGCACATGCCCGTGTGGAAGGGTAACACGCCCGTGTGACCATATCGACATGATCGTGGAGATGGCCCATGTGACTCACACAGCCTAAGCAGTCTAGGACATACTCGTGTAGAATTAATTTCTATTTTACACCTACAGGGGTTTTTACATGACCAGACACACACCCGTGTCAATGCCCCGTGTCCCTCACACGGCCACGACACGCTCGTGTCCTAGCCCGTGTGTGAAAACATGGATATTCTATTTCTGACGTCAGCATCACACGTCCAAGGCATACACCCTTGTGCTGGGTCATGTCCTTCACACGGCTGAGACACATGGCCGTGTCTTTGCCCGTGTGTTTATTACCATGCATACTGACTTGAAATTTTTTACGTGCAGAGGACACACGGCTGGACTACACGCCCATGGGTGAGCCTTATATTGCACACACAGCCTAGACACACACCCGTGTGTCTATCCGTGTGGACAATATAAGGCTATCTACCAATCCTTATTGCCACCCTTGCATACCTATTTTCATACAAATGCCAACCAATACCAAAACGAGCAGAATTTATATAATCAAATCAGCCACAATAGACAAGCATTCAACCATGATAATACATATTTTACAAGTTCAAAATGAATGTTAGCCATCATTCTAAGCTTAATACAAATTGAAGGGTTTCCAATCCAAGCCAACACATTTGGCCAATTCTCAAATACACAAAATAATAATGTCTAAGTCCTATACATGCCATATTCAAAAATATAAATCCAACTATATCGAAAGCTTTGGTTGATAGTGTGATCGATATCTCTGACTTCTGGTGATCCTTGAGCTAGATAGGCGACACTGAAAGGAAATGGAATCAAAAGGGAGTAAGCATAAAAGCTTAGTAAGTTGCATATAAGTAAGTATACAACAACAACAATTTATCAATAATCCACATGCTCATATACAAAGGTAGGCATAAGCACAACTTACTCATTACCATCCATACAAGTCACATTTTATACAATAAGTTCATATCTCATACGTACCAATTATGTACTTGTACCACTCACAACACAGTTATATTTCCCTCATTAGCTTAAAAACATAACATTCACCATTGAACCATTTGGAACACTACCGGATATTCATTAAGCCCCAAACATGGGTAAAGTACTGATGCCATGTCCCAGACACGGTCTTACACTGGCTCATATCTCAAGTCGATGCCATGTCCCAGACATGGTCTTACACTGACTATCATCTCGTAGCCGATGCATGTCCTAGACATGTCTTACACTGGCTTACGTCTCGAGGCCGATGCATGTCCCAGACATGTCTTACACTAGCCAACAATAACTCATATGTCACAGCGTGAATATCCGATTTATTCTCTAGGTTCAAACGAGAACTCTACTATCTCTATTATCATCATACCTTCTCAATTCCACAATCAAGAAATTCATGTTATATTAATTCAATATCTACATTAGCAATGTAGTTGTATTATTTACATACAACTTACCTCGGATTACAAAATGTGGCGACTAGTCGGTTTAGTCAATTTGCTTGGCTTTCCCCCATCTAGGTTTGGATTTGGCAATTCTTGATCTAAAATAGCAAAATGCACTCATTTAATCGCTAAATAAAATTAAGCAATTAAAAATTCACATCTTCGATAATATGACCATTTTGCCCCTAGACTTTGACAAAATGACAATTTTACCCCTATGCTCAAAAATTGATTTTTATTGAATTTCTTCGCATATTAAGCCTAGATTAACTCTTTTTACTCTTATAGCAACTCCAAATTCCCACTATTTTACACATTTACCCACAAACTTCCAATTTATGCAAAGTAGTCCTTTTAGGTATTTTCATGCTAACACCCTTTACAAAAGTTGTTTATAAGACACCCAAGACTCATTTTCATCCATAAAAACTCAGCAAACATTAAAAATACTTTCATGGCAAAATCCTAAACTCTTAATCATTTTGCAAAATAGTACCCTCATTTGAAAGCTCATGCTTCAAGGGTCTCAAAAGTACAAAAACATGCAAGAAAAGTCATTAAAATCACTTACTTGTGAAGGCTTAAAGTTGCTGAAATTTTTGAAGCTCAAAAACCCCTAAAATGGCTGAAAAATTAGTGGTGAAGAAGAAAGAGTGAAAGAAAAAGATGATAGCTAGGCTTAGGCATTATTTTACTATGCATTATGTCATCAAAATACCAAATATTGACTTTTCAACATTCATACCACCCATGGCCGGCCAAGTCTCTTAAGGGACTAATTGTCCTTTAAAGACTCCAAATTTTTAGTCTCTAGCTATTTGACACCTTTAGCTATCAATTTAGGACTTTTGCATTTTACGCGATTTAGTCTTTTTTCGCAATTGGGCTCACAAATGTTAGAATTAACTCACCAAATTCTTCATGCACCAATATAAACTCATTATAAGCCTAAAACATTAATAAAATATTTTCTCTAAATTTGGATTTGTGGTCCCGAGACCACTATTCTAACTATGCCCTAAATCGGGCTATTACATTTCTCTCCCCCTTAGGGATTTTCGTCCCCAAAAATCTTACCAGCGAATAGGTTTGGGTACTGATCTCTCATAATCTCCTCGGGTTCCCATATGGCTTCCTCGACTCCATCTCTATGCCACAAAACTTTCACGAGTACTATACTCTTATTCTTCAACCGTTTGATTTCTCGAGCTAAAATCTTGACCAATTCTTCACCATAAGTCATGTCCGGATGAATCTCAACCTTTTTGTGGCGAAATTACATGAGAAGGGTCTGATCTATATCAACGTAGCATGGACACATGAAACACATTGTGAATCTTTTCCAATTATGGTGGCAAGGCCAATCGATAGGCAACAGGCCCTACCTTCTCGATAACCTCATAAGGTCCTATGAAACGAGGGCTCAACTTGCCTTTTTTACCAAACCTGAGTAATTTTTTCCACGGGGATACTTTCAAAAATACTCGATCACCGACTTGAATTTCGATCTCTTTCCGTTTTAAATCCGCATAGGATTTCTGCCTACCTGAGGCGGTCTTCAAATAGTTGTGAATTACTTTAACTTTCTCTTTTGTCTCTTTGACTAAATCGACCCCTTGAATCTGACTTTTTCTTAGCTCAGTCCAATATAAGGGCGTTCAACACTTTCGCCCATACAAAGCCTCAAAAGACGCCATCTTCAAACTTGACTGATAACTGTTGTTGTAGGCGAATTCAACCAATGGAAAATACCTTTCCCAACTACCTTGAAACTCGAGAACACAACACCGCAACATGTCCTCTAAAATCTGAATCACTCTTTCTGACTTTCTGTCGATTTGCAGGTGAAAAGTCGTGCTGAAACTCAACTTTGTTCCCAAAGCCTCTTATAACTTTTTCCAAAACCTCAAGGTAAATCTCGGGTCTCTATTTGAAATAATCGATATGGGCACCCCGTGTAGCCTCACAATTTCAAAAACGTACAAGTCGGCTAATCTCTGAAGGGAGTAGTCGGTACGCACAGGTATGAAGTGTGCTGACTTTGTTAGCCTATCCACAACAACCCAAACAGCATCATTTTTCTTCGGGGTTACTGGCAAACCCATCACAAAATCCATAGTGATCTGATCCCACTTCCACTCTGGGACCATGATAGGCTGAAGTAGACCAGAAGGTACTTGGTGTTCAGCCTTCACTTGCTGACACACTAGGCACTTAGACACAAACTCTGAAATGTCTCTTTTCATACCCAACCACCAATACATTTTCTTAAGGTCATTGTACATTTTCACGCTACCCGGGTGGATAGACAAGCAACCACTATATGCCTCTCGTAGATTCTTTCGAATAAGCTCGTTGTCCTTAGGTACGCAGACTCTATCCTTAAACATTATACATCCATCGGTGCCAATACGAAAATCTATCTCAACGCCCGATTCACACTGATTTCTTTTGGCTTGCAAATCACTATCGTTATTCTAAGCTTCCCGAATCTCTTGTAGAAACATTAGTCTAGCTCACAACTCTGCTAGAACTGAACCACCGTTAAACACCATCAAATGAGTATTCATGGCCCTCAAAGTGAATAATGACTTTCTACTCAAAGCATCGGTGACCACGTTTGCCTTTCTGGGGTGGTAGTCGATAATCAACTCATAATCCTTTATTAATTTTAACCATCGTCACTACCTTAGGTTCAACTCCTTTTGAGTCATCAAGTACTTAAGGCTCTTGTGATCGGTGAACACTCGACACTTCTTGCCATACAGATGGTGTCTCCAAGTTTTCAACACGAACACAATGGCAGCCAACTCTAAATCATGCGTCGGGTAATTCCTCTCGTATGGCTTTAGTTGTCTTGATGCGTACGCTATGACCTTACCTTTCAGTATAAGCATGCACCCCCAAACCATTCAAGGAGGTGTCGCTATAAATCATAAACTCCTTGTTCAACTCCGGTTGCACCAACACTGGGGCTTCGATCAATAAAGCCTTTAATTTCTCGAAACTCTGTTGGCACTTTTCTATCCATTCGAACTTGACATCTTTTTGTAGCAATCTTTTCATCGGTGTAGCTATCATAGAGAATCCATTTACAAATCGTCTATAATATCCAGCCAAACCCAAAAAGCTTCGAACCTCAGTCACATTCCTCAGCGGTTTCCACTCTACAATAGCCGAGATCTTGCTTGGGTTAACCTCGGATCCCGTCTCCCGACACAATGTGTCCTGGGAATCCGACCTCCTTAAGCCAAAATTCACTCTTACTGAACTTGGCGTATAATTGCTTGTCTCTCAAGGTTTGCAACACAACTCTCAGATGCTCCGCGTGCTCGTTCTCATCACGCGAATAAGCCAATATGTCATCGATAAAGACGACAATAAACTTATCTAGATACAGTCAAAAAATTGGTTCATCAAATTCATAAACACCGCCGGGGAATTAGTTAAACCAAAGGGCATGATGAGGAACTGATAATGCCCGTATCTTGTCGAAATGCAGTCTTCGGCACATCTTGTTCTTTTACTCTTAACTTGTAGTATCCAGATCTCAGGTCAATCTTGGAAAATATAGTGGCTCCCTTTAACTGATCAAACAGGTCGTCGATCCTTGGTAAAGGATACTTGTTCTTCACTATTACTTTATTGAGCTGTCTATAGTCGATACATAACCTCATTGACCTATCTTTATTTTTAACAAACAATATTGGTACAGCCCACGGTGAATAACTAGCTCTGGCAAAACCTTTTTCTATTAACTCTTGCAGTTGTACTTTCAACTCTTTTAACTCCGGCGGAGCCATCCTATATGGAGCAATCGAGATAGGTGTCATACCTGGGACCAACTCAATTCCAAATCTACAATAGCCGAGATCTTGCTTGGGTCAACTCGGATGAAACAGCCCGATTTAGACCTTAGTCGAAATAGTGGTTTTGGGACCACGAATCCGAGTCAAAAAAATATTTAAAAATTATATTCTGTGTCTATTTTGTGTGAATTTATATCTGTGAAATTTTCGTGATTTAATTTTGTCATTTGAGTGTCCGATTAAATAAAAAGACTTAATCGCGTAAAATGAAAATTAGGTGGTTATTTCTAAAAGGGGCTAAATTGCACTTAGCTTTTTAAATGGAAGCCTACATGAGATAAATAAGCCATTAGTAAAATAAGTGGACGGCTAAGGACATTAAAATGTGATATTACAATGTTTTAAACTAAGGTTAATATGGTAAATTAATAAAATAAGTTATTATAACATAAACATATCATAAAATAAGCCATATTCTTGTTATTTTCAATGTTCTTGCACCGAAACTAAAAACAAAAGAAAAGAAAAAGAGAAACCTAGGGTTCAGCTTCATTCAAGCTCAATCAAGATCAAGAACCAAAGAAATCGGATTTGGATTGGGGGAAAACGAAAATTGTCGACTAGTCAATCCGTACCGATTTTTCGTTGTCTGAGGTAAGTATATAAGCAAATAGATGTACTTAATTTTAATTAAATGTAAAGTATATATGCTGATCTGAAATATATGAATTAATATGTGCTAATGCCGAATGTGTAAGCATGGTAACTCTATTTATGCAATCATTTCAATCGAGTTACGACATCCGAAAGCCCCGTATGAACCTTAGGAATAGTTAGGATACATATGTCATGACATAGGATTCCGATATATGTGTGCGAGTAAGACCATGGCATCGATATGTGATTTCAATATGTGTTTATGAGTAAGACTCTATCTGGGACAGTGGCATCGATATGTGGTTACATGTAAGACCACGTCTGGGACGTTGGCATTGTATGATTTATGTGATTATCCTAGTGTCCTATCCGATTCTGAATGGTTCATCGGGCAAAGGTAAATTGTGAATGAAGGTGTAAAATGAGCTAAATGATCAGGTACAAGTTAGCTTGTTGTTTACCTGAAATAAGGTAAATAAGAAACTTGATATTGGCTACTAATTATGTGTGATACAAATGAAGATTTCATGTGAACTTAGTATGTGTGTTCGGCTTTGAAAATAAGTGATATGAATATTGTAGAATTGATTCTTGGATATATGTATCTATGTGATTATGGAAATTCAGCCATATAAGTGGTATATTCATATGATGTTAAAATATGGTTCTTGAACTTAAATAATTGTGTATGTGTATGCTTGACTGTATTAAGACATTTTGACTTTTGAAAATTGAACAATGAATTGATGGCTTAACCTTGTGAATATTCAGCCAAGGTAATAGATATATGTGTTTAGGTGTATTATTATTGAAGTCTTAAGTTGAGAATAAGTTTGATAATGATATTATAGTTTGATTGATTAAATTAAGTTGAATGTATTATCGGTTTGTTTGTTTGCTTATGACTTACTAAGCTTAAATGGCTTACTGTGTGTATACTTTTATCTTTGTTTTATATATTTTGAAGTCAAGCTACCAGCTCGGGGACTGTCAGCCAAGTTCAGCACATTATCTACTGTTTTGGTACCTTATAAGCTAAACTAAAATTATGGCATGTATAGGCTGACTTTGGGGTTACTTATTTTGAAATTGAATGTATATTAGCCATGCAAAAATGGCTTAACTACCTTGCTTGATTTTGGTTTCGGTTTAGTTATGGTTTTAAGTCTATTTTGGGTCAGTAAGCCGTATGCTATGAACATTATAAATGGTGCTATGTGATTGTATATTAAGGTTGGTTTATGACTTAGTAAGTGACATGGTAGAATATATATACTTGAAGTTGGTTAATGTTTAGGACTTGGTATGAATGAACCGATCATAAGCAAGTTGGTTGGTTTGGGATGTGTTTTATACTAAAATATGGTGTATGTGAAATTGCTTATTATGCTTAGACTTGGTTTGATATTTTCTTAACTATAATGTTTAATGAGTTTAGTCTTGGTAATTTGGTGATGGAAATTTTGGATTTGAATGCGGTTTTAAGTAAAAGGATTCGGCTATGTAAAGTATTAAGTAAATAAAATGTTCCATGATGGTCTTAGTAAATTGTTTTGGTATGAAATCCAAAGTTGAACGTGGCTTTGATTTTTAGGGTAAGGGCATTGCTATGTATATTTATATATAAGCATCAATAGCATGTTTGGTCATGTTATATTGCATTAAGTTGCATGTGCGATTGTTAGTTAAATTAGGTAATAATATTTAATTGGTTTTATCATATGCGTGTGCTAAAGTTGTTAAATGTGTCCGAAAATGGTTATGATAAAATAATGTAATGTACTTAAGCTCGGTGTAACATGTCGAAATTTCGGTATGTTAGTTGTTTACTAAACAGTAAGTATGATTTGCTGTAAAGCTTTACTCGAGTATGTTTAGATACTCTCACTTGTACATGCATATATATTTGAATGGATGTTATTGGTTAATATTCCATTTAATGAATCTGCTAAATTGTTATATGTTCTATTTATAAATATATAATTTGTTTTAACATATGCTGAATTATGGTTTAAAACTATTATAATATGAACGATATGAATTTTTATGATTCAACATTTGATAATGTCATGAGCATTGATGTATTTTTTTTAAAATAAATAAAAAAATAATACAATGCATATTAGTATGAACTGTGATATGATCGGTAATGTCTCGTAGCCTACTCCGGCGATGGATACGGGCTAGGGGTGCTACATCGGATCCTGTCTCTTGACACAATGTGTCCTAGGAATCCGACCTCCTTAAGCCAAAATTCACTCTTACTGAACTTGGCGTATAATTGCTTGTCTCTCAAGGTTTGCAACACAACTCTCAGATGCTCCGTATGCTCGCTCTCATCACGCGAATAAACCAATATGTCATCGATAAATATGACGAAAAACTTATCTAGATACGATCAAAAAATGCAGTTTATCAAATCCATAAACACCGCTGAGGCATTAGTCAAACCAAAGGGCATGACGAGGAACTCATAATGCCTGTATCTTGTCCGAAACGCAATTTTCAGCACATCTTGTTCTTTTACTCTTAACTGGTAGTATCCGGATCTCAAGTCAATCTTGGAAAATATAGTGGCTCCCTTTAACTGATCAAACAGGTCATCGATCATTGGCAAAGGATACTTGTTCTTCACTATTACTTTATTGAGCTATCTATAGCCGATACGTAACCTCATCGACCCATCTTTCTTTTTAACAAACAATACTGGTGTATCCCACGGTGAATAACTAGGTCTCACAAAACATTTTTCTATTAACTCTTGTAGCTGTACTTTCAACTCTTTTAACTCCGTTAAAGCCATCCTATACGGAGCAATCGAGATGGGTGTCATACCAGGGACCAACTCAATTCCAAATCTACTTCCGTCACCGAAGGTAATCTAGGTAATTCTTCCGAAAACATGTTTGTAAACTCACAAACCACTGGTACCGATTCAATCTTCAACTCAAACACTTGAGTATTTAACACAAAAGCTAGATAAGCCTCATATCCTTTCCTCAAATATTTCTCGGTAGTCAAAGACAATAATACTACAGGCAGATAATGTGACTCATCTGATCCAACTCGAAGAATATTCCCGTCTTCAAATTTCAACTCAATTATCTTTTTCTCGCAGTCTACTACAACACTATGAGCAGTCATCCAATCCATCCCAAGGATTACATCAAACTCATTAAACGGAAATAACATCAAGTTAGCCAGAAAACAATGACCTCTAATTGTCAAAGGGCAATTTCTACATACTTGGTCCACTAGCACATATCTGCCTAAGGGATTGGACACTTTTATTACAAACTCAGTGGACTCTACTAGCATACTCATACGAGGTATCAATTCCATAAAAATATAAGAGTGGGTAGATCCCGGGTCAATTAAAGCGACAATAGATGTAACACCCCAAACCCGGCCTAGATGTTATGGCCGAATCCGGCATGTTACATTGAAGTGTTTTAGCGAAAACCGTGTTTTCATTGAAAACCCTTCTTAAAATAAAGGAAACCTTAATTAACTTAAAAAAAAAACTCCTTTCAATCACTTGTTTAGAACATATGATAATATGAAAACATGTCATTTTAAAATTTAGTTGCGAAAACGTAGAAAACATACTATAATTTAGGAAACTCACGTTCAACTTTTCGTATTTACAACGAAAATAATAATAATTCAAGTAATAATAACATAATGAAACCTTGTTACAATCTAGTCTAAAACATACTTAATAAAATAAAAACTTATATGCGTAAAAAAAACCAAGTCTAAATTATCTTGCTAGCTGGCCACCCAAAGTCCCTCCAAACATCGAACCTTCTACTGAGCATCACCTAAAAATAAAATAAAAGAGGGGGTGAGTTTTCGCAAACTCAGTGTGTACAACCCTCAACACAAAAAAAAAACAAGCATTCTAAAAACCATCATACATCAAACATGCAATGCAATCCCATCCAAATTATCCATCCGCTACACACCAGCTCCGTCCTCCTGTTACACCATGTGGGGATATAAATATCGACCCACCCAACCGACACACCAGGGCTAGCCTAGTTGCAGAACTACCTTCATTTACATATTGGGCTTTAAAAGCCGCCGTTGGATCCACGATTGTCAAGTAACCATGCGATCCTCATATACTTCCTCCGTTCCATAATTTCCAACCCATATGCAACCTAAGCAGAATATCATATGTATGCATGTCACTTACATTCAACACCTAGGGGTATTTTGGTCATTTTTGCCGTTAGGGGCATTTCGGTAATTTTCCTTTAATTACGGTTTTCACTTACCTTGGCCCATTAACTAGTCTCGTGAGCTAAGATGAACGAATACTATGCACCATGTAGGATTCCAGAGAAGAGGAGGTGGGTCATTAAGACCGCTTAAGTACCAAGCTCTCCCTAGATCCAATCCTAGACATACATAAACCCGTTGCCACACCTTAACCCTATGACTTGTCCATGGTCGCAAATAATTATTAAGTTTTATGTAGTTATCATATTCTAGTCCCAAAACCCCTTACAAGCCCAATCAAATTCACATACCTGTATCTGGCCCATTAGGCCCAAATCACCTGTATATGTCCCATTAGGCCCAAATCACATTTATATGGCCCGTTAGGCCCAATCACTTTCATATTCATGCTCACATACAAATTCCTATCACATATCATCAATATTCAGTTTTTACCTATTATGGGCCCAACAGCCCATTAGGCCCATTTAGCCCATTCTAGCCCATATGGCTAAATCACAACCCAAGTCCACAGAATCACCCGTGGGCCTCAGGCAACCTATCGATTTCCTCCTCACGAGTGTTCGCGCACTCACAAGACTACCGCAACCAAACTTTCGGCTTTTCGGCATTTCAGCATTTCGAATTTTCAGCTTTTGCCGATCTACTTGTGTGTGCAGTGTATGTACACACCTGGTAAGCAAACGTGCTGAGATTCCCTTAGTCACCAACCTAAAAATGATATCACCCTTCAATTAATCGCATGCTTAATACATATCTTTACTAAAACCGAAACCTCACCTTAACCTTGCCTTGTGCGATCAGCTCCTTCTTAAATCACTAACCACGATCAACTCCTAGATCTGCACCAATCTTAACTATTAAAACCAAAATAATAGATGACTCATATCCAACACAAGTCCCCTTACCTAAACTATGAACATTCGGCCACCTTAGCCAATGGGAGAGGAATACTTACCAAAATCGCAAGCACCTAAAGGCAATTTCGACAGAGAGCTAAGATTTGAGATCCGATACTAATTCTTTACCATAGTTGATTAGAAAGAGTGAGGGACAATAATCGATACTTAGCAAGGAAAACCGATTGGAAGAGCAACACTTACACTAGATCCGGTCAAAGAGTATTCGGCCCTTGGGGGATTTAGCTTTTCCAGCTTTCAACTTAGTATGGTGAATAAGGTTTATTTGGCACGAATAAAAGAAGAAGAGTAGTAGAAGAAATCAACAAAGAAGATTGTGTAGAGGAGAATAGAAATCGACAGAAAAAAAAGATAGAAAAGAGTTTTTGGCTTTTAGGGAAGAGTGTTTCTGGCAACAAGGTGTGAAAAAGATTTCGACATTAGCCTCATACCCTTGCATTCGGCACCTATTTATAACCCCTATGGTTGAATTCCTCAAGCCTAAGTACCCATTTCGGCTCCACTTGCTCCTCACTTCTCATCTCCTAATTTTTCTCCTTAATAACCCCTTGATCCTTTCCTTAATTTTCTCTCCTGAACACTTCCCTTGGAGTCCATTTTTACGCCACTTCCAACCTTCTAGAAGGCCAAAATTAAACTCTAAAAATTACTAAGCTAGGATTCGAACCTTGAATCTCCTTGTTAGCCACTAACGCCACCTCCCTACTCCCTAAGTGGCGTCACTTAGCCACTCCTCCAGAAGGCTTTTTGATGCTATTTTCCCCTATCTTTATTTAAAAGCCCAACTGCTTGCCAACCCTGATTCTTTTAATAACTAAACGATAATTTCTTCTACCCCTAGACTCAAACCTTAATTAAGACCTACTATAATTATCACTTGGCTAGGAATATAAAACACAATTTTTATCAAAAGTGAAAATAAAAAAAGTTCGAGATTTCGGGATTTTTAGGTTTCGGGATTTTTGGGGCGTTACAATAGATATTTCATGGATAGAAAAGGTACCCGTGATCATGTCGGGAGGCTCTGCCTCTTCTCGAGCTCAAATAGCATAAGCCCTTACAGGTATTCTGCCCTTAGGCCTCACCGCAGCATCTTTTGGCGTGCCCCTACTGCTAGCCCCACTTCTGGGGTTCTTATGTGGTCTACCCCTTAAAGGAGCACTACTCGCTTTCACATCTTGTTTTCTCTCTCTCATCCAATTCAGGACAATTACGGATGAAGTGCTCCAATGATCCACCCTTAAAACAGCCCCTTTCATTCCCTTGACACTCGCCAAAATGACGCCTACCACATTGCGAGCATTTTGGCCTATTTGGCTGAGTTCTACTGACGCTTGCGACAGAAGTGGTCTGGGCTTTAGAAGTTGTATTCTGCCGGTTCTTGTTCCTATTTGAATACCCCACCAAAACATTCGATCGGGTAGTGAACTCTCTCGATCTTTTGTATAAGGACTGATGTGACTTCCCCATCTGTCTCTTCTTTGAATCCCGCAACTCAAAAGTCATTTTCCTCCTTTCTTTAATCAACTCTTCGGCCTTACAGGCTTTTTCAACAAGCTACAAATTCTAGCAGCTCTAAGATGCCAAAAAACACTCGGATATCTTCATTGAGGCCGTCCTCAAACCTCTTACACAAGGTGGCTTCTGTAGATACGCACTCTTGTGCATACTTGCTAAGCCTGACAAACTCACGTTCATATTCCATCACTGACATTCGGCCCTGCTTTAGCTCTAGAAATTCTTTCCTCTTTTGGTCATAAATCTTTGGCTAATATACTTTTTTCAAAATTCCTTCTGGAAGAATTCCCACGTGATCCTCTCTCTCAGTACGATGGACAAGAGAGTGTTCCAACACTGATAAGCCGAATCCTGTAGAAACGACACTGCACATTTCACGCACTCTTCAAGTGTGCATGATAGTTCATCAAATACCCTAATGGTATTTTTTAGCCAAAAATTTGCTCTCTCCAGGCCGTCATCTATGCTAGCTCAGAATTCCTCAACCCCTTATTTCTGGATCTTGTCTACCGGAGGCTTCTCTCTTCTAAACATGTCTGCGCCTTGCGGAGCTACCAGGGCATACTGACGAATCAGAGGAAGTGGGGGAGGTGGAGTGTTTGGATTCGCATGAACAAACTCCGTGTACTAAGCATCCATCATACGAAGGTAGGCTTCTCTAGCCCCTTCGCCTTAGCCCACAGTCACGGGCTCACTCTCAACTGGTGCGGTCCCTTCAGCGGGAGTCGGTGCGTTACTTTCCACGTCATCCACCATGGCTCTATCAGGATCCATTTACTATATAAAAACATAATTTATAATCATCAAAAATCGTCACACTATCAACATACAGTTATGGCATGTATAGCTAGACTCGTACTCTTGCTAGGTTAGTCCTAAAACCAACTAAACCATAGCTCTAATACCACTAAATGTAACATTCTATACCTATAACCCACACCGAGGCTGAGTACAAGGCATTACCTAACTTGATCTCATGCATACAACCAATCTCAAGCCACCGAGACTCAATCCAAATTAAACTTTTTCAATTTCTATTTTAAACTTTTTATTATGGGCCTACGAGCCCCAATTCAACTGTTGAAAACTATTTGGGACCATTCCTGGTCCTTAAACCATCCATAAGAAATTTTCCTTTAAAATAGGGCACACAACCGTGTGGAAGGATAACACGCCCGTGTGACCATATCAACATGGTCGTGCTAATGGCCCGTGTGGCTCACACGGCCTAAGCACTCTGGGAGACGCCCGTGTCCCACACCCGTGTAGAATTAATTTCTAATTTACACCTACAGGGGTTTTCACACGGCCAAACACACGCCCGTGTCAATGCCCCGTGTCCCTCACACGGCCATAACAAGCCCGTGTCCTAGCCCATGTGCGAAAACATGGACATTCTGTTTCTGACATCAGCATACTCAAAATGTCACACGGCCAAGGCAAACACCCGTGTGCTGGGCCGTATCCTTCACACGGCTGAGACACACGGCCGTGTCTCTGCCCATGTGTTTATTACTATGCATACTGACTTGTAATTTTTTACGTGCAGGGGACACACGGCCAAACTACACGCCCATGGGGCAGACCGTGTGCACACACGGCCTAGACACACTCCGTATTCCTACCCGTATGGACAATATAAGGCATCTACCAAGCCTCATTACCACCCTTGCATACCTATTTTCATACAAATGCTAACCAATACCAAAACGAGCACAATTTCTATAATCAAATCAGCCACAATAGACATGCATTCAACCATGATAATACATCTTTTACAAATTCAAAATGAATGTTAGCCATCATTCTAAGCTTAATACAAATTGAAGGGTTTCCAACCCAAGCCAACACATTTGGCCAATTCTTAAAGACACAAAATAATAATGTCTAAGTCCTATACATGCCATATTCAAAAATATAAATCCAACTATACTGAAAGCTTTGGTTGATAGTGTGATCAATATCTCTGACTTCTAGTGATCCTTGAGCTAGATAGGCGACACTGAAAGGAAATGGAATCGAAAGGGAGTAAGCATAAAAGCTTAGTAAGTTGCATATAAGTAAGTATACAACAACAACAATTTATCAATAATCCACATGCTCATAATACCAAGGTAGGCATAAGCACAACTTACTCATTATCATCCATACAAGTCACATTTTATACAATAAGTTCATATCTCATACTTACCAATTACGTACTTGTACCACTCACAACACAGTTATATTTCCCTCATTAGCTTAAAAACATAACATTCACCGTTAAACCATTTGGAACACTATCAGATATTCATTAAGCACTAAACATGGGTAAGATGCCGATGCCATGTCCCAGACACAGTCTTACACTGGCTCATATCTCAAGTTGATGCCATGTCCCAAACATGGTCTTATACTGACTATCATCTCATAGCCGATGCATGCCCCAAACATGTCTTACACTGGCTTACGTCTCGAGGCTGATGCATGTCCCAGACCTGTCTTACACTAGCTCTCGTCTCAATGCCCACGCCATGTCCCAGACATGGTCTTACACTAGCTCTCATAATGTGGCCGATGCATGTCCCAGACATGTCTTACACTAGCCAACAATAACCCATATGTCATGGCGTGAATATCTGATTTATTTCCTAGGTTCAAACGGGAACTCTACTATCTCTATTATCATCATACCTTCTTAATTCCACAATCAATCAATTCATGCTATATTAATTCAATACCTACATTAGCAATGTAGTTGTATTATTTACATACAACTTACCTCAGATTACAAAATGTGGCGACTAGTCGGTTTACTCAATTTGCTTGGCTTTCCCACGATCTAGGTTTGGATTTGGCAGTTCTTGATCTAAAATAGCAAAACACACTCATTTAATCGCTAAATAAAATTAAAGCAATTAAAAATTCACATCTTCGGTAAAATGACCATTTTTCCCCTAGACTTTGGCAAAATGACCATTTTACCCCTATTCTCTAAAATCAATTTTTATCGAATTTTTTCTCATCTTAAGCCTAGCTAAACTCTTTTTACTCTTATAGCAACTCCAAATTCCCACTATTTCACACATTTACCCACAAACTTCCAATTTATGAAAAGTAGTCCTTTTAGGTGTTTTCATGCTAACACCCTTCACAAAAGTTGTTTATAAGACACCCAAGACCCATTATAAGACACCCAAGACTCATTTTCTTCCATAAAAACTCAGAAAAAATTAAAAATACTTTCATGGAAAAACCTTAAACTCTTAATCATTTTGCAAAATAGTACCCTCATTTGAAAGACAATGCTTCAAGGGTCTCAAAAGTACAAAAACATTCAAGAAAAGTCATTAAAATCACTTACTTGTGAATGCTTAAAGCTGCTGAAATTTTTGAAGCTCAAAAACCCCCTAAAATGGCTAAAAAATCGGTGGTGAAGAAGAAAGAGTGAAAGAAAAAGACGATAGCTAGGCTTAGGCATTATTTTACTATGCATTATGTCATCAAAATACCAAATGTTGACTTTTTAACATTCATACCACCCATGGCCGACCAAGCCTCTCTTAAGGGACTAGTTGTCCTTTAAAGACTCCAAACTTTTATTCTCTAGCCATTTGACACCTTTAGCTATCAATTTAGGACTTTTGCATTTTATGCGATTTAATCCTTTTTTGCCATTGGGCTCACAAATGTCAGAATTAACTCACCAAAATTTTCATGCACTAATATAAACTCATTATAAGCCTAAAAAATTAGTAAAATATTTTCTCTAACTTCGAATTTGTTGTCCTGAGACCACTATTCTAACTAGGCCCTAAATTGGGATGTTACAATTTAACATATTTTATCTTAATTATTAACCAGTTTACTATATTAACATTTTAATTAATAAACAAAAATCACTTAAACGTTGCCCATAATTGTCCACCCATTATTATACTGGTCTAATTACAACATAAGGACCTTAACTTTAAGGTTCTATAGCTATTAAATACTCTTAGCTAATAGAACTCCACTTTGACACTTTACGCGATTTAGTTTTTTTATCAAATTGAGCAACTAAATGCTAAAATTTCTTAACAAAAATTTCACACTATCATATATTCATGTTTTAAACATTAAAATAATAATAAAATAAATATTTTTACTTCAGATTTGTGGTCTCGAAATCACTGTTATGATTTGACCAAAAACGGGTTGTTACAGAGTTCTAATAGCTAAAAGGATTAAATAGCTATGGAATTCAAAATTTGAGGTCCTTATATGGTAATTAGACTATTAAAAAATGCTTCGTTGTTAAGGATGATGATTCATCTACGGAAAATTAATTAAAGAAAAGGACAAAATTGGAAAGATGATAAATAATAAAACAAAGAAATATCATCATTTTATCATCATCTTTCCCAAATAAAACTTGGAAACCCTAGCTATGGAGAATGGAAGAAAGAGAAAACTTATTTGGCCAAAATAGGTAAGTATTCAAGTCCTGTTTTTAGTAATTTTTATATTTTTGAGATCGGGATAGCTTAATCTATCTATTTTGGGGATTAATTTGTAAAGATATCAGAGTATAGAAATTTTTCCATGGATGTAAATGCTGAAATTTTGGAATTTATGGTAGAAAATAAAAGGTTGTTAATAGATAAACAACTTTTGTAAAGTGAATTTTGATGAAATTATGATTTTAGAACTAAATTTTAAGTTGTAAAATTCATGGAAAATTCTATTTTTTTATGAAATACATGGGCTATAAATGTTATATATAAAATTAGGCTAGGCTTGGAATAAGAATTAAATTGCATAAATTTCATTTTCCGAGCCTAGGGACGAAATCATCATTAATTAAAAGTTTAGGGGCAAAACGGTAATTTTTCTAAAGATGTGAGTTGAATTGAAATGAACATGAATTGATGTTATTGATGTTAAATTCATTCATATAGATTTGAATAGACCAAATTCAGAGTTAGAACGAGGAAAAGAGAAAATGTCGGATTTATCTATTTTACGTACACGAACATTTGTCAAAGTAAGTTCGTGAAACTAAATTGTGTATATTTATATGTTTAAATTAAAATTTGTATATGTGAATTGTATAATTGTCATGTATGTGAAATTAATTGAATATCCGATAATGCCCGATAAATGTCAAATCTCGTCTAAATAAATGAAAGTCGATGGATACAAGATTTCTCGTATTGGTTGTAGTCCAGCATATGTTGCGAACACACCACAGCTCTTATGAGCATCCTGTTAGAAGCCTTCTCAACTTCCCGTATAAGGTTCTTGCGAGCTTTCAGATAATAGCTCTTCAAAGCATCCCGATAGGTTGTGATCTTACATTTGTTGTGGAAGCACCTTAGCTCTTATAAGCATCCCGATTAAAGGTTCTTTGTGAATTTCCTGTTAAATTGGCTCTTTGTGAGCTTCCCGATAGTGCTCACTTGAACTTCATGATATTGGCTATCCAAAGTTGCCCGATATGGTTCTTTGTGAACTTCCCGATATGATTCTTTATGAACTTCCCGATATGATTCTTTATGAACTTCCCGATATGATTCTTTGTGAACTTATCGATATGGTTTTTTATGAACTTTCCAATTATAGCTCTTATGAGCTTCCCGTTATATAGCCCGGATAAGCATCCCGATAGGCTCTTTATGACCTTCCCAAAATGGCTCTGTGTGAGCTTCCCGTTACAAGTCTCGAGAATGTGCTTCCTGATTATGTGCCCTAATTAGGTACCCTTAAATATGAATTGGCGGTTTCTGATTTGTACACTGCGAGTGTACTACCTATGTATCCATCGATGTTTTCAACAATTCAACGGGCAAAATCCTGACATGAGAAAATATGAACATGAAATGAATTATTACATGTATCTGCCTGAAATACATGAAAATGATGATACATGATATATGAAAGTATGAGATGGTGATATATGAACATGGAACTTGTTTGATGAATATGTTCATCTAAGATTATAGATTTGTACACTTCGAGTGTATTTTCCCGAATTTCCATCGATATTTTAATTGATTTAATGAGCATAATCTTGACATGAAATAATCTAAGCTTGAAACAAAATATTATGAAAATGTACTTAAAATACATGGCTATGATTTGTAAATGTTATTTGAATTCATAATGTGGAAAGTATATGTATATGCGAAATTGGTTATTATTGAGCCCATACATGTTTCTTAATGTTTATATGAGATAATATGAATTAGAAACGAACTATTACCCGTATGTACATGAAGTACATGGAAATGACATTACTTGATAAAATGATGCATGAACTGGTTGTTACATGAATGTGGAACATGCTTGATGACTTTGTTCATCCATGATTAAGGACTATTATATGTGATTACTTGGTTAACATGATGAGGATATGTGTTTAGGGCTTATGACAAAATTGGTTGATAGTGCCTTACATGTTTATTTTGAACATAAATATATGGTAAGTTATTTACCATGTTATACGAACTTACTAAGCATTTCATGCTTACTCTGTTTTATTTTCCCCTATTCTATAGCAATTCGGAAGCTCATTAGATTGGAAGCTTGGCGGAGATCACTCACACTCTCCATCAACCTATTTTGGTATATATGGCAAATCAAATTATGGTTATAATGGCATGTATAGGTTATTTAACCAATAATGGCATGTAAATGTTTTGAATGAAACTAGCCATTGGAATGGCTTGTGTTTAACATTTTTTTATATGTTTATAAATGGATCTATCATGTTTGAAGAATAAATGTAATCATGCATATATGCATTTGGTAACTAAATAAGTACGAATGATAGATTAACATGATAAATAAATCGTCATTTGAGCTACTTAAGGGTACATTGATTGTATGTGATATTATGTCATGTTTAAGACATGATTTGGACTTGTTTTGAATGCTTTGATATGGTTTGTGAATGTGGTTAAGTGTTGGTGTAGGTGAAAGATAAGATAGGTGAGAAATGTGGCTTGGAAAATAGCCTATTTTTATCCACACAGGTAGAGACACGGGTGTGTATCTCAGTCGTGTGTGACACACGGCCTGGCACACGGGTGTGTGACTTGGCCGTGTGACCTTTGTGCCTACACACAATCTAGCACATGGGTGTGTAACCTGACCGTGTGACCCAAGTCAAAGAGTTACACAGCCTGAGACACGGGCGTGTCCTTGGCTGTGTGAACCACACGGCCTGACCACAAGGGCGTGTGACCCTGAGCCTAGAAAAAATTTTGAGATTTCGCGAAAATTCTCTGAGTACCCGGCTTAGTCTCGACTCATTTCTAATGCATGTTTTGGACCTCGAGGGTTCATATAAGGGACTTTATGATTGATTTCTGATATGAATACTATATGAAGTGGAATATCTATTATTTGATCTGTTAATTCTAGTAATGCTTGTAACCCTGTTCCGACGATAGATTCGGGTTAGGGGTGTTATACATATATACATTTTAAGATAATTTGGCACTTGAGCTATGAAACATAAAAGTGAGCTTTATCACACCAATCCTTGGATATGCGGATCTCTAACACACCAACATAGACTCATAGAGTCAAACATGTCCCAAAAGTGAAGCATAAAGCTAACACTCTCTTTATTTCCCCTCACATGTCCCGTTGAATGGAGCTTAGCTCACATTCCCTTAACCCTCCAACATGTCCTAGGGCAACAACGCCCAAAATCACTGTACATATAAGTGAGTACTCACAATCCTATGACATGCAAATTATATCTAATGATTTCAAGATCACAAGACCAAAATATCCAAAATCAAACACATATCACTTACTGATTATCCATGTACTATCATTTAACATATACATAACATGTACACTTTTGCACTTTCACAACGGTTAACATAATCACATATCACATGTTATAACATCTCATCTCAATTCACATATTCACAAACATATAAGCATATTGTTCACAAGATAGCATGGGTATGTGAAAGCTTACACTTAGAATTTAGAGTAGGGTTTTAGGCTATTACTAAATTCTCAAATAAAGCATTGAATCATGTCCATAAGCAATTATTCGAAACACTCACCAATTACGCTCTCACCAAAAAGCTGAAAACTCAAACTGACTTTTCCTTGCCTTTATCTCTACTAGTAGAAGGTCCTATCGAATTTGAGACTTCAACAAAACAATTCACACAACAATGCATTCAATCATCAGCTAAGAACTAACCACAAGCAATTAAAAACATAAGCCTAAACTAAGTTCTCACGGAACTGAAACCTTTAACATAGCCAACTTAAAATTCAAATATCTCAGTCTATACTCAATCTTTTCACCTAAAACCAATAACAATCAACTTATCATTCTCCTACGACTAATTCCTAACCTTTAAACTACAATGAATTACTCAATTCATAGTTTCGACTTTTTCGACATGTTTTATGGCTATTTTCTAAAAATTCATTAAAACTCAAGAAATATTTAATGAAACTTTAAAGTAAGTTTAGGAACCTTTTAATCATGTTAAAAATAATTGAAAAACACTTTGAAACCACA
This sequence comes from Gossypium longicalyx, assembly GCA_025698465.1. NCBI lineage: Eukaryota > Viridiplantae > Streptophyta > Magnoliopsida > Malvales > Malvaceae > Gossypium > Gossypium longicalyx. Next base: position 64,413,020 of record CM047006.1, on the reverse strand, counting down.
TTTTTACTCAAAATCCTAAAATCTACCATTACCGAGCCAATTTTTTACTTTTATTTAAAACATGCGATTTAATGGCTAAAAATTTGATTTAAAAGTTTAGATAACATTTAAAACTAATATGAAGATAATTGGTTACCTTGAATGCAAGAAAAATGAACTTTGGCAAAGTTCTAGAAAATCCACTCTTGAAGAAGAATATGAAATAAGTTTTTGGGTGTTTTCTTGGTTTCAATGAAGATTTATAGTTCAAGGATGTTGGAAATCAAGAGTAATTAGGATTTAGAGATAAAAATCAAGTATAAGAGACTTGAGAGAGTAATAAATGGCACAAGCAAAGAGGAGAGCAACTATCATGAAAACAAGGTTGTAGCATGGGGGTTTTTAGGTTCAATTTAATATTCTGGGCAATTTACTTTATAAAAATTCTCAGTTTTGACTCTTTTACAAATCAGTCCTATTTTTAAAATAAAGATATTTAAAACTCATTTTTAGAAATTAGTTTAATTTTCTAAAAACTATAGTAAAAAACATTACCAATAAACCATGTAGCAAATTTCTGAACACTCTAAGGCTAAAATTCCTAAAATACCCTTAAAACTCCTAAATCCTATTTTTCAATGTTATAATTTGGTATAAACCTTATATAGGAGTTAAGTTATGGTATATTTGAACGTGAAGGATGAGTAGAGAAATGGTAAGTTTTTAATTGAATGTAAGGTAATTTTTGAACTTAAAAGTATCTAATTGATATATGCTTGTGACTTGATAACATATCCTAAATGTTGGATTGTTTAAGTGTTTTGAATTATGGTGTCAATGATGGCACTTGGTTAGGCACATAGGTTGATTGTTTCGGGATGTTTGAAGTATTTTTTTATTGTGTTTTGAAGGCTTGTAATCATGTGTTTTTGGAATGTCTTGGCACTTAAGAAATTGGATAGAAAGTGGCTTGTTTTAGAGTTAATCTAGGCAGCACACAGCCTCAGACACGGGCTATCACATGGCCGTGTGCCATACACAGCCAACTCACACGACTGTGTGTCATTATTATTTTTAAGTGTGGGTTTCACACGATTTGAGACATGGCTTGCGACATGATCGTGTGTCTTAAGTCAGTATGTAACACGGTCTGGTACACGGCCTATGACACGACCGTGTGACCCAACTTCAAATGCACACATGGTTTGGCACATGGCCTGGGATAAGATCGTGTGGCCCTATTTTGAATATTCACACAGGTGGACACATGGGCTGGGACACAGTCGTGTGTCCATACTTCAAGTACTCACACAGTCTGGGTTGTGTCACACGGTTGTATGACTCCTATTTTTTTAACTTTCCCAGATTTTTCTATTTTGTTTCAAAATAACCCCTGATTGTTTTCAAATTATTTTTAAGGCCTCATAGGCTCGATTCAAAGTTCATAAATGTATTTTTACCTAAATTTGTATGAATTATTGAATGATATAAGATAATTTGTATAATTATTTCTATTTGAATCTAAATGTTCTGAATTGTACTATAATACTCCGTAACCCTAATCTGGCCACAGAAACGGGTTAGGGGTGTTACATTAGGAACGTTTTTTTATGTGGACTGGTTGCAATCTAGCATCACTCGTCCCATTATTCATAATCCACATTTTGAGTGAAATCTTTCCTTACTAACATGGATTTTTGATAATGTTAGATTTAATGATCATAAAATAGAGGACCTTATACCCTTCTTGCGGCGTTTGAACACATATGTGGCACTATCATTTACATGGGAATTCTGCTAGACACTATTAAATTATTGATAATTTCATTTGCATTGGATGGGAAAGAAAAGGTGTGGTTAGATGCACTTCCACCTGATACTATTACTACATGGACTGAGTTTGTGCAGCTATTCCTTCGTTGGGTCTTACCTATGACTAACTTACTCAATATTTCTAAGAAATTATTACAATCCAAACAGAACATCACTAAAACATTAGGGCAAGCATGGGAAAGGTTTAAAATAATCCTCCGATCAGTATTGGGTGGAGGCATACATTTTGTGGTTCAAATTCAACATTTCTATGATGGATTGGATAGCCAGAATAGGTAAAAATTTGACATCATGATTGGGGGAAGTATTTGGAAGAAAACAAAAAAAGAGGTCATGGAAATGCTAGAAAAATTCAATGAAAATGAATTTAGCTAGGATACATGTCGAGAACTAGAAACTGGGGTGCTAGACAAGTCTAAATTAGAAGAGCAAAAGTGCAATAGACTGGAATCAATTATAGTGAAATCGGCTGAGCAAGACGAATATGAATCGAAATAAGAGAAATGGGACGATACCGAACAAGAGATTGACCAGATAGCTCTCCAACTTGATTAGTGGAGGCAAAGTAAGGGGCAACCAGAACAAATTATCACGAATTCAAAAAAGGCGGTACCTTCCATTGTTAAACCCACCGAACTCAAGTTAAAGCCTTTACTAGAGCATTTAAAGTATGGGTATTTGGGGGGTCATAATACATTACCTGTGATTATAGCTTTCAGGCTAAGTTTAGAGTAGGAGGAGGCTCTATTGAGTGTTTGAAAAACACATAAAAAAAGCCATAAGATGGACGATCGTTGATATTAAAGGGATTAATTCTATGTTATGTCAACACAAAATCAGATTGGCTAGAAAAGACTACTATTGTTTTCTTGATGGGTATACTAGATATCATCAAATTCCAATACATTTGAATGACCAAGAAAAAATCTACCTTTACGTGTCCTTTTGGTGCGTACGCCTTTAAACGAATGTCATTTAGACTATGTAATGCACTAGAAACCTTTATGAGATGTATGACTATCTTTTTTGTTGATATGTTGGAAAAAAGCTTGGTTGTATTCATGGATGATTTCTTAGTATATAGAGACTCTTTTCAAAAGTGTTTAGGTAATCTTGACAAAGTCTTGCAAAGATGCGAAGAAACTACTCTAGTAATTAATTGGGAAAAATGTCACTTTATGGTGAAAGAGGGGTTAGTGCTTGAACATCAAATATCAAGGAAAGGTTTGGAAGTAGACAAAGCTAAAATTGAAGTTATAAAAAATCTTCCTAACCCTACAATCATTCAGGGAGTGCAAAATTTTCTAGGTTATGTCGGATTTTACAAGTAATTCATAAAAGACTTTGCGCACATCTCTAAGCCATTGAACCAACTCCTTCAAAAGAGACACCTTTATATTCAACCAGAACTGTATCAAAACCTTCAAGGTAATAAAAGAAAAACTTATCTCTACACCTATAATTATTACTCCTAATTGGTTAGACCCTTTTATTATTATGTGTGACACTAGCAATTATGTTCTGGGAGTAGTTTTCAAAAAAATTGGAGCAATTCACTATGCAAGTAAGACACTCAACTCAGTGCAATGCAATTACACTACAACCAAGAAATAAATGCTTGCTATAGAATTTGCTTGTGAAAAATTTCACCCTTATTAGATGGAAAACAAAGTATATGTCTATACTAATCATTCAACATTGAAATATGTTATGAAAAAGAAAAAAAAAAGCCAGATTGATGAGATGGGTATTGTTGCTTCAAGAATTTGACTTATGGATAATAGATAGAAAAGGAACTAAAAATCAAATTACAGATCATCTATCCGAAATAGAAAATGACTTAGAAAAGGAGACTTCTGAAGAAATTAAGGAGACCTTTACAAACAAACAGTTATTTAGGGTAGATATCCATCAAATGAGGTCCAAGAATAACAACACACCATGGTATGTAGATTATGTTAATTATATTGCTAAAAGTGTCTTTCCACCGTAGGTATCATGGCAACAAGAGAAGAAGATAATGCATGAATCAAAAAATTATATTTGGGAAGATTCATATGTATTTTGGCAATGTGTTGATCAATTAGTACAAAGATGTGTAGCGGAAGGAGAGATAAATGATATTTTGCAAGGATGTCATACATCACTAAACGGGGGGCACTTTGGCAGCAAAATGATAGCTCAAAAAGTATTACAATCAGGATTTAATTAGCTGACCATGAATAAGGATACATACAAATTTGTTCAAAGATGCGATAGATGTCAAAGAACTGGGAGCATATCAAAAAGAGATGAAATGCCACAAACAGGGATACTTGAGGTAGAGATATTTGATATTTGGGGGATTGACTTTATGAGGCCCTTCTCAAGTTCATTTGGGAACCAATACATCCTACTTGCTATTGATTATGTCTTAAAATGGGTTGAGGCGGTGACCTTACCTACCAACGACACCAAATCAACAGTTATATTTTTTTAGAAAAGACATATTTGCTAGATTTGAAACACCTGCGTGTTGGTAAGTGATGAAGGATTCCATTTCTATAGTAAATAGTTTGAAGCCACGTTAGCTAAGTATAGTGTGAGACATTGAATGACAACAACATACCATCCCCAAGCTAATGGTCAAGTAAAAGTTTCTAACCGAGAAATTAAACAAATTTTTAAAAAAAAAATGAATATAAGCAGGAAAGATTAGGTAGCAAGATTGGACGATGCATTATGGGCTTACAAAACAACATATAAAACTCTATTAGGTATGCCTCCCTACAAATTAGTTTATGGGAAAAATTGTCATTTACTGATTGAATTGGAAAAGAGAGCATATTGGGCAATCAAAGAACTAAACTTAGATCCATAATTAACTAAGAGAGAAATATTATTCCAATTACAAGAATTGGAATAATTTCATTTTATGGCCTACGAAAACACTGAGATGTATAAAGAAAGGAGTAGACTCTGACATGATGCAAGGATCCAGAAACAAGCATTCTTGCCTGGACAAAAAGTCTTGTTGTTCAATTCCTTTCTGGGCAAACTTAAATTAAGATGGACTGGTCCTTATACTATAAACCAAGTAACACCTCACGTGGCAATAGAACTCATCGAAAAGGGAAGAAAATCTTTTCTTGTAAATGGGCAAAGAGTAAAACATTATTTTGGAGGGACAACAAAGGAAGTAATCGACACACAAGCTCTACAACGCAAAACATTATGGAGCCTTAGTAGAAACGAGGATATGTTAGAACATGAATGGGGAACCAATGAAGAAAGTAACGTAACAAAAGACCGTGAAGCAAAAAAATAACACAACAGAAACTAGCATTAGTGTCACAACATTAGGAGTGCATGTCGCGACACCAAACAAAATTCAAAACATGTAAACTATACTTGACGTCGCGACACCCCTAGAGGATGTCGCAACACACCTGCATAATTTTCTGACCAAACATATACTAACTTCTGACATCTCTACAACTGAATTTCATTAGATTTAGAACTCTTAACACCCTTATTGATCAAGAATAACTTGTCTAACATAGCTATAATTCTTAATATTATTATTACTTTCCTCAAGAATAAATAGGTCACATTACTCTTCTCATTACCTACAAATGTTGTGGAAAAAGCAAGATTTTTCTATCATTGTTCAAAAGCTTAATAGTTTTAGAGGACACTACAATAGCCTATCCAGGTTTGTAAAATTTATAAGTTTCAGCATAATATCATGAATCCATCCATTGAATTCTAGGAAAACAACATAGACATATATTTACAGCAACTACAACCTTACACTTTCATTCAAGAACAAACATTTGATCCATTGATGAGAAATTGCAAAGGGATATGGGAGATTGCAACAGAAAGGGAGTGGACTAATTTTTATTTACCACCGGAAGAACCCACAATAATTCTCATTGTATAGGAATTCTATCTAGCATTAAAAGAGAAGGAAGCAACAAGACCATTCTATGATTTACGATCATTTGTCAAAGTTAGAGGGGTGAACGTCCTAGCAACTAAAATAAGTATTTGTCATTTTATGATGCTCCATATTATTACTGTGATTATTTGTACAAAACAGATCTCAGAGAGTTTAGAAACATAAAAATGGAGGAGATTTTGAGATTCTTGACTGAAGGAAAAGAGGTATGGATATATAAAACTGGAATAGCTATACCTGAGAAGTGTAACCAAGCATTAATAATGCCAAAAGCAAAATAATGGATGAAATCTGTATGTTCAAGAATTTAACATACAAACGACTTTTCTTACATTAGCCCAACACATGTCATTCTAGTATATGGAGTATTGAAAAAGAAGCAAATATGTATTGGTACGTGGATATATCGGAACATGATTGAATGCGTCTAAAATTAGGAAAAAGGAACATTCTTCCTGCATTTGATAACAGAGCTATGTAAAAGAGCAGGAGTGCTTATGGAGCAGCTAGATAAAGAGATGAATCCTCCAAAGAAACTACTAGGGAACGATATGTATAGGAAGTTTATAATACTACAAAGAAAATGAAAGGAGGAAAGAAAAAAAAGCGGACCCTAAGAGGAAGATGAATAATAAAATAGGATGTTATATACATGTAATAGGATAAATTTTAAGTCTAGCTTATATTAGAAAAAATAAGTTTTTTAAGGATATTGTAATAAGTTATATTTGAATTTTGTATATATACATATTTATGAACTTTTAGTTAAATCCTCACACAAGAAAAGCAGAACAAATTCAAACGTCCAACGATAAAAGGAGAAGGTACCCTTCAATTGCTAATGGAACAACCACAATCAATCGAGCTTTAGACCTAGCTAATTTGCTTGTACTTAGGTAGATTTAGTGGCATGTTACGTGTAACGCCCCGAATTTGGGCTTAGAAGTATTAGGTCTTGAGCATGGGAACAGTTAAGAAGCGGCACATAAATAATTAATTATGCAAGAAAGTGACACAACTGTGTATCTGCTTTAGTGGTTAAGCATTCTGAGTGTTCTGGGAGTGTCTGAGAAGTCCTGGGTTCAAGGCTTGGCTTGTCCAAAGTTTTTGTTTTTATTTGAATAAAACCCTTGGCTCTAGGCAGTAGATTTATAAGTAATTATAGGGAAAACATGTCATAAAGAACCTACTGGTCTAGTAGATAGTGGCGTGTGGAGTGTGCTAGTGGTTTGAGGTTCGAATCCCTACTTGTGCAAATGGAGATTATTTTTACTGATGGCCAGGGGAGGTAGTAGAGTTTGACCGAAACACCGAGAAGTTTGAATGAGTTGAATGGCATGGTTGTTATCCGAATTTGAGGAGTAAAGGGGGGATTTTCGATTGTTGAGGAGTGGATGTTGGAGGGATTTTAGGAGAATATCATGGAGAAGCTTGAGGGATAGGTTTAGTTGGTGCCAAATTTGAATGTTGGCACAAGTAGAATTCGGCTCTGGTGAGTAGCATTCTCTAATTTGCGATTTTTTTTCTTTTGTTTTGAGATCTTTTCACTTCTTTGTGGAGGCAGAACATCTCCTTGACCATTCGAGTTTCAGCATTGTACGATCGTGTTTTTCTTTTCTTTTGATCATTTCTTTTGTGAAGCTGATTCCCTTTCTTACTTTATTTTTCCACCTTACGTGTTCTTTCTTGTGAGCATTGGCTGAATACCCTATTTTAGTGTTGGCAGAATATTACCTCTTCTCTTTCTCAATCCTTGCTCGTATCACTCTTCCACTCGATACTTAAGCCGATTACTTCACAGCTCTTTCTTTCCTTTTTGTGTCCAGTTTTGACAATTGATAATCAATCCATCGATAGGTGCTCTAGGTTCTGTCTGTTTCTCTCCCTCTCCCTACTGTAATAATTTGTTCTTCTAAATTTCTTTACTACCATTTATTACTAAGGGGTGGTGCTAGCCTTGCTTCTGGAGTATCGTGTGACTGGTTGGGGGTAGACTGATTGTTTCCTTTCCCTACGCTTAGATCTGCATGTTGGTAAGTGATTATTCATTGGTTCAAATTAATCGGGAGAATATAGGTTAATCGGTATCAGCTGGAATCAGGCTTACATGGAGGAGCAAGCGATTAGTCTCTTGCAACGGGTTAGGTGTGCAAACCCCAATCAACTGAGGTAGTAAGTGATAAGATACCATTTTGTTAAGTAATATTGATAGGGTTTGCTAATCCTGTTGTTAAATAGATTAATGGTGTTTATGTTTGAATCTAGGTTGTTGTACGTGGGGATTTACGCTATTCTCATAAACAGGTGTGTAACCACACTGCCATTATCGTAAATCGGCAAAAGCCGAAAAGTATGACTATTGACACTACACGAGCATGCGCTCGCTCGTGTGGTAATCTGAACGTGTAAAACGTGGGCGTTACATCGTAGAGGCCAACATGAGCGGTTTCATGGGCTTAAGCCGTTTTGGGCTACGCTGGGCCAGAATGGGCTGTGTGGGCCTACGAGCTCGTGGGCCCCACATGGGTAAACCACATGGACGTGTGGAGATTATTGGGCCAGGCTGTGTTGTTCACACGGCCAAGGTCATTTTTGGGCTTTACAGGCCACACGAGTGTATGGGTCCACATGGGCCCGCATTATGGTCCTTGGGCCCATTTTTACTATTTGACTATTAATGTTGCACGGGTCGCCTGAGATGACTGTGACCTTCTGTTGGGTTAGTAAGCGTACCTGAACCCTTATGTGATAAAATAACGATTTTGCCCTTATATGATAAAATGATGATTTTGCCCTTGTGTGATAAAATGACTATTTTGCCCACAGGGTAAAATAACCAAAATACCCCGTAGGTAAAATGATTGTATTACCCCTGTAAGCTATGATAACTGATTTGTTCTGCGATGTGTATGACTGTAGTTGAGTATGCCACTATATATATGTATGTTGCATCTATGTAAGACAACTGTGTTGAGTATGACATGTTGCATGGGGTTGGGATTGTTTTTTTGAAGGAAGTGTACTGTACTGATATGGTTGCACGGGTCGCCCAAGACGATTGTAGACCTACTGATGGCTTTCAGCCTATTATTGGCAGCTCTATTGCAATTACTGATTAGTGCCGCAACTGATGCTATATTTGGAGTGTAGGGATGAGTGTGTCAATTTTATCCCCACATGGAGTGTAGGGCTAGACGGAGTGGAGTGTAAAGGATGGATGGGTGGGATTTTCTATTTGCATTCTGCGTGATCGACATCGCATCTTGCATTAATCATGGTTACCGACCGACATTACCATCGCTATCTTTATTCTTGTAATGGGTCAAGGCCCTAACTGATATTGAATTGTTACTGATATGGGCTTAGGCCCAAACTGTGTTGTTCACTGTTTGTTTATTATTGGGATTACACACTGAGTTTTCATAAACTCACCCATTTGTTTTAACTGTACAGGTAATCCCCAGTCGTAGGTGGATCAGTGTTGCGAGGGACTCAAAGGTGGCCACACAATCGCTCTTGCTTCCATTTTTAACTTTTAATTTATAAGTAGTTTTGTTTGGGTATTTTTATGTAAAAGGCCTCTTTAAGTTCTATTCTTTAATTTGGGCTTTTATTATTTTATTATGATTTATACCTACTAGAGTTAGGATACGGGTTTTCAAAAGATATGCATGATTTACCAAATTACCACGAATACGTAAAACCGTTTCAGAAGCTTCCGAGATAAACAAGATTTTGAAATTTATAACGTTTTAAAGTAAATACTTTTGATAGTGACGCAAGTTTTAAAATTATTTTCTAGATCACAAAGAGGCTAAGTAAACATTGGGTTTTTCAAACGTTATCACGTTTTACGAAAACACTTCAATGTAACATCGCCAGATTCGGCCATAACGTCCAAGCCGAGTTTGGGGTGTTATATTAGGACATTTTATTAGCATTTTTATCATTTGCATTAGGAGCTTGGACTGTTTTTACATATTAGATACTTTTAATACATGTGTAAGGGTTGTGTTTGGTGGTTTGGTAGGTGTAGGATGTGGAGAAAGAAATAAAGGAGTGAAGGTTTTTTGGGGTGAAAGGTTGGACAGTTTGCCACCTTGTATGCAATGGCAATTCAAGAAGATGACCGAGTCAACACTCAATGTATACCAGTCTCAGCCCAACTCTAGTTGTACTAGAAAAATCTTCCTAGAAAAGGAGAAAAGATATCGTGGGCTATTGGAGCTATCCTAGGAAGAAAGGCTTATAAAAAGCCAAAGCTGGAAACCCTAAAGGGTGTGGAGATTCGAAGGCAACAATAGAGGGTAGTGACTGAGTAGAGAAAGAAAAAGAAAACTGCAGGCAATCCCTTTTAGCCATCACAGGACACTGTGCTGTTAAATTATGGATTGAAAGAAGCAGGTCACTTTCGGCCTCTTATGAGTAGTAGGTTAAGTACGATTTTTCTGAGGCATTACTGAAAGTAAGGGCAGAGTCTTAGTAATCCCAACCTTCAAATCAACATCGTAGAATTTCTATCATTTGTCGTAGTATCTTTGCCATAGCATTCTTAGTTATTTATTTATTTGCTTGCATTTTATTTATGTAATTATTTTCTTAATTGCCATTGCATTTTTACTCTTGTTTTGCCTTAAGATTTTCTAATATTAGTCAGTATACATTTTGCACTTATCCTTATTATTTTAATTAACCACTGCGTACTTAACTTGGTTTTCCCATAACATTAATCATTATCATAACTTGACCATTTCTTTACCTAATCTGATTCCAATGGAGACGATCTCACTTATCATTTTATTACTTGATTCGACGTGTATACTTGCACAATTCACATATCATATTCACACGCGACAAGTTTTTGGCACCGTTGTCGGGGATCGACAATTTGGTGTAATTTGGTTTAGTTATTTTATAAAATTTCATTAGTTTATTTAACTTAGTTTAATTTAATTTCTACAGGTTTTCCATTAGTGCATGAAAAGAGGCATTCCTTCAAACAAAGAATATCCTTTTGACCCAGAGATCAAAAAACCTTTATGAAGAAGGCGGAAAGAACTGTGAAAAATGGCTAGGAACGGGAATAATCCTGCCTCGATGATAATCCAAATGGTCAATGTAACGCCCCAAACTTTAGGTAATTATTTTTGTATGTTGTGTTACACAAATGTGTATCTACTTCAGTGGTTAAGTGTTCTGAGTGTTCTAGAAGTGTCTGAAAAGTCTTAGGTTCAAGCCTTGGCTTGTACTAAATTTTATTTTTAATTGAATAAAACCCTTGACTCTAGACAATAGGTTTTTACATAATTGTGGGGATAACATGTCATAAAAAGCCTGCTGGTCTAGGGGATAGTGGCGTGTTACTGTTACTGAGAGACTTGGGTTCGAGTCCTGCTATGTGTAAGACGTGTTTTATTTTGCAAGTTACCGTGTGAGAGGTTGTATGCCAGTGGAACTCAGATAGGCGATGGAGTGTTTGAGGGGAGTGGGGAGAATGTAACCGATTTTTTGAAGGATGGGATTTGGATAGATGGGTGATCGGTTTGAGAGTGGTGAAGAGGGAAATTAGGAGAAAATCAAGGAGTTTGGAAGTTGACGAAGTATTGGTGCCAAATTAGGATTCTTCTAAACCATTCAGTTTATTTTGGTGTCCCTAGCCACTCAGTCACAAAACCTTTTGACCCTTAGTGCCGACATTTCGATAGCTATTACCCTTTCTGCTCCTTTTCATTCTTTGGTTTTGTTGTTTGTAGGTAGCCGAATGTTACTTGTGACCTTTTGAGTATTTTCGTGTTGGCCTATTTTGGGCTGCTCTCCAATATTGTATTTTGCTTAATCGACTCTTCTCTCTCCCTTACCTTTCTTCTTTTATTTTTCCTACCTTTGCCGAACCTCCATTCTTCCCCTCTCCCAGTCGGCCATTAACATTTACCTTCTCCCTTGTCTTTGGCCAAACACTCTTCTCCTTCCCCTTATCATCTCTTTTGGGTTTCAACAGTTGCACCTTGGTCCTGTTGCCGAATTGTTCCTCTCTCTTTCTCTATCTTTACTTGTTCAACTTCCCTCCTATATTGGTAGTCAAATACCCTCTTCTCTGGTAGCTAAATCTTTCTCTGCACTCGATTAAGGTAACTTGGTTTCATGTTGGTTTTCTTTTTGGGTTGCCAAATCAATGGCTTATAGCCGACCTTGCTGTGGCTATCATCTCTATTAGCGTTCATGATTGTTTTATTTTTTTTCTCCTTCTTTTCTCTCTGTCAGAATAGCTTTCCGTCTAACACATTCTTTTCTCTGCTGGTTACTGTCAGGAGTGTGATCGTACCACCTCGTACCTCAGTTTTAGGGTGTACTGTTGTAGGCCAAATACTGCTATTCTCTATTCTTAATTTTACATTTCGGTAAGTTGTTCACTTGGTTCAAGTTACTTATGTTTACAGTAGCAGTTAACAAGATAAGGTTGTAATACAGAGTTTGCCAATGATCTTGAGGTCAATCTTGGGCAGTGGTTAAAGGGGGGTTAAATCGCAATTGTTCAATCAAGGCAGGTAACAATCACCGTTTTGGGATTCAGCGTTAATAAAAGGGTGTTTAACCTTAACGATTAAAAAGTTGATTGAATGCCTTGATGAATTGTAGGATTTGGGTACTCGTGGATTTTTAGCACTCTTCACAAGCAGGTGTGTAACCTCATTACTATCATTGTAAATTGGCAAAAGCCAAAAAATAGGATTATTGATGCTACACGAGTGTACGCTTGCTCGTGTGGTAATCCGAACGCATAAAACGTGGGCGTTTGATTGTAGAGGCCACCCTGAGCGATTTCATGGGCTTAGGCCGTTCTGGGACACGTTAGGCCGAAAAGGGTCGTGTGGGCTCCACGGGCCTTTGGACCCCACACAGGTAAACCACACGGACATGTGGATATTATTGGGCCAGGCTGTGTAGTTCGCACGGCCAAGGCCATTATTAGGCTTAGTGGGCCACACGGGCATGTGGGCCCACCTGTGCCCGCATCATGTCCCTTAGGCCCATTATCATTGTTTGATTGTTAAGGTTGCACGGGTCACCCGAGACAATTGTGGAACTACTATTGGGTCGGTAAGTACACCTAGACCCCAAATTGATAAATGACTGTTATGTCCCTAGAAGGTAAAATGACTATTATGCCCTTATGTATGTATGACCGTATTGAGCATGCCATTTTATATATTTGCATACATGCATGATATGTTGCATGAGGATGGGTTATTATGATTGGAGGAAGTGTACTATACTGGCAGCTCTGCTGCAATTTCTGTTTAGTGCCACAACCGGTGCTATTTTTAGTGTGTAGGGATAGGTGAGTTGATTTTATCCCCACATGGTATGTAGGGCTGGACGGAGTGGTGTGTAAAGGCTGGTTAGGTAGGATTTCTGATTACATATCTGTACTGTGATCGCTTCTGAATTGGGCCAAGGCCCACACTGATTTTGATACTATAATGGGCTAAGGCCCTAACTGAAATAAAACTGTTACTAAAACAGGCTTAGGCCCAGACTGTAAATGCCTACTTTATGTCTAACCGTTGTTTAGGGATTATACACTGAGTTTTTATAAACTCACTCTTCTGTTTTCTACACAGGTAATCCTTAGACGGATCGGTGCTACGAGGGACTCAAAGGTGGCCACACAACCGTATTTGCTTCCATTTTTAACTTTTAATTTATAAGTAATTTAATTTGGGTATATGTTTGTAATAAGGCCTCTTTAAGTTTTTATTTTATTTTTGGATTTATTTACTTTGATTTATATCTGTTAGTAGTAGGCCATGGATTTTAAAAAAAATAATAAATGCTTTTCCAAAACACCACGTGTACGCAACATATTTTTGAAAGCTTCTGCAATAGACATTGTTTTAAAGTGTAATAAAAATCTAATATGATTAACATTTAGCTAAAACGACTTGAGTTTTAACAAGGAACAAGTTATCCTAAATTTTCGCTAAGATCACAAAGATTTGTTAAATAAGAACGGGTTTTCAACGAAATTATGTTTTTTCGAAAAATATTTCAATGTGACATCGCAGATTCAGCCATAATGTCTAGGCCGAGTTTGGGGTGTTACAGTCAAGATGCTAATCCTCCTGCTTGTAGGCTGATACCTAGTCTAAATGATAATTTGAATGGTTAGGGTGTTAATCCTCATGTTCGTGGGGTGATAGATGACTAAGATAGACCAATCTGAGAACATGTTGTGCTAATTTTGGATGACCTGAATATAGGGATAGTCAAACCACAAATACAAGCTCAGTAGTTTAAGCTAAAACTGTTAATGTTTTAGATGTTTCAAATAGTAGGACAGTTTGGTGGACTGCCCACTAAAGATCCAAGACTGCATTTACGACTTTTTCTAGAGGTTTGTGACTCGTTTAGATAACAAGGTGTTCCTGAAGAAGCTCTGTGACTTAAGCTGTTTCCGTATTCTTTAGGAGACCGTGTGAAAGCATGGTTGAATGCTTTGCCATCAGGAATAGTGGCACCATGGAATGATCTTTGTCAAAGATTTTTGCTATGGTATTGTCGTGTGTGAATGTGTAATGCGAATGTGCATGCACTACACGTTGAATCAAGTAATAAAGTGATGAGTGAGTATTGTCTCCACAGGGATCAAAATTGATTAAAATAGTTTGTTATGCTATTACTATGAAATTGACTAGTTAAACTGTGCAAAAGAAACAGATGACAAATTGATAAAGAAATTTAAAGAATGGATTAATAAAATCAATTATGAATGAAAATATGATAGGGCAATTAAAATGTTGTGGCAATTCTCAAAGAATAAGTGGGAAAGAGTTTGTACTATTGAATGATAAAGGTTGGAGTTACTCAGGCTTTGTTTTTATATCAGAATAATGCCATGGCTTTATCTTGACCATTCTACTGCTTAGGGACTCACTACTGCAGTCTGCATCTTTCGAAATCTAGACTTTAAGCTATCATTCTGAATTTTTGTATGTCTACAGAACTCAAGAATGATATCCAGATGGTTCTTCATTTCCCTGTATAGATCGCAACTTCTATGTCTAGAATGCTACAAATATTCTTTCGAATACTTGCATGTTTCAACCGATAATAATACAATTTATTTAACCTTTCCAAAATTAAATTAGATCTAATAACATACCATACAGTCATTTATGTCTAGAGCTTGCATACTTGCATTTAACATAATCACAAATTGACTGAAATAGTATTCTACTTAAAATCAAACCATGGGCATTAAAGATAATAAAAATTCACCCAAATAATTCCAAACCCATGAGATTTAGCTCATGGGTTGGATATTCAAATCCAAAACAAAATCATTCAACATCATTGTTTAAGTTTACGAATCACAAAGTTCAAATCAGAAAATAAAGGTAGAACTACAAGAAGCTCTTGCTACTCCAGCTTTCATTCTAATAATAAAATTTGATGCAAAACCTAGGGCAAATTTCTCTTTCCCTTCCTTACGTCTATAACTCCTTTGCGCTGTAAGCTACTACCTTCTCCTCTCTTTCTCTGAGATCTTTTACGATAACCTGATGTAGAGAGAAAAACTATTCCCTAGTTCTTCTTTCTATCCAGATTCCTCTTTTCTCTTTCCTCTTTTTTTCTTTATAGGGTAGGTCCCTCCCTCTCAGCACACACCTTTTGCTTCCTTTTTTTTAGGCTGGTTTATCTAGCACAAGTACAGCTGGCTAAGAGTGACTTAGACTAAGTGTTGCATCATCTTTCTGGAATTGCCATGGCATTCTTGTTGGCAACCTAACCAACATTTTGCCATGACAATCTTTCACTTCCTTCATTTTCCTACTCTTTTTTCTCTTCTCTTCTTCATCCTATATCTGCTGCCAACCACAACCAACACTTTTCTTCCCAAATAATAAAAGTAACAAATAATAACTTTTATGGAACAATCCAAGCTTTGTTATGCAATTTTCTAAAAATATCTAAAAATGCAAACATATTTACTTAATTATAAACAATTAATTCAATTTAGAGGCTTGAAGTATAACTCTTTTCAAGAGTTATCAGGTATAATCCCCCAAATATGTCAAGCTTAGAAATGATATCACATCTTTTCGGCAATTGGAGGATGAAACACTATATGAAGCTTAAGAACAATTTAAAGACTTAATTTGAAAATGTCTGATGCATAGATTTCAACATTGGACTCAAATGGAAATATTCTATAATGGGCTGAGTACACATACAAGGATGGTAGTTGATGCTTATGCCAACGGTACTTTGTTGAATAAATCTTATAATGAAGCATATGAGATTTTAAAAAAGATTACCAACAATGATTATCAATATCCTACCACAAGATTTGGGACGGGCAAGAGAGTTGTTGGTACTATGGAGCTGGATGCAATCACTTCATTGATAGCCTAGGTATCTTCTTTGGCTAATATGATTAAAATAATGAAAATGCCTATAGTAGTCTAGGAGATAAAAACAACTAAACTATTGTATGCTTATTGTGGTGAAGATCATGTGTTTGATGAATGTCTATCAAATCCAACATCTGTGTGCTACAAAGGTGATTTCAACTGGAACAATAACCCCTACTCTAACACGTATAATCCTGGGCAAAAGCGACATCCGAACTTTAATTAGAAAAATCAAGGTATGGGGGAATTTTAACAATATGGCAAGACAAAATGCCATCAACACACTGCCTGGTTATACTCAGCCTATGCCGAGGTAAAATGTCTAGCAAGGTCAGGCGTCGGTTTCATCATCATCATCTACTGAAGCCTTGCTGAAGGAATACATGGCCAAGAATGATGCTGTAATTCAAAGTCAGGCTGACAAATAGTGAATGCTTTAAATTCGAGACCACAATGGGCATTGCCAAGTGATACCAAAAATTTAAGATCATAAGGGAAGGAGCAATGCAATGCCATCACTCTTAGAAGAGAAACTCAGCTTGATGACATTGCTCAAGATGCCACGGCAGAAGAGGATAACTCGAATAACATTCAGGTAAAGATCCTAGAGACATCTGAAAAACATATTGAACCTAAAAAGGGTAAGTAGCCAAATGCTATGGCAGAATCAGAACATATTGTCTATAAAAATGCCACAGTAAAACAATATCAACAACTTGAAGGACGACCACCTTTACCTTTTCTTCGGCAATTTCATAATTCTAAGTAGGATATTCAGTTCAAAAGATTTTTGGAGGTTTTGAAGCAACTCCATATCAACATACCACTAGTTGAAGCTTTGGAGCAAATGGCCAACTACGTGAAATTTATGAAAGATATATTGTCAAAGAAGCACAGATTGGAAGAATTTGAGACCGTCACTATCACTGAAAGGTGCACAGCAAGGTTGACAAATAAATTACCCCCAAAGTTAAAAGACCTAGGGAGTTTCACTATCCCATGTTCAATTGGAAATAATTATGTTAGTAAGGCATTATGTGATTTAGGAATGAGTATAAATCTAATGCCTATGTTTACTTTCAAGAAGCTAGGAATTGGAAAAGCAAGACCTACTACGGTTACGTTGCAACTGGCTGATCGGTCCTATGCGCATCTGGAAGGTAAAATTGAGAATGTGTTGGTTAGAGTATATAAATATATCTTTCTTGCGAATTTCCTTCTTTTAGAATGTGAAACTAACCAAGATGTGCCAATTATTCTTGGAAGACCTTTTCTTTCTACTAGCGGGACTTTAATTGATGTACAAAAAGGCGAGCTGACCATAATGGTAAATGATCAGCAGGTTACCTTCAATGTGTTTAATGCTTTGAAATGTGCTGATGTTAATGATGAATGCCACACCATTGGGTTGATAAAAATAGCAGTAGAAGAATTCACCAGATATTGCCACAACAATTTCGACAATAACGAAGACTCACTTGAGCAAAGTGGTATAGTAAGTTTTGAAGAATTCGGTGAATTTATGGAAGCCCAACATATAGTAGATAGAGTATGGAAAAGGTTTGAACCCTTGGATCTATCAAATTAACCTTTCAATCATCCTAAACCTTCTATAGAGGAACCTCCCCCAATAGAGTTAAAACCTTTGTCGCAACATTTGAAGTATGTATATTTGGGCGAAAACAATACTTTGTCGGTAGTAATTTCTACGGAGCTAACACCCGAGCAAGAGGCAAGATTGTTAGAAGCTCTTCGGTGATTTAGGAAGGTACTGGGATGGACCCTAACTGATATAAAGGGAATTAGCCCTGCATATTAATTACTGAATTCGATTTTGAAAGAAGTTTGCCAAGAAAGAGAATATTAATTGGCTTAAGCTGGCATCATTTACTTGATTTCAAACAGCTCATAGGTGAGTCCTGTGTAATGTGCACCCAAGAAAGGAGGTGCCATAGTGGTAAGTAATGACAACAATGAACTTATACCAACTTGCATTGTCATGGGATGGAGAGTATGTAAGGATTACCACTAGCTTAACAAGGCAACTAGGAATGATCATTTTCCCCTAACATTCATTGATCAGATGTTGGATAGATTAGCTGGGAAAGCTTTCTACTATTTTTTGGATGGTTATTCAGGATATAATCAAATTGCTATAGCCCCCAATGACTAAGAGAAGACAACTTTCACATGTCCATATGGTAACTTTGCGTTCAGAAGAATGTTGTTAGGGTTATGTAATGCCCTGACAACTTTTCAATGTTGTATGATGACCATACTCTCTAACATGGTGGAAAATTTTCTTGAAGTCTTCATGGACGATTTTTCTATGTTCAAGAAAAATTTTAAAGATTGTTTGAAAAATCTGGAATTGGTTCTATGCTGCTGTGATGAAACGAATCTTGTTTTTAATTGGAGAAATGCCACTTTATAGTTCGTGAAGGAATTGTCCTAGGGCATAAGATATCATAGAGAGGAATTGAAGTAGATAGAGAAAAAATTAAAGTGATAGAAAAATTGCCACATCCCACCAATGTCAAGGGTATTAGAAGTTTTTTAGGTCATGTAGGTTTCTATAGAAGATTCATTAAGGATTTTTTGAAGATATCTAAACCCTTGTACACTTTGTTGGAGCAAAATAGACCTTTCAATTTCGATGAGCATTGTTTGGTAGCATTTGAAAAGTTAAAGAAGAAACTTATAGCAGCACCAATTGTAGTAGCTCTGAAATGGACATGCCTTTTGAATTTATGTGTGATGCCAGTAATTATTTTGTGGGAGCCATGTTGGGGAAAAGGAAAGATAAAATACTGCAGGCAATATACTATGCTAGCAGAACTTTATTGGAAGCACAACTTGACTACAACACCACAAAAAAGGAGTTATTGGCTATGGTGTTTGCGTTCGATAAATCTCATTCTTATCTCATTGGTATAAAGGTCATAGTCTGCACAGATCACTCTACTATTAAGTATCTAATGAGAAAGAAAGATGCTAAGCCAAGGTTGATTAGGTGGATACGATTGTTGTAGGAGTTTGACTTGAAAATTGAGATTGGAAAGGGACTGAGAATCAAGTGGCTGATCACTTATCGAGGTTAGAATCTAGAAGTGAAAATGATTATGATACACTTATTAAAGAAGAATTTCTAGACGAGTAGTTGCTAGTTGCCACGATATTACCTCGGTATGTTGACATAATGAACTATTTAGTGAATAGTGTGTTGCCACCCGATCTCAACAGTCAGAGAAGACAGAAATTTCTTCATGATGTCAAACATTATTATTGGGACAAACCTTTCTTATTTAAACATTGTGCTAATCAAATAATTAGGTAACGTGTTCCCGACGATGAAATACATAGCATTCTATAGCATTGTCATTCATCTCTGTATGGAGGATATTTTGGAGGGATGAAGACTACTACTAAAGTACTTCAGTTAGGATTTTATTGGCCAAGACTATTCAAGGGTGCTCATGAATTCTATCAGTCATATGATCGTGTCAGAGAATAGGAAATCTATCTGGAAGACACAAAATGCCATTGCAAAGTATACTAGAGATTGAGTTGTTTGATGTATAGGGAATAGACTTTATGGGTCCATTTCCACCATTAGTAGGCAAGGTGTACACACTATTAGCAGTGGACTATGTCTCTAAGTGGGTCGAAGTTGTCACCCTTTACTAATAATGCAAGGTCAGTAATGAAGTTTTTATACAAGAACATTTTCATAAAATTTGGTACACCTTGAGCTATTATTAGTGATGAGGGGTCTCATTTTGATTGTAAGTTGGTAGCTAATTCTTTGTAGCAATATGGGGCGAAACATAATATTGCCACAACATATCACCCCCAAAATAAAACGGACAAACTGAAATTTCGAACAGAGAAATTTATTTTTTTTTTAGAAAAAGTGGTGCATCCTACTTGTAAGGATTGGTCTACTAGATTGAATGAAGTTTTGTGGGCGTATCGTACCGCATACAAAACTCTATTAGGGATGTCCCCTTTTAAGCTTACCTATGGCAAGCCATGTGATAACTTTTGAAAAGAGTTATATTTCATGCCTTTAGACCTAGCTAATTGCTTGTATTTAAGTACATTTTGTTACATTTTAGGACATTTTTAGTTAGCATTTTTAATATTGCATTAGAACTTGGACTGTGTTGGAATTAGGTGCTTTTAATCGCTTATGGTGCAGTTTTTTGGGTGTTGGTATGGCAGGAATAGGTTTTAGAACGATGAAATAAAGGAGTGAAGTTTTGTCAGGACAAAAGTGCAGACAGTATTCTAGCACGAATGCCATAGCAATGCTGGGAAAACCAAGTCAACATTTTTCGCGCAACAGTCCTAATTCAAATTCAAACTTGTACCAGATAAATCCCCCTAAAAGAGAAGAAGATAATCACAAGCTGTTATCCAACCTTATCTAATCTATTTATAAAAGTTGATGAAAGAGACATCACAAATGGCGAAAAAAAAAGAGAGGGAAAGATCCTTAGGCGTGAATAAGGGTTCAACTGTGCAAAGGAAAAGAAGTCGAAGGCAGTTCTTCTTAGCCATCATAGGATACTGTGCTGCTGAAGTGTGGACTGGGCAAGCAAAAGCTATTTCCCACAGTTCTTCTGTTGTTTCCATTAGTGTTCCTTCTAAAGATTGAATTGAAGTAACATAATGTTGGATAATATTTTGGTTTGGAATTTTATTTCATAGCCCCATGAGCTAAATCTCATAGGGTTGGGATTACTTTCAATAAAACCTTAATTATTTTTATGGATGCAGTATATCTCTAATTTACTTTACTATTTCATTTGATTGTTCTTATTTCTTAATTAAAATGCAAACTATCTTTAGACATAGTTCGCATGCTTATAAACTGATTCTAATTCTGAAAGGGTTGGATTGGTTGGATTAAAATTAAATAAGATGAGAAAGTATTCGATAGGCACTTGTAGTCGACTCTAGACATAGTCACAATCTAGAAGGAGCCCATGCAAGATATCTAAAAATCCTATAGACATGGGAAAGGTAACTTGAGGTTTTGCTCTCACGAGAGGCAAGCCATTTTAGAACTCTTCTGTGTAGTAAAGTAGATACGATTTTGCCAAGGCATTATTGACAGTAAGGGTCTATTCTAGGTAATCCCAACCTTCCGTATCAACATCACTCTATCCTTATTCTTTGTCGTAGTATCTTTGCCACAACATATTTAGTTATTTTTTTCTTTGTTTACACTTTATTCGGATAATCACTCTTGTTATTGCTCTCACTTTTGCCATAACATTTCCAATTATTCATCAATTCCATCTATTGCATATACCATCATTCCTTTGAATTATCATTATATACTTACCTTAGTTTACCATAGCATTTTATTCATCATTCTTGCCATAACATTAACCATATTACAATAACTTGACCAATTTTATGCCTCAATCCGATCCTCGTGGGAACAATACTCACTCATCACTTTATTACTTGATTCAACCTGTATACTTACACAAAACACATATCATTTCACATGGGACATCATGTCACCTTCCTGTTGAACTTGAGCACAAAACATTTTGGGCTATTAAGAAGCTGAACATGGATTGTGTAACACCCCTTAATCCTTATCCGCCGCCGAAACAGGGTTACGAAGCATTACTGGACATTTCAGATTCAATAAGAACAATCATATAATAATATAGCACACACATCATAATTTAATCATAATGTCCCTTTATTGAGCCCTCAAGACCCAAATCACGTGTTAGAAACAAATCGGGACTTAATTGGAAGTTTAGAAAATTTTTCGTGAAATTTCAAAAATTTTTCTAAGTACAAGGCTCACACACCTGTGTGGCCTAGGGACATGCCCGTGTGACTTTAAACATGCCTGTGCTTCAGGCCATGTCTGACCCCGTGTAACTCTCTAACTTAGGCCACACGGCCAGCCATACGTCCGTGTGATAGGCCGTGTGCCTCACGCGGCTAAGACACATGCCTGTGCCTCTGCCCGTCTGCAATTTCTTGGGCATTCTATTTTACATTTTTAAGATGTGGGGGACACACGGCCTATCCACACGCCCATGTGTAAGTCATGTGTCTCACACAGTCTGGTCATACGCCCTTGTGCCAGGCCGTGTGGACTCAAAATGAGCCTTATACATCAAGTTTTCGCATATAATATCCAAAACAATTCAAATTAACATCATTTAAGTCATTTCTAAATTTATACCAATTTCAACTAAAACACATCATTTAATAGTTTTAAACATGATACATATGTTCATATAGATATTCAACCCATTCCAAATTATAGCATCATTACAATCATTTCCCAAAATAACAAACACAACATTCTAGGTACATGTCATTACCAAAAAGAAACATACTTTCACTTTGAGTTCGTGATCGGCTTTGGATGTTGATTCAACATTCTAACTTTAACCTAACCTGTGCACGGAAATAAACCGTACGCTAAGTATAAACTTAGTGGTATTTCTATAATCCGAATACTTATTAAGCAAGTATTTATAATATTTATATATATCTAAACACACATAACAAAAATCATTCAAATAGATAATCAATTTCATAAACACATCATTCATAATACTTTCAATTCTCATCTTTTACTATTTCAATCTCACAATTGCTATTCAAATAGCTTTTCTCAATAGAATACACATATCATCTCACTATATCATTAACCATTTCATATACTATATCAATAACCATTCCACGAACCCATGGTTCATACATTTCATTTTCATATCTCAATTCAATATCCCATTCCAATTCATATTCAAAATCATTCAATATCATTCATATTGCCAATTCATTTATTTGCCCCTATTAACACAACTCGGACTCGGGCGAATACACGGATCCAACCAAAATACACCAATATGGCATCCAGTGCCTCATCGAATAATTCGAAGTAATAGATTGACACCCAGTGTCTCATCGGCTATGCCGAAGTAAATTGGTACCTAGTACCTCATCGAATTTATCTAAAGTAACAATTTGACACCCAGCGTCTCATCGACTCGAAGTCAAAGTATCCCTGAACACTTCCAATCCTATGGCATGCCAACTATATCCAACTCAGCCTGATACAGTTAATAGGGTTTCACATCACTTTTCAAGTACAACATATATCCAATATTCAATTTTCGCATCAGTTACATATACATATAAATTCAATTCAGTATCAAAATACTAATATTCACCTTAATTACTTACCATAAACATTTAAATTAAAATATAACGATTAATAATTAAATTCGGATTATAGAAATACAAACTGTAATTCCCGAGCTATTCCTTGTTAACCTTGTCTTTTCCTTTCCTAGCCGAGGTCTCCGGCTCAATGTTAGCTACGGAAATCGAAACAATTAAAATTTATCAATACACTATAATTTTATATTGAATATTTCAATTTATACTTAACCTTTACTCATATTTTCAATTTAGTCCCTAATCAAAACTAACTTTATTTTATTTAAACTAATTTCATATTTTCATTCAAATATCACTTTAGACTAATTTCAACTTTTAAATTTCACCATAAACCTTAATTTTGAAATTCTCTCAATTTAGTCCCTATTACTCAAAACTTATTATTTATTTTACAATTCAATCCCTTTTTCACTTCTAACTTGAAATTCTATCAATTTAACCCCTAACTCTTCAATTTATTTAACATGAACAACTTCTAAAAATCCACTAACTTCTAAAATTTCAACATAAATCAAGTAGTATTTTGTTCTAGGATTCTAAAAACATAAAATTCTCAAGAAAATGGACTAAATTGACTTACCAATTTGAGTTCGAATCCTTGAAACCCTAATTTTTCCCTTTCTTTTTCTTTCTTTCTTTTTCTTCTTTCTTTCCCTTGTTTCGTTCCCAATTCTGTTCTTTCTTTTTCTTTTATGTTTCATTATTTATTTGTTTTAATTATAATAAGAATATAATATAATAATATTTTCTTAAATAATAAGTAAGTATATATGTATATTACAAATGTATGTATGTATTTATTACACATGTATATTACCATCAACATACAATTGTCACAATTTGGTTTATTTACTTATTTAGTCCCTTAACTTTTCTCTATACTATAATTCAACTTTTACTCTATATGCAATTTAGTTCTTATACCTAATTACTCTTAATTTAAACAAATTCACCTAACCAAAACCTAATTAACTACACAACTTCGTAAATATTTTTAATAAATATTTACGAATTCATTTCACGAAAATGGAGACCCGAAAATGCACTTTTTCGATACTTGTAAATTTTGGGTCGTTACTGGCCATAAAAAGTAGTTAGAATTGAATGAAATAGAAGAGTTCCAAGCACAAGCATATGAGAATGCTAAGCTGTACAAGGAAAAGACTAAGCGTTGGCACGATAAAAGAATCATGCTGCGACAATTTAAACTAGGACAACAAGTGTTGTTATTTAACTCTAGGCTCAAGTTGTTTCTTGGTGAATTGAAGTCTCGTTGGTCAGGTCCTTTTAAAGTAGCCCAAGTGTATCCTCATGGAGTTGTTAATATCAAAGATTTGAAAATGGGGGTCACATTTAAATTTAATGAGCAACGCTTAAAACACTACTAGGGTGCGCATGTGGATCAAGATAATCACTCCACTGATCTCTGAGATGTTTGAGCTAAAATTTATTTTAATATTGTTTCCATTTATGTTTCTATAGTAGTTACGATAGTAAATGAAGTTTGTCGTAGCGTTGCGAAAAACGGGGAAATGGGTAACATGAGGATGACCAGGCAGATAAGTCAAAAGCGAGAGATTATTCTTTTGTTAGCTGGGCCAATTTTTGTTACTTGGTGAGCCCAGGGAAGAATAATTAAACTTTTTGTTTATGGATTAGAGCACTTCACATTTCATCTAAAATGTAACGCCCCAAACTTTAGGTAATTATTTTTGTATGTTGTGTTACACAAATGTATATCTGCTTCAGTGGTTAAGTGTTCTGAGTGTTCTGGAAGTGTCTGAGAAGTCTTGGGTTCAAGCCTTGGCTTGTTCTAAATTTTGTTTTTAATTGAATAAAACCCTTGACTCTAAACAGTAGGTTTTTAAATAATTATGGGGATAACATGTCATAAAAAGCCTACTGGTCTAGGGGATAGTGGCGTGTTACTGTTACTGAGAGACTTGGGTTCGAGTCCTGCTACGTGCAAGGTGTGTTTTATTTTCCAAGTTGTCGTGTGAGAGGTTGTATGCTAGTGGAACTCTGATGGGTGGTTGGAGTGTTTGAGGGGAGTGGGGAGAATGTAGCCAATTTTTAGGAGGAGATTTGGGGATCTGGATAGAGTTTGAGAGTGGTGAAGAAAGAAATTAGGAGAAAATCAAGGAGTTTGGAAGTTGAAGAAGTATTGGTGTCGAATTGGGATTCTCCTAAACCATTCGGTTTGTTTTGTGTCCCTAGCCACTCGGTCACAGAACATTTTGACTCTTAGTGCCGAAATTGTTCTAGTTTTGCTCTCCATTTCGATAGCTATTACCCTTCCTACTCCTTTTCATTCTTTGGTTTTATTGTTTGTGGGTAGCCGAATGTTACTTGTGACCTTTTGTGTATTTTCGTGTTGGCCTATTTTAGGTTGCTCTCTAATATTGTGCTTTGCTTGATTGACTCTTCTCTCTCCCTCACCTTTCTTCTCTTATTTTTCTTACCTTATGAGGCAATGGCTATCACCTATTTTTCTTACGCAGAGTTTGCATATAACAATGGCTATCAATCTAGCATATAGATGGCACCTTATGAGGCATTGTAACACCCCCTTACCCAAGACCGTCGCCGGATTCGAGCACGAGGCGTTAACAGACTTAACTTATCACCTAAACAATTTAAAACAATTTATTTTACCTTTCGTACTAAACTGTCCATCTACGTCACAGCCGCTAAAAAATTCATATCTCGAGTTACGAAACTTAAAATCTAAATCCGTAAATTTTCCCTGAAACTAGACTCATATATCTATTTACTAATTTTTTTCTAAGATTTTTGGTCAAGCTAATTAGTACAGTTTATTAGTTAAAGTTTCCCCTATTTCAGTATTTGACTACTCTGACCTCTATTCATTACGAATCACTTTTATCTCTGTATAGAATTCAAATGACTATGCCGTTTGTTCCTCTTAAAAGTAGACTCAATAAGGAATCTGTACATATAAAGTATGACTCCTAATTATTTTTTTACAATTTATAATGAATTTCTAAAGTCAGAATAGGGGATTTAGAAATTGCTCTGACCCTGTTCCACCAAAACCCAAATATCTCATGAAATATAACTCATTTACCTGTTTTTTTCTTCCACATGAAAATAGACTTAATAAGCTTCAAATTCATATTTTACTCACCATTTAATTCTGTCTCTACTATTTTTAGTGAATTTTCAAACTCACGTCATTGCTGCTATATGATACTGTTTTATAGCAAATTTCACCTTTTTATGAAATTCCATGGATTAGATAACACATTAAGCATACATAACACCAAATATGACCTTTGATTAGCCATTCCAATGGCTAATCTTTACCAAGCATTTCCTTACCACTCAATAGCCATATCATAAGATTATATACACAAAATGATTATAATGCTATACATGCCATACTCAAAGTATACAAGCCACTATACCAAAATAGTCCTCGGATAGTGTGAACGAGTCTCCGACCGATCTCGATTTTCGAACTGACTTGTCAAAACTACAAAGAATGGAAAGGAGGGAGTAAGAATAAATGTTTAGTAAGTTCACATGCAAATAGCAAGTAACATAATCATGCAATCCAACACAAAACATCATTTGCATAAATATCATCAAAACATTCATGTTACATATGCATTTACTATCTTACAACAATTTCATCATACCAAGTTCTCAACCCGAGTGTTTAAGCACATACCTATCAAATTTTCTCATTCACCACACTTACCAACATGTCACCTTCGTTTTAGGTACTCTCCTTATTCACTTAAGATTCACCCGTTGAACACATCGGAATATGATTCAAATACACGGATTGCATGCACATAAGTGCCATACCCGCAGCTAGACAAACTCAATAGCCTGTGGAAATTATGTATCCAAGCTACCATGTAATCCGCCCATAAGTAAACTCGGACTCAACTCAACGAGCTCGGGCGTTTGCATCCATAAGTGAACTCGGACTCAACTCAACGAGTTCGGAACTCAAATATCCTAGTGACATGTCACTTGTATTCTAATCTATTCCCAAGGTTCAAATGAGATTTTCCTCGATTACACATCTTTGCCGTCTTCCACGGAATGTCAAAACCGATACTCGGTAGCATTTCATATTTTTCAAGTAGATCACATAATTTGCATATTACTCAATAATAACCACAAAGCATAATATTTCATGATAATAATCATCATATAATATAAATATCATTAAATTACTTAAAATGAAAATTATGTTACCACATTTACATATGAACTTACCTCGGTACAAAATATTAGAAATCGAGCCTATTCCTCAAAAACTTTATTTTTCCCTCGATCACGACTTGAATCTCGTTTCTCTTGATCTATAATAAAAAAATTAGCTTATTTAATACTCACATTTATTAAAACAGTCCTTGACTCAAACTTTGGAAAAATTACATTTTTGCCCCTAAACTTTTACATATTTACACTTTTGCCCCTAGGCTCAAAAATTAAACTTCATCCTGTTTTCTTATGTTTTATGACATGCTGATCATTTTTCCCTTCTATGGCAACATCAAATTCTCACTCTAACATATACTTATGAACATTAGGTATTTTTACCGATTATGTCGTTTTACTCGTTTTCACGTAAAATCGCTTAGCAAAAGTCATTTAACACAATTTCAAGCTTCATTCTACCATAAAACATAAAAATAAACACACTTCACCTATGGGTATTTTTCCAAATATAAACCCTAGGTTAAATTATTGCTAGAATAAGCTTAATCAAGTTACCGGGACTCCAAAAACGTAAAGAACATTAAAAACAGGGCTTGGAATCACTTACTATGGAGCTTGGAAGCTTGAAACAAACCCTAGCTATGTAGAACCCTTGAAATTTTGTCCTAATGAAGAAGATGGACATATTTTGCCATCTTTTCCCTTTTTTTAATCTTTTAATTACCAAATGACTAAAATACCCTTCATTAAAAACTTTGGTTCTTTCTACCTATGTATGTCCATTTTTGTCCATGAAAACCTAATGGTATAATTACCATTTAAGGACCTCTACTTCAATTATGCTCTTCAATTAAATTCTTTAACATCTAAAACTCATAATTATCAACTTTTGCAATTAAGTCCTAATAGGTAAATTAGACATGCAATTCATGAAATTTTCTAGCGATATTCTAACACATGCATCTAATCACTCAATAAATTATAAAAATTAATCGGAGTAATTTTTTCTACTTCAGAATTGTGGTTTCGAAACCGCTATTCCGTTTAGGCCCTAATTCGGGATATCACAGGCATTATATGGTCGTAGGTGTCGTACTCTTTCGTGTTGGACTGAGTTGGGAGAGCGGCATGTTTTGGGCCCTGAATTAGTTTCTAATACCAACGATAAAGTCAAACTTATTCGGGATCGACTGAAGGCAGTATCAGACAATTTTGTAGAAGTTGTAAAAATGGTATAAAAGGGTGTTTTGATGAGAATTATAGTTTACTATAGTTATAAAAATGGTTTGGCTAGGCCTATAGAGTGAGAAAATTGAATAAAAATCACTTTACGAGCCTAGGGGCAAAAGTGTAATTTTGACAAAGTTTAGGGGCAAAAATGTAATTTTTCCAAAATATGATTTTTGGATCACATTAAATAATGTGACTAATAATTGAACTAAATGTGATATTATAGATCAAGGAAAATAAGGATTGGACCTAGATCGGGTGAAAAACAGAAAATCGACGGTTAGGTTCCTTTTTGCTATTTTGGTGTCGAGGTAAGTTCGTGTGTCAATAATATTGCAATGCTATATTTGAATTGAAAATTTTATATTATTATTGCATGAATGGCATGATTTAATATATTGAAAAGTGATGAAAGAATGGTATATAAAATTTGTGAGAACAATGATATATGACTAGTAGCACATGAAATGTTTGATGGTTTAATCATTGATGGCTTGCTATATAATAGTTGAATATATTGAGAATGTTATATAACATGATATTTTATTAAGTTGGATAACTTGTGAAAAGAGTCAAAAGGAAGGTAAGTTTGTATGTAAATAATATATCGATTCTTTTTATGTTATTATATTTTGTTATTATATGAGATGTGGCTGCCTATAGAATGATCATTTGATGTAAATTACGAATTGAAATGGACTATGAAATAATTTGTTAAATGTTGAAAAGTCAGGAATTTCTCAGTTGAACCTTCGGAATAGAAATGATACGAATGATCCATTGTGAGAACATATGTGTAGTACTATGTGCAGGATACTATGTGTTTAAAATGGTTTTAGGTCACGTGTGTAGTACTAAGTGCAGGCTACTACGTGTACCAGATAGTTAGGTCGCATGTGTAGTACTAAGTGCAGGCTACTATGTGTACTCGACAACTTCGATCACGTGTGTAGTACTAAGTGCAGGCTACTACTTGTATCAAATGGTTAGGTCACATGTGTAGTACTAAGTGCAGGCTACTACATGTACCAGATAGTTGGGTCAAGTGTGTAGTACTAAGTGCAGGCTACTATGCCTAGCCAACAACTTCGATCACGTGTGTAGTACTAAGTGCAGGCTACTACGTATATCAGATGGTTAGGTCACGTATGTAGTACTAAGTGCAGGCTACCACGTGTACCGGATTGTTGGTCGCATGTGTAGTACTAAGTGAGGCTACTATGCGTACCAGATAGCTTCGGTTACAAGGGTGGTAAAATGTGCAGGCAACCGTGTATCTGTTATTATTCCAATGAGTTCAACGGGAAATTGACTGAGTGAAAATACATGTGAACATGACCATGTGATGAATAAGTACAGGTATATGTCTGTGGAAATTTATGAGCAATATGCTCGATAGTTGAGCGAACTTTCGGTAAGATGGAATGGAGTAAGTGTTACAATAAAAGTTACTACAAAGAAAACATGAAAGAGTGAAATTTAGTAATAAATCAGTTTTGGACAGTAGCAGTTGTGTGACTTTGAAAAATCACCAAAAATGGCAGAAATTGAATTAGAAGTTGAATAAGATATGAAATAAAAGCTTATTGAGTCTATTTTCATATAAAGGAAACAGTGTAAGCAAAATAATTTCATATTATGAGATATTTGAATTTTTGTGAGACAGAGTCAGAATGATTTTGGAATCCCCTATTCTGATTTGGGAAAATCATTTAAAATTGTACAACAATAATTATGGGTTATAATTTATATGCTTAAAATCCTTAATGAGTCTATTTTTGAAAGAAACAAATGAGAAAATTATCCAAATCTTGTATGAAGAGATAATTAATTTTTAGTGCAGAGGGGTCAGAACTATAAGACAGTGAAACAGGGGTGACTTTAAAGAATAAATTGTACTTTAAAGAATAAACATTTGGGCCTGCATTATGGCCCTTGGGCCCATTTTTCCTGTTCGATTGTTAAGGTTGTACGGGTCACCCGAGACGACTATGGACCTACTGTTGGGTCGATAAGTACACCTAGACCCCAAATTGATAAATGACTGTTATGTCCCTATGAGGTAAAATGACTGTTATGCCCTTATGTATGTATGACCGTATTGAGCATGCCATTTTATATATGTTGCATACACGCATGATATGTTGCATGGGGATGGGTTATTATGATTGGAGGAAGTGTACTGTACAGGCAGCTCTGCTACAATTTCTGTTTAGTGCTGCAACCGATGCTATTTTTGGTGTGTAGGGATGGGTGGGTTGATTTTATCCCTACATGGTGTGTAGGGCTGAACGGAGTAGTGTGTAGAGGCTGGTTGGGTAGGATTTCTGATTACATATCTGTACTATGGCCGCTTCTGAATTAGGCCAAGGCCCACACTGATTCTAATAATGTAATGGGCTAAGGCCCTAACTGAAATTAAATTGTTACTGAAACAGGCTTAGGCCCAGACTGTAAATGCCTACTGTATGTCTGACTATTGTTAAGGGATTATACATTGAGTTTTCATAAACTCACCCTTCTATTTTCTGCACAGGTAGTAATTTTTAGGCGGATCGGTGCTGTGAGGGACTCGAAGGTGGCCACAGAACCGCATTTGCTTCCATTTTTAACTTTTAATTTATAAGTAATTTAGTTTGGGTATATGTTTGTAATAAGGCTTCTTTAAGTTTTTATTTTAATTTGGGATTTATTTACTTTTATTTATATTTGTTAGTAGTAGGCCGCGGATTTTAAACAAATAATAAATGTTTTTCCAAAACACCACGTTTACGCAATATATTTTTGAAAGCTTTCGCAACAAACATTGTTTTAAAGTGTAATAACAATCTAATATGATTAACATTTAGCTAAAACGACTTGAATTTTAACAAGGAACAAGTTATCCTAAATTTTCGCTAAGATCACAAAGATCTGTTAATAAAGAACGAGTTTTCAACGAAATTATGTTTTTTTGAAAAACACTTCAATGTGACATCACAGATTTGGCCATAACATCTAGGCTGAGTTTGGGGTGTTACGTAAAAAATCCTCTTAATTTTCTTCTTTCTTCCTCCACGTCACGCGACTTCCCTAGCACATGTCACTTTTGCTGAATTGTTATCACTATCTCACTTATTTTTCTCTCATCAACTGCTCATGTCTCTTAAGTTCCCTTTAAGGTTTTCATTTTTATTACTTCTCTTTTCCTTCAATCTCTCATATCTTTTCTTCCACTACATTATCCAAGATTTTTTTCTAGTTTTCTTCAATGGCTCGCATTAAAACTGCTGAATCATCAAGGCTTGGTGCTACTCAACCAAAGACATTCTTTAACAGTGCCGTAGCCATGAGATAAAATAGCAACATTACGAAGCGCCCTTTATATTTTAAGCAAGGGTTCTTATTTAAAGATGAACCATATATGGGATACGATGAATCTGTGTCCTCCATAGTAGAAAAACATGGGTAGAATATTTTTTGTTTGCACCCCGAGGACGTTTTAGGAAAAACTTTTAAAGAATTTTATGCCCATGTCAACTCTCTAGATTCCCCTTTTATCTACATAAGAGGTACTTCCGTTCCTTTTGATGAAGACCATATTAATGCTTAGTTTGGTCTTGTAAGAATACAGGACAAACACATGTTGTTTGCTGAAAGTATTACCACTGAAGGTTTAGTGGAAGATTTATGTATCGAAGGAACGCGATAAACTATTTTCAGTCAGGAGTGTTATACTGTTGAGAGGGCTTTGTTGAAGCCTATTGAGAAAATTTGGTATCATTTCCTGAGGAGTTGACTTATGCCGTCTACACACAATACAACTGTTTCAGAAGAAAGAATGCTTTTGTTGTACTCCATTATAAAAAGGAGAAGGGTTAATGTCAGGAGGATCATTTTTCAAGAAGTACATCGGTGTGCTGAGAAAAATATCGATAGTTTAAACTTTTCTTCACTTATTACTACTCTCTGTCGAACCACCCGAGTCCCTTTCAATGTGGAGGAGGATATCACCCCTAATAAGGGTAGGCTGACCAGGACCATCTTTGCCAAGATCCAAGGCACTGATGCTACTAAGGAAACTCAGCATAGCCATGCCACCACATCCTCTGCTATGCATACTCCCAGGATAGCACCTCCAATTTCTCGTAGCTCCATTGAACAACAAATAGCGAACTCTTTGAAGCATTAGAGTAAAAGATGTCCCTTTTTGAAATCCAGCAGTTTCACTTAGCTGAGGAGATGACACAGGCCCAGCAACAGCAAGTTGAATATTGGGCTTATATGAGGAGTAGAGATTTGGCTTTAAGGAAATCCCTACAAAAGAATTTTACAAAGCTAATGCCAAAATTTCCTATCTCTCTAGCCACCCTGCTCCCATTTGCTGATGCTGCCAAGGAGCCCACTCAAGCTGCTATTGAAGCACCCACTCAACCTGCTACTGAGGCACTTACTCAAACTACTACGAAAGAGCCCGAGAAGACAACATCCCTAAATGCTGAGAAGGAGGAAGAAGGAGAAAACGAGGATATTGCCACCATTGCCACCACTAAAGGGAAAGACTTTATTCCACCTTCGCCACTAGCTCCCGTATTTGCATAGGACTGTGACATTGATCGTCTGATCGATGAACTCATGGAAATTGATAAAGAATAGGAAGAAATGACCCCTAAAAAGAGGAAGTGGCGGTACAAGGTCAATGCATGAAAGTCCACTCGTCGGGCAGAATGAAGTATCTACATGCTAGTTCAAGCCAACTAAGTTTTTTTTCTTTTTTTTCTTGCATGCATCTTGAATTTTATTTTCTTTTGCCATGGATTGGACCATCCAACACTAGTTCACCAGACCTACCGACGTACACCATCTTGCCAGACTTCCTAGCGTACACTGTCTCGTCGGACTTGCTGGGTGTAAACTAGCTTGCCAAGCCTTCTGGCGAACTTTAACTTGCCAAACCTACTGGCGGACTCTACCTTGCCAAACCTACTGGCGGTCATAGTTCACTAGACATAAATTTCTAGGCCCTATTTTAGGATGTTACAATTTGAATTTGGGAAATTTTCAAATGGGAAGATGAGAAGAGAGGGAAAACAAGAATTAGGGGTTTTATAATTGAATTTAAAAATTGATTTTTAAAACTTAGGGAAATTGCTTTTGGGTAGCTTTCAAGTTTGACCATTATTAAAATCAATTATTGTAACGCCCTAAAAATCCTTGATATTTATTTTCGTACGTTTGTGTTACACAAATGCATGTCTGCTTCAGTGGTTAAGTGTCCTGGGAAGAGTCTGAGAAGTCCTGGGTTCAAGCTTTGGCTTGTGAAAAAGTTTTGTTTTGAATGAATAAACCTCTGTCTCTTGTCAGTAGGCTTTAAATAAATATGGGTAAAACATGACAGAAAGGGCCTGCTGGTCTAGGGGATGAGTGGCGTGTTACTGTAACATGAGGTCTGAGGTTCGAGTCCTGTTTTATGCAATAGAGTGTTTTATTTTGCTGCTAAGGCCGTGAGGGAGTTTTAGTCAACTCGAAATACTGAAGAGTTGTAGTGGAATTTGAATTAGGTTGTTGAGGGAGGAGTGGACGGTTTTGAGGGAACTAGGGAGGAAAATTTGGGATTTTGAAATGAGTGGGAGAGTTAGTGTCGAATTTGAACTCTTGCCTCTTAGGATTTCGGCTTTGGGTTGGTTTTTCTCTCCATTTTCGTTTTCTAGCAATCTCTTTTTCACTTTTGGAGGCTGAATTGTGCTAGGGGATCTTGTTAGTATATTTTGTTTTCATTTTTTTCGACTTGGCTTTTCCCTACAGTTCTTTTGCTTACCGATTCCCTTTTTTTCCTCTACTCTTCTACCAGTTGTTCCTTCCCTTTTCTCTTTAGCCGAATGCCCTTTCTCCCTCTCTCTCAATTCTTTTGGTTTTAACAATCCCCTCTCTTTTCATCTTGTTGTTTTGGTCGAATACTCACTCTCTCCCTCACTCTATTCTTTCGGTTCTTGGCAATTGTTTTTTGACCAATCGGGTTCGAGTGCACACAGTTGTTCTCTCTCTCTCTCTCTCTCTCTCTCGATTGTTCCATATTTTACCTCTGTCGTATCGTGTGCTTTTGGCTTTTTTGTTGGGTGTAGGTTGATTACTTCGTTCTCCTATACTTGGTTTTATGCTTTTGGTAAGTTTATTATGCGCTTGGTTCAAACTATTTGCGTGAACAATTATAGTTAATAAGATTCGGTTGGAATACAAGTAATCTTTAAAGGCTAGTAATCAGTCTCTTGCAACGATTTAAGTGTGCAAGCCTCAATCGGTCGATCAAGGTAAGTGATAATTAATCATTTGGATAAGTGCTTGGCTGGGGTTCTTGTAATTTGATTGGTAGGCGATTAACCGAATGTTGTAATTGAATATAGGTTTAGAGTGCTCGTGGGCTATTTGCGCACTTTTGCAAACAAGGTGTGTAAACACAATCCCAACAATAGAATCGGTAAAAGTCGGAATAAGTGAACGGCGATGCTACACGGGCGTGCGCTCGCTCGTGTGGTAGCCCGTGTGACTAAACATGGGCGTATGATCGTTGAGGCTGGCCATGTGCATTTTCGGGGGCTGGGCCGGATTGGGTCGTGTGGACTTCACGGGCATGTGGGCCCCACACGGGTAAACCATACGGACGTGTGGAAATTATTAGGCCAGACTGTGTAATAGACACGACCAATGCCATTATAGGCCGTGTCGACCACACGAGCGTGTGGGCCCACATAGGCCCGCAATATGGGCCGTAGGCCCATTTTCACTATTTGACTATTAAGGTTGCACGGGCGCCCGAGACGACTATGGACCTACTGTTGGGTCAGTAAGTTTACCCAGACCCCCTATTTGATAAAATGACTATTTTGCCCCTATGTGGTGTATGGATCTATATTCATGTATGACTATATTTAGCATGCTATTTAACTGCATTGAGTTCATGTGTAATATTATGATGCCATGACATGTTGCATGATGCATTGCATGGGGATGAGTTTAATATGATTGGAGGAAGTATACTGTACTGGCAGCTCTGCTGCAAATACTGTTTAGTGCCGCAACCGGTACTACTTGGAGTGTAGGGATAGGTGGGTTGATTATATCCCCACATAAAGTGTAGGGTTGGACGGAGATAGAGTGTAGAGGCTGGTTGGGTAAGATTTCTTGATTGCATATCTGTACCATTACTGGCACTGAGATGGGCTCAGGCCCAAACTAATACTGATATTGTAATGGGATAAGACTAACTGAAATTAAACCATTACTGAAATGGGCTTAGGCCCAGACTGTATTTGCTCACTGTATGGTTGTTTGATATGGGATTACACATTGAGTTTTCGTAAACTCACCCTTCTGTTTATCTGCGCAGGTAAACCCCAAACTTAAGTGGATCGGTACAGCAGGGAACTCAGAGGTGGCCACACAACTGCTATTATTTCCGCATTTGATTTTGATTATAAGTATTATTAGTTGGGGTATTTTTATTGTAATAAGGCCTCTTTGGATTTTTATTTTTAATTTGGTATTTTTATTTGTTTTGATTTATAACTGCTAGTAGTAGGAAAAGACGCGAGTTTTCAAAAAGATAAATGTTTTTTAAAGATACCACGAATACGCAACCTGTTTTAAGAGCTTCAGTAAGAAATAACGTTTTAAAAATTAATAACATTTTAATATGATTAACTTTTTGACAAACGACTCACTTTTTTGAAAATGAATGACACATCTTAAAATCATCTTAAAGATTGTGAGGTTAAATAGAGAATGGTTTTTTTCAATGATATCACACTTTACGAAAAATACTTCAATGTAATATCGCCAGAGTCGACCATAACGTCCAGGCCGGGTTTGGGTTGTTACAATCCTTTTTTCAATTAAAACACATTTTCTTAATTATTTTCAAATTTGATATCATTTCTAAAATCTATTTTAAGATAATTAATATCCTAACACTTAATCTTAATTTCTGAACTAATTAATTTTTTAAGCCACTCATGTTATTATATTATTTTATGTCTATGAACCTAATTTCGAGATCTAGTTCTGATTCTTGGTTCACTAACTCGAGCTTACCAAACCAAAATTCGAGATGTGACAAAAATCTCGTATGTGTTATATTGTATACACGTAACCCTGTTATCTTGTCTAACTTTATCACATTTTGTTTACTTTTTTTTATACAATTCCTATTACTACTGACAAGAGGATAAGGGTTTAAGAATATTGACAACTAATCTTTGTTTATGTTACAATATCAATAATGTCAAATGAGGTATATTTAAATTTTTTTTTAATATGTTATTTTACACCTTTGGAGGGAAAATGAAATGAAATATCATAAAATACGCCGCTATTCTTTCCGTTTAAGTTAGCAAAACCCTTGTCTCACAAAAATATAATACTAATAAGTCTTAATATTCAATGTTTTCTTTTGTTGTTATTTTGAATTTTAAAAAGTAAACAAGAAAAATAAAATACTAAAAATAAATGTAATTGCCTCGTCTCGCCATTGTCCAACACCAACAGCAAAGCAAAGAAGGCCACCACCGCCAGCATCGCCACCACGTCCGCCATTGTCACGACTTTGGTGGGGGGAAAAACGATTCACTCTCACCTTTTTTCTTCCCCTACACAGAATTTCAGATTTTGTATTTTAAATTCTCAACGAAGAAAATTCTGTGAAAATCAGCCTTCTCCCCTTTTCCCCGATCATTTGACCCCTTTTCCCGACAGCCAATCAGCTGAGGAAAACCACTATCAATTTTACTCGTCTTTTTCACCTCTGAATCAGGGTTTCTGCTTTTTCTTCCACTGTGATTCCCAAAGAGGGTTTCAACAGTGAGAGCACTACCGGTAAGGGATTGGTGAAGGGCTTCGGAATTCGCTCAGGTGAGAGGGAATCAAGATTCTCAATGGAAGATTTTAGGGTTTTGTATTAGTTTTCAAGACTTTCTACTTTGTAATTTCGTTTCGATTTCCCAAACTAGAGAGCGAAATTAGGTTTTAGGATGGTATATCGGTAACGATGGTGAGACTTCTAGGACTAAGTCGAGGAGAATCGGATGAGTCACCTCGTGAAATCACCACCTCCAGGACTCCTTTAACAAGCGAGTCAGGTGAAAACGGGTGGCTTATCAGATTCTTTGACTCGGCGTTTTTCTGTGAGTGGATCGCCGTCAGCTATCTTTACAAGCATGATCATGCCGGGGTACGAGATTATCTGTGTAACAGGATGTACACGCTACCATTATCTGGAATCGAAAGCTATCTGTTCCAGATTTGTTACATGATGGTGCATAAGCCAAGCCCTTCATTGGATAAGTTCGTTATTGATATGTGCTCAAAATCACTAAAAATGGCAATGAAGGTGCATTGGTTTTTGTTGGCTGAGTTAGAGGATTCAGATGATAATGAAGGGCTTAGTAGGATTCAAGAAAAGTGTCAAATTGCTGCCACTTTGATGGGTGAGTGGCCTCCCCTTGTGCGGCCACCCAATGCAGGGTCAAGTCCGGGGAGTAAAAATCAAGTATTGAATCGGTTCCTATCCTCGAAACAGCTGTTTTTGTCATTGACTTCTTCACCTTCTACACAAAGATCATTGTCCTCCCCATCTTCAGGGAACCATTTGCAGGAAGATGGTGGCAATCAGTTGTCTCCAGAGGAGAATAAGATTTTTAAAAAGTTTATTCCAGGTCCTAAAGTCAGAGATGCCTTGTTGTTTAGGAAGTCAGCTGAGAAAGATGAAGAGGAGAACGAAAAGGACGGGTTTTTCAAGAGGATTTTGAGGGACAGCAGAGGGGGAGAGGATGAGGATTTGACATCAAGCTCAGATGGGTTCTTTAAGAGGCTTTTAAAGGATAGTAAAGGAGAGGAGGAAGAAATGACTTCTAGTTCGGAAGGGTTTTTTAAGAAATTGTTTCGAGACAGTAAGAGTGATTCTGATGATAAAATGGTTTCTAAGCCTGCAGAAGATGATGAGAAAGAGGGGTTCTTTAAGAAGTTATTTAAAGATAAATTTGAGGATAAGAAAGATGTTAATGATAGAATTGATGATGTACATATGGTGAACTCTGCAGAAAAAGCTTCAAAATCAGGTGAAGATGATGAAAAAGAGGGTTTTTTCAGGAAACTTTTTAAGGATAAATCTGAGGACAAGAAAGACGGGAATGATAAGAATGATGATGGTGAGGAAGAAGATTCTTCAGATTTCTCACTGTTCCGAAGACTGTTCCGAGTGCATCCTGAAGAGAATAAAACTAGTACAGCCAATGAAGGCAGCAACAGTGACAGTTTGTTTGAGAGCAGTCCAGGGACTGAGAACTTCTTCCGCAAGCTTTTTAGGGATCGGGATCGTTCAATTGAAGATTCAGAGCTGTTAAATGCAAAGAAGCACAAAGAGGTTTGTTTGCTTCTATATTTGTTGGCATGTTTTCATGCTTTGTGGTCTGTTCAATTTTAATCTTTTGCTTCCTTTTCCAACTTATGCACCTGTGATATATTGAAAGTGTTTGAAGTGAAATACGATAACTTTCACTCTTGCATTCTTACCATTTTTATAAATTTACTGAGTTAGACATTGTAAAAGATAAATATCAGATTATTTGTTTCATTATTGTGGCCACAATTGGAAAAATAGAGCTTTGTAATTCGCACTCTAGTTGCCAATCTCTGCTCTAAATTGTAAAGGAATTAGTTCTCATAATCATTATGAATCTTACCATAGTCTTCATAGCTTTTCAGAAAACTTTTCTCTTATAATTCCTACTATTCCAAGTCTTCATTCAACCTATCTAATGTTTTTAGGGGCCTTAAGATCTTTCAAGTGGATGAATTTGGAGGTTTTTTAGGCTAATAATCACTTCAGAGCATGCATACTTCAGAAACCCCTTTATTGCATTTAGATATTTATCTGTAAATGGCATGATCTTTTCTTGATTTGTTTTTTGATATGACACCAAGAGTTGGAAATTATCTGAAATTAGGTATTTCACGGAGCTCTTTAAATGGTTCTTCCTTGTTGTTTAACTTACATGCCGTTCCAATGGTATGGAATCTACTAATGTCTTCCAATAAGTTATAAAACCTTATCTGAGGAAGTAATGGTTGAACACCATTGTCTTTGAGATTGGAATCTGAGTTCACGTATGTTAACTACTGCTGTGTGTCTAACTTTTCTCCATAATTTTACAATAATGTTTGTTAAATCTGTTCATGCACTGAAGTACTCCTCTTAGTATTGATACTTTAGAAATGTTCTCCATTTGAAGCTATTTTTGTCATCTTTAAAACTAGTACGTCCTTTACTTGGTGTGTGATGAATGGAAGGATAACATCTGCTGAATGGTGAATTTACCTGGTTTGGTTCAAGGATAGGATTATTAATTAGGTTCTGATCTATCCCACTGACGTATTTTTCTCAACTTCTGAACTATGGGTTGTCTAAACCTCTACGATCTGATTTATTGTATTGGTGTTTATCGAGTTTTCCCTATAATATTGTTCTGTTGTTTATGTCACATGTACTGGAATGTTACCCTTTTTGACATCATTATTTTGACATAAAAAGACATTTAAATGAATAAAAAGCTTCCACTACAACAGTACTAGACTACTTGATTAATCCAGGGAGCAATCTTATTCTGCCTTCCTTTCATTCTATCTAATTTTGGCTTTTGCCATTTGCCTGTCGTCCGATGCCAATCACCTAGAGTGAGAAGCTTTGTTGACCATAGGGGTGTGGTTCATAAATAACTACCTTGCTTTCTTTAATTAAGATTTAGGCATTTGGCTTATTGAATGCAGTTCTGAATATATTCTGTAATAACTGTGGAGATTGTATGTGAATTTGTGAACATACTCCTCTCTCATTAGACTGATTTTTGATATTAAGGATTTTGATTCTTCTTCGTTTTCTTTTGTTTCCAATCATGTGTCTCCGTATGCTCTAGTTGCTTTTTAGAATCTGTGGTTTTAAAATCTGGATGTTCTTTTCATTTATCAACACCTTGTGGTATGTAATGATTAGAAAAGCTCACCTAAACCTCTTAGGAACACAAGGGAACTTCAGATGGATCGGTTTGTTTTGCTTCTTGTTTTTTAAATAGTTGAACCCTTGAAACTGTGGGGTTTGACTTCTGATTACTTTGGCTTGGCTGCACCAACTTATAGCGCTACTCGGAACTTGGAGGTAGATTATGCTCTAATTAGAGATTTAGAGTACAGTAATTGATAAGCTGGATAACATTGAAGAAGAGCATAATAACTAAAGAATAATCCTAACATGTCGGGAAATAGAATAAATTAAGCTTGTCTATGTATTTGGAGGGTCATACCCTCCTACCCACACCGAAATGTGCATTGGACTCAGGTGTCGGAGGTACTTCTATGAAATCAAGAGTTGTGAGTAACATACGATGAAGTATAATTAAATTATGGAAAATAGCATAAAGGATAAAGAAAAATTTTCTTGATATTGAGAAAGTTTCCTTCATTTATTTTTGGAAAAGGATTTGAAGCAAGGGTATTAGTGGTTTCCTGTGATTTTATTGCTCTTTATTTTTCATTACTAGTGTTGTTTACTGGTTTTGCTCCTATAAATCTATGTTAATTTTCTGTGCCCTCAAATTTGCAGAAGCATCCTGGTTCACCTAAGCAACAGAATGATAGATCGAATTCCAAACCCCCACTTCCAAATAGTTCTGTATCTCAATTCCGAAAAGGGGCTTATCATGATTCATTGTATTTTGTACAGTCATTATGTGACACATCATATGGCTTGGTGGATGTTTTTCCAATTGAAGATCGTAAAACTGCTCTTTGTGAGGTGGTTTGCTCATTTCAAAGTTTAATCAATGCTTCAATTAACTGTTATGAAATATTTGATTGGATTTTATCTAACATGTTAATTGTTGTCATTTTTGTCTCTCAGTCACTTGCAGAGATTAATTTACATCTAGCTGAGGCCCAAAACAATGGAGGTACTTATTTATTTATGATGAATTTGATCAAATCAATGGCATTGAGAGCCATCATTTATTATATTTAATAAGTTTACCTATGATTTCTAATGTGGTCTGAACTGTGAATTGGTTACTAGGATTTACCACTATATTTTTACTAGTGTCAATTGGATTATGACTTCGTAAAACCTTTTGCGGTGTACTCTTTTTTTTTATTATATATTTTAGAGAAAATATTTGGTACACTGCCAGTGGAGTTTAAAACTCCACAAGCAGGGTTAAGAGGTTGACAAGTGTCCTAATAAAATATTAAAAAAATAAGTATTTAAATAAAAGACACATGGCAATTTTTTAAAATTGCTTGTGGAATAAAAAAAAGTACAGTGCCAGTGTACCAAATACTAACCCATTTTTTTTATAGTTATATTCGTCTGTGGATGAACTTTTATTGGCTTCTGTAGAAAATGCTTCTGCTGCATAGTCTTGTCTGTTAAATAGGTAATTCATGTAACAATTTTGAGATGTTAGAATCTTCTTTTAGTTGGAGTGCTAGACATTTTTGCTTAGGTTGAAATTTAGTTCAGGTTCTTGCCTTCTCATTTTTTTAACTGTTTGTTTACAATCTGCTGTCAAGTGAATGCATCAATTAATTGATGTGTGAAGTATTTCATTCAGGTGGAAGCAATTTAATTTAGTGTTCTGAAATATAGTCTCAAGTCTCTTTTACTCTCTTGCACCGTTCTTTCTTTTGAGTTAAAATGAGAAAAAAAGGGTAAATGACTGCAAAAATCTGCATTCTGCTGATATTGGCTGTGAACATGTAAAATCCAAAATTAGGGGTGCAACTTGTGTCAGTACCTGATGTTGGTTGGGTTGGGTTGTCCCTTTTATACTTAGGTCTATCTTGGTTCCTAAGCTTTGTGGGTTGAATTTCAGTTCAACCTGCAGGTGACACAATCTGATCGTGCTTATGTCAATTAAGAAATAATGTTAAATGTACTTTACAAGCATTTTAAAATTTTTTATTTCATTTTTGTCCTCTTATAGTTATAACTCAACTTTATGGCGGAAAATAACCATGACCAATCTTGTGATGATAATTTTTGTAGACAAGGTTCTTAGAAGAAATTTTTGTTATAATTTTGCAATATTTTAATACAGTGAAAAGTGTTGCAATACTTGGATTCAATCAAATGTACAATGCATAAGTAGCTAATATAAATTTGGAAATAGAAAGAAAAGACTTTATTTGGTTCTTTTGGTTAGTTTAAGGAAAAAATAAAGCAAAAAAAAAAAAGAAAAAAAAAAAAAGAAAGAAAGAAAAGAAAAGAAAAGAAAAGAAAGAAAAAAAGAAAAGAAAAGAAAAAGGACACCAAAAATGTACCCAGCCAAGTCATGTTAACTTGGGTTGGGTCCTCAGGAAGGCTGGTACACTACTTATCCATCCTGTGTCTGAACAAGGTGTTTGGATCCTCAACCTACCAGCGCCCAATTTGCACCCCTATTTAAATAGCAAGGTCAAGTGAATTATGTGATTGACTGATTGATCAGTAATTTGGTGACACAGTTGCGAAGTCTTGTTTGTTAATGAAGTTTACCATGTAATAATAATTTTTCTTTTCTGGGATAGTATGCTATTCAAACTTTTTAGGCTTTATTTATGGATATGATAATTTTTTTGCAGTAGTAATTGGCAATTAGCATGCACTTCCATTGTTACTTTTGATTTCTTGAGTGAATTTGACCGTTGCATGTAATATATTGCTCCATACCCTTATTTGAGTATTGCTGGGAATACTTTTAGGAGTTTGCTTTCCAATGGGAAAAGGGATGTATCGTGTGGTTCATATTCCTGAAGATGAAGCTGTTCTTTTGAATTATGTGATTGACTGATTGATCAGTAATTTGGTGACACAGTTGCGAAGTCTTGTTTGTTAATGAAGTTTACCATGTAATAATAATTTTTCTTTTCTGGGATAGTATGCTATTCGAACTTTTAAGGCTTTATTTATGGATATGATAATTTTTTTGCAGTAGTAATTGGCAATTAGCATGCACTTCCATTGTTACTTTTGATTTCTTGAGTGAATTTGACCGTTGCATGTAATATATTGCTCCATACCCTTATTTGAGTATCGCTGGGAATACTTTTAGGAGTTTGCTTTCCAATGGGAAAAGGGATGTATCGTGTGGTTCATATTCCTGAAGATGAAGCTGTTCTTTTGAATTCTAGGGAAAAAGCACCTTACCTGATCTGCGTTGAAGTTTTGAAATGTGAATTGCAGAGGTAAGTTTTGAGTTTGTCCATATGACCTAGATCAGTCTCAGTTTTTCAATTTATTCCAGAAACCATGTACATAACTCAAAGGAACAAAGTGTGGTTTCTAAATCCTTTTCCTGTATCTTATCTTATCAGTACAAAGGATACATCTAGTGCTCAGAAACTTTCTAGAGGAGGAATCCCTCTAGCAAATGGTGATGCGTTACTCCAAAAGCCGCCTCCATGGGCTTATCCTTTATGGACTGCTCAAGAGGCGTACCGAAATAGTAGTGATAGGATGTCAAGTTCCACTGCGCAAGCCATTGACCAAGCAATGACACATAAGTCTGATGCAAAAGTGAAATTTGTCAATGTGAGTTTCTCTGTAGAAAAGCTAACAATCAGCCGGTTGGGGAGTATTGATGCACCTGATCCACAGTGTAGCATGCATCGTTGCAATTTGAGTGCTGTTTCGGTTCAAGGTGGACAAGATTTAACTCAAAAACTAAAAGATGTGCCTGCTAGTGATATGGAGTGGGTAAGGGTGGTACTGACAGCGGATCCTCGGCTCCGAATGGAAGACATTGAGGGACAAGGACGACCCCGTCGAAAGGAGCACCGTCGTGTTCCAAGTACAGTTGCCATAGAGGAAGTAAAGGTGGGCATGTGATTGTAAACATTTGAAGTAGATGGCATCATTACTCAGAATTATAAAGTTTAATGAGGAAGAATGTTTATTCCCCAGCGTTGGCTTCTATAAATTTGAAATGAGTTTACTTTGTAAATTTATTTAACTTGAGTCCCAGTTTTAGATGCTACTACTGAAACATAAAATTGTTGTGCAGGCAGCTGCTGCAAAGGGAGAAGCTCCTCCTGGACTCCCTTTGAAAGGGGCTGGTCAGGATTCATCAGATGCG
Organism: Gossypium longicalyx; assembly: GCA_025698465.1. Lineage (NCBI taxonomy): Eukaryota > Viridiplantae > Streptophyta > Magnoliopsida > Malvales > Malvaceae > Gossypium > Gossypium longicalyx. The sequence goes on along the minus strand of CM047006.1, from coordinate 64,368,060 downwards.
CAACCAAGGGTAATATAAGTGAAACTGAATCTCTCTCTCTCTCTCTCTTTCTCTCTCTCTCAAACTTTGTAAATTCCTGATAGGCCAATGGGGGTGTGCCTAAAGCTGGCGATGCATTATCTGGTGAACTTTGGGAGGTGAAGAAGGAGAGAATACGGAAAGCTTCAATATATGGAAAGTTACCTGGTTGGGACCTACGTTCTGTAAGTTCTACTTGTATAGCAATTGCTCTTTCTGGTTCTTTCTTCCCTTGGCATTGTGATCATATGCGCCTAATTTGCTGCACAATGGTTTTCTTTCTACATAAATGCCTTTAGCAATTTTATTTGCATTATGCCCCTCCTGCAAAGCTAACCAATAATATATATACATGTAATCATGTCATCACTTATCATAATGCTAGTGTAAGGCACAGGCACACAAAAATTATGGTAAGTGATGATATGAGTACATATATATGTTAGTGGTTAGTCTTGCAAGAGGGGCTTAATGCAAATAAATTCGCTAAAAGGGTTTAACCGCAAAATGAGAACCATTATTGGTTACTCTGATGAAATATTGGCAAGTATGTTGGTATATCAACATGTAATCTTTCCAGTGATCTTCCGTTATTAGTGTCAGCAAGTCATAGCTAACAGCTGTTTTGATGACATTTTCTTTTGGGATATATATTGCGGGTTGTTTATAGACTTTTTCTCCTTCCTACTCCTCAGATATTCCAGATTGTACCATTATAGGGTATAATTTCCTTCAGCATTTGTTGTTGTATATCCTGTAAAGCAATGTTGGTTCTTCAATTTACTTGATGAGTTGGGTCCTTTCCCAAGGTTAAAGATTGCTTTTGTGGAGCTCATCCTTTTTCTAAAAAAAAAGAATATTAAAGGATTTACTGAAGTGATACTTCTGTAAGAATGGTCTCTTTCCCAAAATAATTTCTCTTTAGATGTTTGAAAAGTTTGTTCCCGATCAGAAGCCAAAGTCCAATCATTTTCTTCCATCCAAACCCTGTACCGTAACATTCATTTATTGTTACAAAAGGAACCAAATAAGTTACTCCATTAGTTACTATAATCATTTCAAAGAGGAAAAATTTTATGGAGACTGGGGAGTAGTTGCTGTGAAATCTTCTTGGTTTTCTCTTTCTGCATTTAGCTAATGATTTACTCCATACAGGAACAGCTTGTAGTGGTAAGCTCTTTTTATCTGTTTCCTCATGGAATTGATTGACTCAGTTTTGACTGATTACAACCATAAAAGGAGAGTGTAACTGGTTTCTAGCTCGATATGTTCAAGGGCTTGTAGGTTTCAAATTTAACATAGTTGAAGGTCCTTAATTACTTGTGGATGGTTCTATATATTTCTTATCTCATGTTAGTTGTTTTTTTTTTTCAAAAAAAAAAAATCTGTTAGTTTTTCATGGAAACGAACTTCTGGGAAAAAGAAAATATTTGTATTTTCCAGAAAGAATAGATTTCTTTTGGTTGGTAAAATCACTAACATTTTTTTTTCTATTGTTTGCCTTTAGCAGAAAATATTCAATCCACTATCTACTGTAACCATCACAAACCAAAACCATGACTAACGGTGAACCTCTAACTGGCAAAATTTCCTCTACACCTGCAAATCTTAATCAAATAACAAAAACTTTTCTTTTTTGGACAAAAAAAAAATCAAATAAAAAAGAACTGACAAAAAGATTATGCCTTTGAAAATTGACATATAGTGCTTAGATGGGTCTGGGTTTGTTAAGTTTGTGGAAGCCAGAAAAATTTGAGGTGCTGCCTTGTAAAAGGAAATCCCAATGGGAAAGTGGAAAGAAATAGAGATTTCTGAAACGAAGAGGAGATTGAAGGAAGAGGGAGAGGTTCTTCTTGGTCCTGTATTTTCTGATTGTGTGGGTAATGGTTGGCTTGAGCAGCTGTCAAAGGTAAAGAGTAAGCTGGCTTTGTTATGGGAGAAAGGTGAAATGTCTTGTGTTATTATTATATTTTTTTTGTGGGGGTGGGGTGTCGAATGTGATGATTTCCAAAATTGTGTGGCTCTTTTTTTTGACAGGAAGCAATTTCCAGTTGACCATGTCTCCTTGTGACAACCAAACACAACAGAATATTGAAGACAATTTCTGGAAGGCATTTTTCCTAAATGAGCAGACCTTAATTCCATTTGTTTTCATTTCATTGCTGCCTTTAAACTGCATCATGTCACCAGTATAGCCCTTGAAATGGATAATATCAACGGTTATTGCTATTCAGTTCCATTGATGCAGCTGGTAGAGATGTTTGTTCAATAGGATGAAATAGTTTATTGGTCCTACAAAAGATTCTAGACCTGAAGCTTTTAATCTGATAGAGTAGTAGTCAATGTAATATGTGGGGTGAGTCAATTTACAAGTAATTGGTGTTGGGTTAGTGGCTAAATGTTCAACTAATTCTTGCATTTATTGCTTTGAATATGGAAATTTTTGTCATTTGATTGCTTAAGGTAGTTGATATTATCATTTTGGTGTAAAGCTGAGCTTTTGGTGAATGTTTTGAGTTCTCTACTAAACTTTTTGTTTCTTCCTTTTATGTGCTATTTAGTTTTGCTGAGCTTTTGGTGAATGTTTGGAGTTCTCTACTAAACTTTTTGTTTCTTCCTATTATGTGCTATTTAGTTTGGTTGAAATAAATATGCCCCCTTTCTTATTTTTATCATGTAGGTTATTGTAAAGAGTGGGGATGATTGTAGGCAAGAGCACCTTGCTGTGCAGCTTATCTCTCATTTTTATGGTATGTTCCTTTATTACAATATTTTGTGCTTTTCTCCCAATTTTATTAGCTCATTTGCTTCATGTCAGTACAATCTAGTTGCTGTGTAGCCTTCAATGTTGGAGCCACATTTTGTTTCTACATCATATTTTATTAGAAATGAGATGTGCAAATATACAGGCAGTGAATTGCTTCCCCCTCCCCCCCTTCTAGAAGGGGAGACATAATTTTTGCTTGGACAAAGATGATTAAGAATGCATGATGTTGAATAAACTGTAAAAATTACATTCGTAGGTGTGTAACATATATGTATTTCTAGCATTAGTGCTAAAGATGTCATAACTGATTTATTTTTTGTTCCATTATCATGTTTGAATCGTGTGTTTATGGTTTTAAATGCCAGATATATTTCAAGAAGCTGGTCTTCCGCTGTGGTTGCGACCTTATGAAGTTTTAGTTACATCTTCTTACACAGCTCTTATTGAAACAATTCCAGATACGGTAATGTGAACCATTCTCTTCAACTGATTGGATTGCATCTATAATGGAAACTTTGGCTGTTTAAAGGATAATACCTTTGCTGTTTTTTTGCAGGCCTCTCTTCATTCTATCAAAAGCAGATATCCCAATTTATCTAGCTTACGTGAATTCTTTGCTGCTAAGTATCAGGAAAATTCTCCAAGTTTTAAACTGGCACAGGTAATTTAATTGCAGAGAGGCAGGTCTCTCGTGCTATTTTGTTTGTTAGGCAAGTGCATTCTTATGTCTTAAATAATTGTCACATTTTACTAAATTTTGTGGCTTTATATTTAAGTTTTTTAGGTGTGTGGTTGGACCATTAAAAGGCGTCAGAATTTGCATCTCTTTCTCTTTTTTCGAGTTTTTTTTTTTTTTTTTGTATAGCTGTGGATACTATGATTGTAATGCTCTACTAATTTAAAGGGATGTTTAATAAGAGAAAACAGGAAAGTTGCTTTCCTCTTCTTTTTTGATGGTTAGACAGCAATTTTAGTTTGTTAGTGTCATCATGGACAAATTTCCCACTCTTTTTTAAGCTGCAGTGTGATTTACATTTAATGCTATTTTATAGTTATTTTCTGAGTTACCTTAAGGTTACTTTTGTTTTGAACCTATCATCCTATGGTAAGCAGTTTTCTGTAGTTACTGAGAAATCTTGCTAGACAATGGCAGTTACCTAGTAGTACATGTTTACTGCCTGATGTGTTGGGTTCAGGTTTATGGAAATTCTCTCGATATTTGCAAGTAGGTGGATGCCCTCTTGTTGATGTCTTTCTTTAGTCATAAAATTTATGATTGTGAGACACTTGGTTAACTTCGCGGATAAAATCCAAGCCTTATGTGACTATGGAATGTAGGAGCAAGATACTTTAGTTGCAGTGTTCTGTTGGATGGTAATCAATTTCTCCTCTTTAAGATGCTGAGAGTTATATGTATGAAGGTTATTCTGTTAATATGCTTTGTTATCTCGCATTCACATCTCTTTATGTTTTAGCTAGAGTTAATGAAATACTAGGTTTCACTCTTTTGTTTTCAGTGTTTTTTTGGATGGACTTGGAACACATTTCTACTATGCTATTTTTGGTTGTGTTCTCTATCGTTTCTGACATGTTCTGCATTTGTGTTTCCTTGATGATTTAATCAGTCAAATTGTGATGTTATTTTGTCTATAGAAGATGCTTAGATTTTCATTTGTTATGTTTCTATTGCTTACTTTAAGGTTATTTTATTGCAGAGAAATTTTGTTGAAAGTATGGCTGGGTATTCCCTTGTGTGCTATCTTCTGCAGGTATGTATGGTTCTTATTCACTCTATTTTGTCACTCAAACGTACAAACAGAATGAGGATCATGGAATAGAAAATTTTAAGAGGTTAAGCAATAACTTAGGTGGATTGTATGGAAGATGTCACTGTCTAAAAGCCTTTGTATATTATTTAAAGTCAACTGAAACATATTAGAATAGAAAGTTCATCAGCTGCTATTTCCATGTTAATCTTGAATAGTGGATTTGCTGTTTGATGTAAATTTAACATTAAGCTTTTTTTCTCATTTTTCTATATGCTTTGTTTTCCCCTCATTCTGTTTCACATGATGCTGATTGACTAATGCAACCTCTAAATCATTACAGTTCCACTTTGTCAGCTCATCCACTACACTAATTACCAACATCTTAATATGCGCTCCGCGTGCATTGATCTGCCTTTCTAAAACAATTCTCAATTGGATGCAGATGTTTAGAGATGCTCTGCATATGTGTATAATAATTCTGTTAAATGCATTTCTTTTGCTATTTTGTTTCTTTGTTAAATGCACTTCTTAAGGTATTTCTTTGTCTCACTCTTGTTCTGTTTTGCTTAATATATTCATGGAAATGCTACCAGGAAATTATTCTACTTCTACTTTGCCAGCTAATTTGTCTATGATGATTGCTGAGATCTTGAGAGGTGCCATGCATGCATTGGTTTTGTTCTTCCTAAAACTATTGTTATTTGATGAATGCTTAATAAACTGTTTTTTCTTTTATTCAATAGAAGAAACTGTATTGGTTGTTTTTTATTGAAAGCTTAATAAGCATTTGGTTCTTGGTGGTTGTAAATTTGATGAGCTAAGTATGTTATATATATGTGTAATTTGCCGAATTATCTAAGCGTAGGTGAAAGATAGGCATAATGGAAATCTGCTACTGGATGAAGAAGGTCACTTGATCCATATAGATTTTGGCTTTATGCTCTCCAATTCACCTGGGGGTGTAAATTTTGAGAGTGCACCATTCAAATTAACCCGTGAGCTTCTTGAGGTAAATATGCTGAACATGATATTCCACTTTATACCTCAAGTTTTGTTGTTTTAACATTATTGTATCAGTTACTTCGGATTTGCTCTTAATGCGTAAGTGTGGATGTGCTAGGTCATGGATTCTGATGCTGAGGGAGTGCCAAGTGAATTTTTTGACTACTTTAAGGTATTGAAGCCCTTTCTTTCTCTGTTTAACGCCTGTGTGGTTTCTTCACTCTTTTACATAGGTTTATGACCGGCCTCATGCATTCTGACAGTTCTATACTTGAGTATATTGCAAATTAGCAGAAGTTATTGGGAGTTGCTTGCTTATTGAAGATACATATTATGAAAACTTGAAGTGAATGATAAAGACATAATTGATACATGCATCATGTTTCTTGTTATTTTGTAAATCTGAAACTAAGTTGGTTTATACGAACTGAAAATCTTGTAATTAGTAAAGATTCTTCTTGTTCTAAATTGATGCTGATTGCTTTACCCCTCTAATTCAGGTATTGTGCATCCAAGGCTTCCTGACCTGCCGTAAGCATGCAGAGCGCATAATTCTTCTTGTTGAAATGTTGCAGGTAACATGCTATAGTTTATTGCTTGTCATACTAGTTCTGTACATAATTATACATGATGAGACCTGATTCTGGTAGTTCTCATACTGCCTTTGAAAGTTCTCCAAAATGGCCCCTGGTTAACTTGCTTATTGTTACCAATGTTCGTGTAACAACTAATTAAGAATCATGATAAGTAGAGAATGATGGAGTTGGGACAGCCTGCATGTCTCTGAGGCTGTCAGTCACTTACCATTCACTGAACCTGGTGTATCTGTCTGACTAACAACATATATAGTTAGGAAAAAAGTTAAGCTGTCTAGAATGATATATTATTAATATGCAAGGCTGGAGAAAGAACATATATGCTCAATATATTCTTATTGTTTGTGTTAGGATTCTGGTTACCCATGCTTCAAAGGCGGCCCTCGAGCAATACAAAATTTAAGAAAACGGTTCCACTTAAGTTTGACAGAAGAGGTTTGTGGTCTTAAGCTTTTGATCCATTTTTAATACTGCACTGCATTTAATCTTTATGGTGGTCTGATAGTATCTGTTGGTTTCTTGCAGCAATGTGTGTCATTGGTGCTTTCCCTGATCAGCAGCAGTTTAGATGCATGGCGAACACGGCAGTATGATTATTATCAGAGGGTTTTGAATGGAATATTGTGAATTCAGATTTGATGTGTTGCCCCCATTGTCGCATGTTTGGTAAAATCAGGCTAGTGAAGATTTTCATAGGAAAAAGATACTCGTGTCTTATAGGGACGGTTCGCTAAGCAATGATTTCCAAGGTTTTCTACAAGATATATTTTTTTTTCAGAGGGGAAAGGATGGTTCCTAGTTCCTACCAGTTTGTGGTCTGTCTTATATTTGTTTGAGGAATTTGTAACTGTATCGGCATATATAAACGAAGGAGGCAAACTCTTCCTTAGCAGAGCTCTCTTCTGTTGTTCATCTCGTGTCCACTAGTCTGGCTCTTGGTGATTAAATTACTAGGAGTTCCTACTCGAATGCTGTCTGTGTACTCATCCTCAGAACATTGCATACTGTACAGAGTGATTTGAACATGGACCCAAACATCAAGGTAAGAGATAGCTCTGAAAATTAGGTCATTACAGGTTGAAACAGCAGTTTGGCAGGGATAATATGATTTTGTACATGCGACTTTACCATTTAAAGATGATAAATACATGTTGAGAATAAAATGATGGATGGCAATGCATGCATGCATGGTAAGTAAAAGTTTGTGGCTTCATCAGACTTGGATTCATGGAGTGTCTTTACCGGGTGTAATTTCTCCCCTTATATAGTTTTATCAGTAAGAAAAGGATGTTTTGATTGTATCATATGATGTCATTATTATTCATCACATTTTCTTCAGTGTGAGGTTTGTTCATTATAGCAGAGTTGTTTGCTTTGGATACATTTTATTTTTGTTATTGTATTCTTCCATTGGATTTCTAATTTTGGATATTAAAGTTCGATGTTTCTTTCAACATATAAAATATGGTAGAAATTTTACTGCTTTCCACTAATTAAACCAACATTATATATTCAGTGTTTTATTATTATTATTATTTTAGATATAAGTTTTTTAGTTTATTGTTTTAGATTCTTTTGATTTATCATTCAAATCATTTAGGTGTAAATTTTTAACTTAAAGATAAAATTAAATTAAATTTTAATAAATAATAAATAAGTATACAATAGTAAGTGGGTCTTGTGGTATTTAAACATAAATTACTCATCTAAAAATATTATGAGCTTAAAAATGAAACCTTCTACAAATATTGATACATATATTTCTATCCTATATTTTTTACATATCCGCCAACAATAACAATTCCCAAATATTATGCGCAATCTGGTTTTGCGACATTGCGTGGTTATTCGTTGATAGTGTGATAAACATGTACCGCATTGTCGTTTTACTAAGGTGGCTTGTTGCATCCACCTTCTTGTAGAATGGAGGACACACGATGAGAGGCTACGGTGACACAGCATTCAACCATGATAGGAGATGGAAACGAAGACAAAGATGAGGGTGGAGATGAAGATGAAATGGGGTCGAGGTGAAGATGAAGACGATGATCACGACCAAGAGGAGCTAACACCCCAAGTTGTACGTAAAAATCCTACCCGCAATCGTCAGCCATTGCCTTGTGGCACACATTTGATTCGATGATGTCGACAATATATTATTCATTTACTTTTGGTGATTTAAATATAATTGATAACAATAAAATACGATCAATTTTTTATATTTGTGTTGCGACTCATAATTATCTTTGTTAAATTCTAATCTATATTGTACGAAATTTTTCATATATAATATTTGATATGAAACATTTAATGACAATTTTATAAATATTGAGAGGTAAATTATCACATCCGGTTTAGCCTTATTCACGATTTCACATTGACAAATAAAATAGTGAATGGGGTAATTTTATTATCCATCACAAAATTTCTAGAAACGTTGAAAGTAAAAAAGTCTAATGTGACAAAACAATGTTTAGGTATAGAAAAGAATGAACTGATTTTATACAAAAAAAAAAAAAAGCATTGTAATCAATTTCTGTACAAGAAAATATGTTAGTGACATGTTTTCCTCAATGCATCCATCAAATGTTGACATGTTGCCTTCATATGCCCTTGGTTCCTACAATACTCGCATAACCTCTGTTGATTGTCCCTCTCCCGAACATCCATATTGGTGCGTATCCAAGTTGAATTTGGATGACCTTTTGGAGGCGACGCAAGTTGATATTCGATGCCAACTCGAACGGGGCGTTGGACATTGGTGGCCATATACTTTCATCTGGGACGGGTGGGAATTTAAACCTCCATACATTGTGCATGCATTCCAGTCTGTACACATTGTTAATATAAGGCGTGTACTGTATTCGTGCATTCCCACATGCAACAATTGCATGTCCGCATGGGAATCAAAGTGCCTATAATCTCCCATAATGATGCCAGATATTTACATTTCAAGCTCGAAGTTTTCCCCCAGCTTGAACCCCCAACTTTCCTCTTTGATTCTAGTTCGTAGCTCACGCAATTTGAATGGTATGGTTGGAAGCCATTTCCACAGGTTGGGCTCTTGCAAATACGATCCCAATGTCCATATTGCAAATTTGACCGTTGTAATAAATTACGAATTTCACTCGTTGACTCATTTTAATTTAAAACAAATTAAATATTTAGAACAAAAAAAAATTTAGATGGTTATCCAAAAAAATACAGACGACACTTGTAATGACACTCTTCAAAAAAGAACAAATTTGCTTGTGTCTAAGTATTAAATACTTCGAATGTTTAATAGAAAAAAAGAATGAGGAGAGAAGGAAGACGTGCTTGAAAGCGCGTTTCATAAGACGCGTTTTCATCAAATAATAATGAAAGGGTCTTCTGTGCTTGAAAAGGCATTTCAACATAATCAATATTAGCAGATGTGTGCTTAAAAGGGTCTTTAGGATGCTTGGAAATGTGGTTGAAAACGTACTTGGGATTTCCTAGGAAGGGCACATTGGCAGGTTTTGAGTGGTGGTTGATAGAAAGCGCGTCCAACTAGGTGAGCTTTCCTACGGACATGTTAGAGAAAGCGTGCTTACTGGACGTGTTAGAAAAAAAAATACCGATGTTAAAACGATTTTCTTGCACAGCAAAAAATTAAAATTTTAAAAACCAACCCGGTTTCTGATATTTATAACAACAAACCTTAGTTGAATTTGTACTTGTGTTTTTAGATAAGCAGATCCTTGATGTTTTTCGGCTTTCAACCAAACAATCTTCTCCGCTATTCTCGTACCACGAACTGCTTCGAGTGTGGGCGCAAACCAATTAAATCAAAACACAGAACTAGAAAAAGTTTTTATTTTAGGGTGAAAATGAAAATTCTCTCTTCTATAATAGGAATCGGTAAAATTGTTATTCTAAAAAATATATTTATAATTTGAGAATAAAATCTATAACAGCCCGTTTTTAGTCAAATCGGAACAGTGGTTTTGGAACTACAAATCCAAAGTTAAAATAATTATTATTATTATTTTGAGGTTTACAGTGTGATAAAATGATTGTGTGAAATTTTCGATAAGAAATTTTATAGTTTGAGTGTTTAATTTAATAAAAAGGACTAAATTGCGTAAAGTGTAAAACTTGTGTTCTAATAGCTAAAGGTGTCTAATAGCTATGGGATATCAAAGTGAAGGTTCTTAAATGGTAATTAGACCATTTATGTTGATAGTGGATGTACATGGCTTGGTATAAGTGAAAATTTAATAATTTTAAAGGTTAATTAAGTAATTTGGTAATTAATGATAATTATAAGTAAAACAAAGTTACCATCATTTTATTTCTTCAACCGATTTCACAAAGACAGAATAGCCATTTTTGAAGCTAGGGTTTGGCCAAGCTTGTGTATGCAATAGATGAGTGATTTTTGTCTCATTTTTAATGATTTCTATGTTTTTGAGGTCGTTCCAACTTAGTCTAGCTAGCCCAGGGACTATTTTGCAAAAGTGTAAAGTTACCTTAATGTGTATTTTGGACTAAATTGAATAGAGTGATAATTAAATAAGTTAATTTTGATTACATTTAGATCAAGAAAAGCGAAATACGAATTTAGATCGGGGAAAGAATAAGGTTTTGGACTAATTGACTCGTTTCGTTGTTTCTGTATTCGAGGTAAGTTCGTATGTAATAAGCATTGTTATATTTATGTTTTAAATGCTTTGATATTGTATAAATTGTGAATACGACCTTGCAGATATGTTTGACAATGATTCAACTAAGAGAAATCCCGGTTGAACCTTAGGAATAGATTAGGATACAAATGACATGTCATTAGGGGTTATGTGATTTGGGTGCTGGTCCGTACGTCCTATCAGTGGCTGAGTTATCTAGCATGTGTTGCGGAGTCTCGTCAGCTTGTGTGAGTAGCACCGTGTAGCTTCGTCATGACCGTTAGCTTGTGTGAGCAGACCCGTTGATAGCTTGAGAGTGAGCATTATATGTGATATGAGATTGAGATAGCTTTGGCTATATATATGTGGCACTTAAGATGCGAGATTTCCCGAGTATCTGATAGTATTCGAAATGGTTCAATGGGTATATCGAAGATATGAAATGATGGGAAATAGATACGTATCAGTACAGGTACGTATGGAAACTATATAAGCATTGAATCTATGAAATATATGAGTTCATGGTTAAATATGTTGAATATATGTTTGATACGATCTCAGTTGTTGTTGTTGTTTCGAGTCGTAATAGTTGCCCGATCGAGAAAATTGAGTAAGTCTTAGTTCGTTTCAAAGAAGGCTGGAAGAAGATAGAAAATAGGTTCAACAAAAAGGGTTCAGAGGTAGTTTAATGGAAAGATTGATGGGTTTTGGCTAGGGGCTAAGATAGAACCAACAATAAGAGCATTGTTGACCCGTGTCTTATATAGCTCTTAGGTAATTCGGTTTTGGGAAATTGATAAGGGAACCTTGACCCGCTACCTAACAAGATAGGAACAAAAGGTATATTCGAACGCCACACTCGGAAGTGATAAGTTCGGAAACAAGGAAGGAATTGACGCCACAAGGCTAAGCTTGATAAGTCAGTTCAGTCCTAAAGAGAACAAAGAGAATTGAATTCTCACAAGAACAAAATAGTTCAAAAATGATCAAAAAGTCCTTATAAAATGAAATGAGCTAAATATTTATAGGCATTACATGAGCCAGCCGAATAGGCATTTTAGTGAGCTGAATGGACAACAAATAACAGCTTAAAGAAATTGAAATTTCCTTGAAGTTTACTAAGATGTCCTTTGAAGCTCCCAAGCTGGTGGAATTAAATGTTGAGCTGATTAGTCACTTTAGGTTCGGCCAAGAGGGAAGAACAAGCTTAATTGTGCTATTTTGATTAGCTGAACAACCTTGAGTAGTTTAATAGCTTCTTGAGTACTTCAATGGCCAATAGGTGTGAAAGACCGAATATGAGCAGACCCTTAAGTGTGAATGAACATAACCGAATGGCCATTCCATGTGAAAAGGATTTTCAATAATGTGAAAGCTTTCAAGTTGCTTTGAAGAGCTGGACGGTCAGCTTGGAATAAAGCAAGCATTAGCTCTTTTGGCCCTTGGTGTCCATGAAGAGGTGTTGGCCATATCAATCATCAGCTATCCATGTTCATGCTGTCCCATACATGTACCTAAAAACAATTTTAATTAAGCAAATTAAATCAGCTTAAGACATCATAAAGTCGACTGCAGCTAGGACAAATTTAATCAATTAAATTCGGCTGGACATATTAAATAACAACATGAAATGAATTTGTCCTAGACTTAACACATTAATAATAGCTAATAATTATGTATTAACTAAGACACATTTAAAGTGAATTAAAATGTCCAGAATTTTGACACATTAAAACGCAACTAATTATTTGAGTTGAACTTAACTATATTAACTAACTTAATTAAATAGCTAAGTTTATTCTAGCAGCTTAAAACTCATAAAATAAAATGAAATAAAATCAAGCTTAATGAGCTAGAATCAAGTCGAATTGAGCTCCATTGAGCTGGGTCGAGCTAGGTCAGCTTGCAAGAGGTTGCAAACTACACTTGGTGAGCTGGTCCAAGAGTGATCAATGAGTTCGACCACTTCCTCTCCCTATGCCTGATCAAATATAACTTGCAAGGGCTTCTTGGAACTTCTTAGAACGTGATCGAGTAATAGGACCTTGGGGCAGCTCTATGGGATCGACAACAGGTTCCCTAGCTAGGATTGCATCATCCCCCCTCTCTTCGAGGCGATTTGTCCCCAAATCGTCACCTATATCAAAAGAGGATAGATCATCAACGTTAAAGGTAGCACTTATATCGCACTCACCTGGTAAGTCCAACTTGTAAGTGTTTTTGTTGATCCTTTCCAAGACTTGAAAAGAACCGCCGCCTCTTGGCAAAAGTTTGGACCTCCTTTGAGTGGGGAACCTTTCTTTACACATATGGATCCAAACCCAGTCACTGGGTCCGAATAGCATCCACTTACGTCCTTTGTTCATCTTATGAGCATATTGCTCAGTTCTCTTTTTCAATGTTTTCCCTAACTATTTGATGCAATTGTTTCACAAATTTTGCCTTTTTCTTTCCATATACATACACTAATTGAGTAGAAGGCAAAGGCAATAAATGCAAAGGAGTTAAAGGATTGAAGCCAAATACCATTTCAAAGGGTGAATGCTTGGTAGATGAATGCACCGAATGGTTGTAGGCGAATTCAATGTATGGTAGATACTCCTCCAAGGACTTCAAATTCTTTCTAATTATGGCCCGCAACAAGGTTGACAAGACCTGATTAATGACCTCCGTTTTGCAGTCTGTTTGGGGATGACACGTTGTTGAGAACAAAAGCTTGGTGCTAAGCTTACCCCATAGAGTTCTCCAAAAGTGGCTAAGGAACTTAGCATCACGATAAAAAATGATGGTCCTCGGGACTCCATGCAACCGCACGATCTCCCTAAAAAACAAATTAGCAATGTTTAAGGTGTCATCAGTCTTATTACATGCAATAAAATGAGCCATTTTAGAAAACCTATCTACTATAACAAATATAGAATCTTTGCCATTCTTTCTTCTAGGAAGGCCTAGAATGAAATCCCTAGAGATATCCACCCATGGTGCTTCCAGAATCGGTAATGGAGTGTATAGACCATGTGGCTTGATCTTTGATTTAGCCTTTTTGCAGGCTATGCAATGCTCACATACTTTAGCCACGTCTCACTTCATCTTTGGCTAATAAAAGTGCTCTTAAAGTGTAGCCAAGGTTTTGGCTATGCCAAAGTGACCCATTAGACCCCCGCTATGTGCTTCATTGACTAGCACATCTCTAATCGATCCTTGGGGTATACAAAGCTTGTTCTCTCGGAAAAAAAATCCATCTTGCCGAAAGTACCTATCATGATAACCTTGCACACACAACTTGTATACTTCACCAAAGTCAGAATCATTTTCATACAAATCTTTCAAATAAGAAAATCTAAGAAACTTAGCATCCAAATGGTTAATTAAAGCATACCTACGTGATAGAGCATCCGCCTTTACCTTGTTTATACTTAATCACGTAAGGGAAGGATTCTAGAAGCTCTATGCACTTAGCATGATGATTGTTCAACTTGGTTTGACCCTTTAAGTGCTTGAAGGCCTCATGGTTCATATGTATGACAAATTATTTTGGCCATAGGTAGTGCTGCCATGTCTCCAATACACGTATCAAGGCATACATATCCTTGTCATAAGTAGGATAGTTGAGTGTAGCCCCGTTGAGTTTCTTGCTGAAGTAGGCAATGGGTAGACCATCTTGCGTCAAGACCGCCTTAATTCCTATCCCTGAAACATCACACTCCACTTCAAAAGTCTTGTTAAAATTAGGTAAATAATATAAAGGAGCGTTAGTCAAACATTCTTTAATTTTATTAAACGCAATTTCTTGTTCATCAGTCCAATGAAAAGGAGAGTTTTTCTTGAAAATACCCGTCAAGGGAGTAGCTAAGGTGCTAAAGCTCGGCACAAACCTCATATAGAAGCTTGCAAGTCCATGGAAGCTTCTAACTTGAGTGATGTTAGTGGGATGCGGCCATTCTTGAATCGCTTTAACCTTCTCTTGATCCACTTTAAGGCCACCCGCACTCACAACAAACCCTAAGAACATAACTTTGTCAATACAAAAAGAACATTTCTTAAGGTTAGCATAAAGTACTTCCTTTAGTAAAACTTCCAAAACAACACGCAAATGTTCAATATGATCAGCTAATGATTTGCGATAAATTAAAATATCATCAAAGTATACTACACAAAACTTGCCAATGAAAGAACGCAAGACGTGATTCATCAAACGCATAAATGTACTTGGGGCATTTGTGAGGCAGAATGGCATCACTGGCCACTCATACAAACCGTATTTCATTTTGAACACTGTCTTCCACTCGTCTCCCTCTTACATGCGTATTTGATGATATCCTCTCTTTAAATCAATCTTGGAGAAGAGTTTGACACCACTAAATTCATCTAACATGTCATCGAGCCTAGGTATAGGGTGCCTATACTTAATAGTAATTTTATTAATGGCTCGACAATCCACACACATTTTCCACGAGCCATTCTTTTTGGGCACTAACAAAACGAGCACCGCACATGGGCTTAAACTTTCTCGTATATAGCCCTTCTCTATCAAGTCAGCTACTTGACGTTGTAACTCCTTAGTCTCCTCAGGGTTGTTTCGATATGCTAGAATATTTGGAATTGTAGCTCCGGGCACAAAATCTATTTGGTGTTCTATGCCTCGAAGGGGAGGCAATCCACTTGGTATCTCCTCCAGAAATACGTCCTCAAATTCCTGAAGCAAAGACACAACAGAAGAAGGCAAATTTTTGTCAAAATCATTAGATTCAAAAAGACATTCTTTGTACATAAGTAAAAGAATGGGCTGGCGCATCAACAATTATTTCCTCACTACTCTTTTCTTGGAAAAACACTCATTTTACCACTCTCGTTTTCTTTTTGCTTTTCTTTTTCAACTCGTATTCTTACCTCATTTTTCTCACTCTTTCCTTTCTTTTTCTCGACTCTCTTTTCTTTTTCTTTTTCATTCTTTTTTTCTTGCTATTTTTTTTTGCTTTTTCTACAGACTCTTTCAATTTTAGTTGGTCTTGGTACACTTGTTTTGGGGCTGAGGGGTGCTAGGGTTACATTTTTGCCTAGGTGTTTGAATGTGTAACGATTTTTATATCCGTCGTGGATTACACGCCTATCAAACTGCCATAGATGCCCCAAAAGGATATGTCTCGCGTGTATTGGCACCACATCGCACACCACCTCGTCTTGATACTTCCCAATAGAAATTGCTACAACGGCTTGTTTTGCCACTTTGAGCTCGCCTCTGTCATTTAGCCATTATAACTTATACGGATTCAGGTGCTTGGTCGTGGCTAAACCAAGCTTTTCCACTAGCATGCTACTTGTGACGTTGATACAACTCCCTTCGTTAATGATCATGCTACATACCTTGCCTTGGATGTGGCATCGGGTGTGGAAAATGTTCTCCCTTTGTTGTTCGATTTCAACACTTTGGATGCTGAGACTTCTTTTCACCATAAGGATTTCTCCTTCAACTGAGTACTCCAAATCTTCTTCTTCATCTGTAGGAATTTCGAGATCGTTTTTGTTTTCTTCCTCGAATTCAATCTCGCCATTGGCCCTTACCACCATGACTCGTCAGTTGGGACATTGGCTGGCTATGTGTCCCCGTCCTTGACACTTGAAGCATTTGATATCTCTTGGACAATTTGGAACATGTTTGTTTTTGTTCTTACTCGTCTTACCAACAAGTTGATTAGATTTGGCCAGTACAACAGGCTCCTTTGTTCGAATAGGGGGTTTGTTGGCTCCTTGGCTCCATTTGTTGGTTGATGGACTAGAGTAGGATCGGCTAACTCCCTTTTGTATGAGTTGCTTTTCGACTTTGATGGCCATGTGAACCTTGTCCATCGCTTCAACATAGTGTTGCAATTCCACTATGTTAGCGATGTTACGGTTTATACCCGCAAGAAACCTGGCCATTGTCGCTTCTCGATCCTCCTCGATATCAGCTCGGATTATTGCTATTTCTATTTCCTTGTAGTAATCTTCAACACTTTTATTGCCTTGGGTAAGGCTTTGCAAACGTTGATAAAGGTCTCGATGGTAGTAGGAAGGAATGAATCGCTTCCTCATGACAACCTTCATTTTGGCCCAAGTTGAGATGGGTTTTTCACCATTTCTTCTTCGGCTTGTCACGAGTTGGTCCCACCATACTATTGCATAGTTCGAGAACTCTATGGCTGCGAGCTTCACTTTCTTGATCTCTGAGTAATTATGACACTCGAAGACAAGTTCTACCTTTTTCTCCCACTCCAAGTATGCCTCGGGATCATTTTTCCCTTGGAATAGGGGAATGGCCATCTTGATGTTTTTAAGGTTATTGTCCACTTGATCTCATTCTCTAAGGCCTCGATTCCGCTAGCCTTATCGCATTTCGCTTTGAGTAGAACCTTGGTCACTCTCCACATCACTTGGATCGTAGAGATCGTCTTCGTTGACTCTCGCACGTCTTTTGATATGACCTTAGCTCGGGATGTCTCTACCGAATCCATTGAGTTGCCACAAGGGCCTATTACTAGGTCACAAGCTAAGAAATTTAAAGACACATTGGCAAGCTACGTGAAACGAGTTTGGGAAGAACAAGAAGTCAAACCCATTAATCATGCATGGACGAACCCCATAGGCATTACTTGCAATTTATTGCAAGTAGAATTTTAAATTTTAATAAACTCATCTTAAGTTTAATAAATGAGTTGCTAGTTTTAATTCAACTCATCTTAGTTTATTTATTTGAGTTTTTATTGAATTTCATTTAATAAGATGCTTATTTAATAAATCTAGTTACTAGGATAATTTATTGAAGCATGAGTTTAAGTTTATTTAATTCTGCTTCTTTTAATTAAACTAGTTGCTGCATTAATTGATGCCTTTGTTTCTAGTTCATTTATTGAAGTCAAGTATTTAACGTGATTGAGTTTAATTAGTGATTAATTGTGTTTAATAAAGTTCATTTTAATGTGTTTATTGCAGGTGTACCTTCATCTTACAACCGTTACATTTCAAGGCTGTTACAACTTAATGGAAGTGACTTTTCAAGTGTTTTTTTTTCGGTTACAAAGGAAGGAGCTGTTACAAGGGAGGTTTCATACATAAATTAAGGAGTTTTAAGGAGCATTTTAACACCCTTTTAAATTTGGCAACAACCCCTTCACCTATCAGCTGATTTTGTTCTTTCAAATATTAAAACAAGCATTCAAAGCACCATCAAGTAGCTGGTGTCTTTTCAGCTAGCCAAGGAACATCTCAAGAGACATTTTTCAAGCAATCAAGGATATTTATTCAGCTGAATTAAAGTGAATTCAAGGATGGAGTTAATTGTTACAAGAATGACAAGAGGCTTGAGTTTAATTTCAGTTTTAACTAGCACATTAAGATTTGACTATTCAGCTAGTTTTTCTATACCTATAAATATGTGTAACTAGCCATTTTGAAGGACAGCTTGGACATTTTAATGAAACTCTGTAAATTTGGACATTTTAATGAACCCTATACCGGGGTTTCGATCTTTCTTGATAGTAGGTCGAGGTTTTGACCAAATTTACAAACCTTTTCAAAAGCATATAAGTATTGGGTCGACATTAATTAGTGTTGGTTCTTGCTTGCTTCTTGAGCCGTTTCTTTCTATTCTTTTACCATATCCAAAACATAATCAATTTTTACCACTTATTTGATAACCCAATATTTTTCTTTTCTAATTAGCTATTTTATTTTTGATCCTTTAATCCCAATTGAGCCTATTTCATTGATTTAGTTAGATATCCATCTAATTGAACCATACTATCTCATAGATGATCGGGCAATGAAAAATATGACTCGACTCATCATTTGAGGCGAATCGTATTATCTTTGCTCCCTTCTTGAATTTTGTGGAGCTCTTTGTTGATGACCTTGTTCTTTAACACGATCCAAGCACTCTTGGATTGGTTTGAGCTTTTGGTCAAACATGCACTCCATTTCGCACATAAGGGCTTGGAGTGTAAGATCTGGTACTCCTCCACCAGCAGCAACATTTCTAACTGGTCGCATACCAACACCGTCCATTGGATTCCTTTCCGGACTCCTTGACATAGATTTTAAACACACAACAAACCTCACACTTCTCTCACAAAGAAATTTCACTCACTTAGGCTTTTTCTTACACTATATTAATCTCACCTCACTCTTGCCTTTGTCCATTCAATTCGCCTCCTGATGTTCTCAGTGGACTACTTAGACTTAGCAGTAGTCGATGTGGAGTCGGTTTGCAAAAGTGATGGTCAAGTTTGGGTAGGAATAGATGTTGGGACAAGGGTAGGCTAGAACAAAAATAAAAAGTATGGAAGTGTGGCCGACTGGTATTATGGAAAAGTGAATGCTTTCGGGCAAAAAAAATACTTGTTCAACTTTTTTTTTATATTTTTGTGATTCTTCTTCCTTTTTTTAATAGTTTTGAATTTTTTTCACTTCAAATATATATTCTATTTTTTTAGCATAATACAATCCCGAGAATACCGAAAATGTCGATACTTACTTCTATTTTACTAGATCTGATATCAAATGATATGATCTCAGTTGTTGTTTTGAGTCATAATAGTTGCCTGATCGAGAAAATTGAGTAAGTCTTGGCTCGTTTCAAAGAAGGCTGGAAGAAGATAGAAGAAAATAGGTTCAACAAAAGGGTTCAAAGATAGTTTAATGGAAAGACAGATGAGTTTCGGCTAAGGGCTAAGATAGAACCAACAATAAGAGAATTGTTGACCCGTGTCTTATATAGCTCTTAGGTAATTCAATTTTGGAAAATTGATAAGGGAACCTTGACCACTATCTAGCAAGATAGGAACCAAAGGTATATTCGAATGCCACACTCGAAAGTGATAAGTTCAGGAACAAGGAAGGAATTGACGCCATAAGGCTAAGCTTGATAAGTCAGTTCAGTCCTAAAGAGAACAAAGAGAATTGAATTCTGATAAGAACAAAATAGTTCAAAAAATGGTCAAAATGTCCTTACAAAATGAAATGAGCTAAATATTTATAGCCATTACATGAGCCAGCCGAATAGGCATTTTAGTGATCTGAATGGACAACAAATAACAACTTAAGGAAACTAAAATTTCCTAGGACGTCTTTTGAAGCTCCCAAACTGGTGGAATTAAATGTGGAGCTGATTAGTCACTTTAGGTTCGGCCAAGAGGGAAGAACAAGCTTATTTGTCCTACTTTGATTAGTTGAACAACCTTGAATAGTTTAATAGCTTCTTGAGTACTTCAATGGCAATAGGTCTAAAAGGCCGAATATGAATAGACCCTTAGGTGTGAATGCACATAATCGAATGGCCATTCCATGTGAAAAGGATTTCTAGCAATGCGAAAGCTTTCAAGCTGCTTTGGAGAGCTGGACAGTCAGCTTGGAAGAAAGCAAGCATCAGCTCTTTTGGCCCTTGGTGTCCACGAAGAGGTTCTGGCCATATCAATCATCAGCTGTCCATGTTCATGCCGTCCCATACATGTACCTAAAAACAATTTTAATTAAGCAAATTAAATTAGCTTAAGACATCATAAAGTCGACTGCAGCTAGGACAAATTTAATCAATTAAATTCGGCTGGACATATTAAATAGCACCATGAAATAAATTTTTCCTAGACTTAACACATTAAAAATAGCTAATAATTATGTATTAACTAAGACACATTTAAAGTGAATTAAAATGTCCAAAATTTTGAACATTAAAATGCAACTAATTATTTGAGCTGAACTTAACTATATTAACTAACTTAATTAAATAGCTAAGTTTATTCTAGCAGCTTAAAACACATAAAATAAAATGAAATAAAATCAAGCTCAATGAGCTAGAATCAAGTCGAATTGAGCTTCATTGAGCTGGGTCAAGCTAGGTCAGCTTGCAAGAGGTTGCAAACTACACTTGGTGAGCTGGTCCAAGAGTTATCAATGAGTCCGACCACTTCCTCTCCCCATGCCTGATCAATATAACTTGCAAGGGCTTCTTGGAACTTCTTAGAACGTGACCGAGTAATAGGACCTTGGGGCAGCTCTATGGGATCGGCAACAGCTTCCCTAGTTAGGATTGCATCAATATTAACATTGTGATTAAATGTTTAGTAGTATGATATGTTCATAATCTTGATTGGTAAATGAATGGTGAGCTTTGCTTATTATTTCATACGAGCTTACTAAGATTTATAGCTTACTTTGTTTACTTTTTCATGTTTTATAGTGAATATCGAAGCTAGCTTAGATTCGGGATTCATCAGAGACCTCATCACACTATCAAGCTATCACTTTGGTACTTTTGAATCTATGATTTTTGTTATATGGCATGTATAGGAACTTTGGTCATTTTGGTATGTTGTTTGGTAATGAATTTAGCCATTTGGATTGGCTTGTAAATGTTTAATGTTTGGCTTTATGTATGGCCATGAGAGTTGGCTTATGTTGGTATATTTAGTGATGTATACATATATGTGCATATGGATTAGTAATGTGTTTGATAATGGATATGTAATGCTTGTTGATAATTGGCAATTATGGACACTAAATGATTGAGATTTGAATTTGGTATGTTTGTGAATTTAGGTCAAGTAGTGGAATATAGAAAATGATCATTTAGGTGATGTGAAAATGTAAAATTTGGCATGAATGGAATAGCCTATTTTGATGTTTGTGTGTATTGTGGATGATGGTATAAAATTTACATGATTTAGGCTTGATTGAGATTGGTTTGAATGCCTAATTATGCCTTATTATGTACCATTTGGGTTTTGTGTAGGTGTATGCAAATTTGGGTGGCAAGATGGCTTGGTAAATAACCTATTTTTGTCCACACGGGCGTTTGTCTCCGCCGCGTGTGACATACGGTCAGGTTACACGGTCGTGTGTCCCCTGGTGTTGAATTAAAAATCAGGTCAGTATACAGCACACGGCCTAGCACACAGGCGTGTGACTTGGCCGTGTGGCATAAGTCAGTATACCCTATAGGTTTGGCATGACCTAGCACACGGCTTGACACACGGACGTGTGTGGCCATTTCAAAAGGCACACGGGCTAGTCACACGAGCGTGTGGTTGGCTGTGTGACCCAAGTCAGAGAGTTACACAGGGTTGGACACGGGTTGGGACATGGTCATGTGATCCCATTTTGAATGTCCACACGACCTGTGGCACGGGCGTGTCTTTAGTCTGTGTCTCACACGACTGGGCCATACAGGCGTGTCCCCTAAAATTTGTAAAATTTTTTAAGTTTTCCAAAAATTTCGTAAGTTATCGGTTTAGTCCTGAACCACCTCAAATGCATTTTTATGGCCTCGTAGGCTCGTATTAGGGACAATATGAATGATGTTGAATGATGATTACATGGAATTTGAAAATGTATGTGAAATATATGTTTAATTGTATAATAAGTTCTGTGATGCTCTGTAATTCTATTCCAGCGTTGAATACGGGTGACAGGTGTTACAAAATCTCTTTATTTTTTTTGCAGAATAATAATATCTCAAAATTTGTGTTAATAGCTCTACCGGTGCCATCTATTTATAGGATGAGAGGGTAGAGCCCTTGTAGAGTTGTAAAGATTTATTTTAAATAGAAAAAAAATCCTACTTAGAGTAGGAGAGGGGTGAATAACTCACCCTTGTATTTCAACTAGGGTTGCTACCCCCTTCATGTTATATTTAGGTTTTTGGACTTATCTCACATTAGGTCTGATTATGAATACTTCCGGGGACTTTTTGACCCAATACTCTGTAATATGATCTAACCCGATTCAGTTTTTGTATTTCCCAAAATACGCTTTAATTTAACATCTATTTCGTTCAGTATGTCACAACTCAACATGTTCACTGTGAACGAATGATTTATTTTCATTTTCGGTCTTCAAAATAGTCCAAAAATATAAACTCATTCTTCCATTATTTTTTAAGTAATCTTATATAGGATTGCGAATTTCTAATTTCATTTTTATTTCTCTTTTTGGAAACTACATTCATTTTCAAATGATTCCATTTCTCCATTTCTGTAACATCCCAAAAATCGGGGGTTAGTAGAATCAGGTTTGTGAATCAAGAGAGTGGTCATGCCTTAATTATTGAGATTATCTATGCATTTTTAGGAAATAAATGAGGTATTGGTTTGTTAGTTAAGTGTTAGTGAAACGTTCTTTGAAACCCAAGTTCAAATCCTTTCCCTTGTGAAATAATTAAATTTTGCAAAATCTCTAATTTTTTTAATCCGTATGCTATCCATACCCTTGAAACCTAAGAATAAATATAACCTTTTATTATATTTTTCAGAATCTAATTCAATTTTTCCCTACCCTAGCCATTCACCCTATTCCTTTCCTCTTTTCTCTACAATTTTCTTTCTTTCTCCCATTGTTGTCGTCGTCTACACCTCCCATTTTGCCATCTATTTCTTCCAAATTTTGCATAAATATTGTGCACCATCTCATTTACTCTATTGCTGCCATTTATCCTTATCTATATCAGCTCCAAATCTAAAATCTGGAACCCCAAGATCGATCTCGAACATTGCTAAGAAAGTGTCATTGTTGTTTCTCCCAACTAGCTTGGGTAAAATCTCTTTTCTCTTCAATTTATTCATTAATATTGTCAATTAAAAACCAAAATTTCTAGATCTGAAATTTTGGGGAGATTTTAATGATATCTCAAACCGTTTTAAAATTCAGCCCCAATTTTGGCCATCATGGGTGATGGTGCGTGTGCCTATGTGCAAGAAAGGGGTGTTGTTTGTTTCTTGGTTCTTTCTTATATTTTTTGAACCTTAATTTGTGTTCCTGAACCCTCTTAATCAAATTTTAGACCCATTTCAATTAGGGAAAAACGTTCTTGATTGATTGGCCATTCGAAACCCACAAATTGTGAAGCGTAAGTGCAATTAAGGGCAACTAGTTTGTTATTTCGACATAGTTGTTGGGTAAATGTTATGGATTTATTAAATGAAGGAATTTAATAATTAATTAGCTATTGACTTTCCAGTACATTATTGAATTAGGTGCTGGCAAAAATGCCCCAAATTATCCGTTAAGGCGAAGAGCGATTGTACGTACGGTTCACATCGATATAGTGTAAGGAATTAACTAGTTTAGATTCATAAAATAACTATAATTTCAATGATTGCTTTGAACTCATAAGTGGGTGTTTGGGGGATGGCTTAATGGTAAATAGATTGAATTTCTACTAAATTTTGGTTTAGGTTCGTTTAAGGAATTATTAAGGAAAATTAGAAGATTTGCTAGTATGCTGCGAGGAAGTAAAAAATAAGGTATGGGTCCTAAACTCATAAAATTGTTTGAAAATGTTAAATATCATGTTATATTTGACAAATTATCTTGCTGATTGGATTGAATTAATAGCCAAATTATTGATTTTTTGAGTGGTCGAACCAGGTATGTTTTGAGCCTTCAAAGATTGACATGTTGGCAAAATTGCTAATTTGATGGTATAAATGTTTGATTGAGTTTGTAATTGCATATTTGAGTTATGAGATATGATAATATTTGACTGAATGATATAATGTGTTGAGATATTAAGCTTATGTATGATTTAAATGCATGAGATATTTTTTATATTGTGTACTAAAAAGGGTGCTATTTATCACAATGAAAATCCGTAAAGCATGTGAAATTGAACGATATTGATTGATACCAACACAATGGTAATTTGAAAGATTGGAACACTATTTCCACTTATTGAAAGTATGTGATTATTGAGGATATGCTGAGCTTGTCAAATGATTGTGAAAAATATTGAGATATGATTATGTATGAGATTGTGTGACATATTGCATATGCATTGGGTTGGGATTTTGTGGTTGACGGAGGAGTTTCGTGGAGTACCGACGGCATATTAAGTCTATAATATTTGTAGTCAGTGCACTACACATGGAGTATCAAGGGGAATGGTGATTTATCACATTTTTATTGGCAACTTGTCTGCATTTTTACTGGTAGAATTTTTTTCATATTGTTATCGGTGGTTTTAACCACAACGGGCTTAAGCCCATAATGTTTTGGAGTTCGGATGATGGGTTTGAGGAATTGTGGTGTGTAGCGGATGGTATGGCATTATAGTATCGTGACTGAGCTCTTCCAACAACATACCATTATGAAAAAAACTACTCAGTGCTCGTCTAATGACCTTATCATAAGTATGTTATCCTTATAGGATATCCTTGATCTCTTTTGGATAATATCTGTTCTCCCAATATGACCGTATTTTATCTCATGGTAACCATTACGCGAATACTTGCTTGATACTTGCTTGATAGCTATTATTGTACGCGAATTCAGCCAACAGCAAATAGTCTTCCCAGCTACCTCGGAACTCAATCACACATCCCCTCAACATATCTTCCAATACTTGAATCACCCTTTCTGACTGTCCATCAGTTTGAGGGTGAAATGCCGTACTGAAGTTCAATCTAGTACCCAACGCCTAATGTAGCTTGTTCCAAAATCGTGAAGTAAAACGTGGGTCCCTATAAGATATTATGGAGACTGGCACTCCATGCAATCTTACAATCTCCACTACATACAACTTAGCCAGCTTTTACAATGAGTAATTGATGCGAACCGGCACAAAATGGGCAGACTTGGTTAATCGATCCACTATAACCCATATCGAGTCTTTCTTAGTAGGCGTCAAGGGTAGCCCACTAACAAAGTCCATAGTGATCCTTTCCCACTTCCAAAGGGGAATCTTTACTGGCTGAAGCAATCCTGAAAGTAACTAATGCTCCGCCTTCACCTTTTGACAAACCAAGCATTTACCTACAAACTCCATAACCTCGAGCTTAAGTCCAGGCCACCAATAAAGCTCACGTAAATTCTGATACATCTTGTTTCTGCCAGGATGCATAGTATAGAGGCTGCTATGTGCTTCCCGCAGAATAGACTGTCTTAGAACATCGTCCTTTGGTATACACATTCTTTCACGGAAACACAACACTCCTTCACTATTTATCCTAAAGTCCGATGTCTCCCCATTCTCTACTTGTTTAAAATGAGCACCCAAAGTCTCATCCACTAATTGCTTATTCCTTATCTGCTCGACCCACACTGGCTTTACCTGAAGCTCAGCTAACAAGCTACCATCATCTAGCAAACTTAAACGGGCGACCATAGCCCTCAAGTCCAACTTAACCCTACGACTCACCGCGTCGACTACCACATTCGCTTTGCCAGGGTGGTATTCAATAGTACAATCATAATCCTTTAATAATTCCACCCACCTACGCTGCCTAATGTTTAGCTCCTTTTGGGTAAGGAGGTACTTCAAACTCTTATGGTCCGAATATATTATGCACTTCTCCCCATATAAATAATGCCTGCATATTTTTAGTGCGGAAACCACCGCAGCTAGCACCAAATTATGGGTTGGATAATTCACCTCGTGAGTCTTAAGTTGTCGTGACGCATACGTAACCGCTTTTTCTTCTTGCATCAATACACATCCCAAGCCCACATGCAACGCATCACTATAAACCGTAAACTCCTTCCGAGACACTAGCTGAATCAACACAGAGGCCTCAGTTAAAACTTTCTTGAGTTTTCCAAAACTCTCTTGCTGCTTGTCCGTCCAAAAAAATGGTACCCCCTTCCTCAACAACTTAGTTAAAGGTGCAGCAATTACTGAAAAGCCCTCAACAAACCGCCTATAATACCCTGCCAAGCCCAGAAAACTTGAAATTTTTGATACTGACTTGGGTGTTTTCCAGCCTAACACCGCTTCAATTTTCCGGGGATCCACCTTAATCCCCCCAGCTGAAACCACATGTCCTAGAAAAGTAACCTCCCATAGCCAAAATTAGCACTTACTGAATTTGGCATATAGCTGCTTTTCCCTCAAAATCTGCAACACAATCCTTAAGTGTGCAGCATGCTCATCCTCATCTCTTGAGTACACCAAAATGTCTTCTATAAAAACTACCACAAACCGATCCAAGTAGGGTTGGAAGACCCGGTTCATAAGATCCATAAAAGTGGCAGGTGCGTTCGTCAGCCCAAATGGCATCACCAAGTTCTGAAGGCTGTCTTATGAACATCCACCTCCTTAACCCTCAATTGGTGATACCCTGAACGCAGGTCAATCTTCGAGAAAACGGAAGCTCCCCTAAATTGATCAAAAAGATTATCGATTCTTGGCAGAGGGTACTTGTTTTTAATAGTTAACTTGTTCAACTATCGGTAGTCGATGCACATTCGCAATGACCCCTCTTTCTTCTTTATGAATAACACCAGTGCTCTCCACAAAGACACACTTGGTCGAATGAATCTTCGATCCAACAATTCCTGAATCTGTGCCTTTAGTTCTACCAACTCCTTTGGTGCCATCTGATAAGGAGCGATGGACACCGGAGCCGTACCAGGTAACAACTCGATTCCAAGTTCTACTTCCCTACTGGGTGGCAACCCAGGCAGCTCCTCGGGAAAGACATCAGGAAATTCCTTAACTGTTCTCAACTCTTTAACAGTAGGGCTCGTAGCCTCCGTATCGCTAATATAAGCCAAATGGGCTTCGCATCCCTTTCGTACCAACTTCTCAGCCTTTAATGCCGAAATCACATTCAACAGATAATTTCAGCGTTCACCAATCACTACCACCTCCTTATCTTCCGCCGTTCTTAACACCATTTGCTTTGCAGCGTAATCTAAGTTGGCTCAGTGTTTCACCAGCCAATCCATACCTAAGATTAAATCGAACTCACTAAACGGCAGCTCCATCAAATCCGAGAAAACTTGCTCCCTTTGTGGAGCTATCAATACCCTGAGGCTATCTCTAAGTCTATCCTCAAACCTAACGTAACGCTCATAGTCTGTTGCCACCATAACTCTTGCATGCCTACTAAGGCGCAGAAATTTCACCTCATACTCCGCCATGGATTTGTTTCCCTGGGTCAAGTTCAGGAACTCCTTTCTTCTAGCATCCACATAACTCGCACCTACATACTTCCCTTGAAACGCTGTCTTGAAGAACTCCCATGTGACCTACCTAGGTTGGGTGCCTTCTTTAATTGCTGGTAAGCTTCTTCCCTAAGCAGTGACACCGCCCCTTTCAGCTTTTGTTCAGGTGAATAGTCCAAGTCCTTCATTATCCTTTCTGTGGCCTCCAACCAGTAATTCCACCACGTTAGGAGCCACACCAGCCACGCTCTTGAAGATCCCAGCCCCATTTGAACGAAGTTGTTCCAGGATGGACCCCCGATTTCCCGTGTCGTTATTGGGACTAGTGACCCTTTCCAAAATCCTCAACATTGCCTGCGACAATGCATCTTCTCCCGTGGCCCGATCATAAGGTCCATTCCCAGGCACTGGTGAGGCTGGAGCCCCATCTACTCCAACATCGGGCATATGGCCCGATATCGACGATTCAGCCCTAGCAGTTCTGTGGCCTCGACCATGACCTCTTGCACCTCTTCTAGCACTCATCGTGTTATCTGAATTAGAAATTTTATGAAGTTTTAGTTAGTTTCAATAATTAAACTGATTTTTTATGAAAGTATTAAAGAGGAGATTGTTTTCGTAATTCTTCTACAGTTCCAAGGTCCTACGGGCTTCAGTTTCAATCTAAAAACCTTAGTAGAATCATCTAAAGTAATCCACTAGCTATCTACAGTATGTCAAATTAAACAGGCTTAAGAATAAAAGAACTTTCTTGGTTCGACATCAGAGACTCGGTGTGCTGCACAGTAAGACTTTCCTTTTTCCAAAACATTGTGATCCAGAAATTTTTTTAAAGATAAAATACAAGTAATAAGGCCTACTTCACAGCCCGAGTTTTGTAACCTGGGCTCTGATACCACTAAATGTAACACCCTAAACCCGACCCAGACGTTATGGCCAAATCTGGCGCATCACATTGAAGTGTTTTAGCGAAAAACCTTATTTTCATTGAAAACCCTTCCTTAAAATATGAGACCTTGATAAACTTATAAAAACTCTCTTTTCAATCGCAAAAGCTTGTTTAAAACATATGATTGATGAAAACCTGTCATTTTAAAATTTAGTTGCGAAAACGTAGAAAAACATACTATGATTTAGGAAACTCATGTTCAACTTTTCGTAATTACAACACATAAAAATATTAATCCAAATAATAACAAAAAGGGAAGGCCCTATTACAATCCGGTCTGAAAATTTCTTGATAAACTAAAAACTTATATGCTTTTAAAAGAAAAACATGTCCAAGTTGTCCTACTAGCTGGCCACCTAGAGTCCCTCCGAACATCGAACCTTCTACTGAGCATCACTTGAGAAAAATAAAAGAGGGGGGTGAGTTTTCGCAAACTCAGTGTGTACTACCCTCAACAAACATAAAGAAAACATCAACCACCATAAAATCATACATGCAATGCAGTGCAGTGCAATCCCACCCCAATAATCCAAGCACTACACATCAAATCCGTCCCCCGATGCACATCATGTGGGGATATAAATATCGACCCATCCAATCGATACACTTTAATGGTTGCCCGGTTGCGGAACTACCTTCATTCATATATTGGGCTTAAAAGCCGTCAGTGGATCCACGATTGTCAAGCAACCATGCGATCCTCATATACTTCCTCCGTTCCATAATTCCCAACCCAGATGCAACCTAAGAAAAATATCATATGTATGCAGCAGATATACATGGAACATCCATAAAACTTATATTCAACACATAGGGGTATTTTGGTAATTTTTTCTTTTAGGGGCATTTCGATAATTTTTCCTTTATTACGGGTTTTTACTTATCTTGGCCCGTTAACAAATCCCGTGAGCTAAGATGAATGAATACTATGCACTAGGTAGGATTCCAGAGAAGAGGAGGTGAGTCATTAAGACCGCTTAAGTATCAAGCTCCTCCTAGATCCAATCCTAAACATGTATATACCCGTTGCCACACCTTAACCCTATGACTTGTCCACGGTATCATTTAATTAAATAAGTTTTATGTAGTCATCATAAACTAGGCCCAAAACCCTGTACAAAGCCCAGACAAATCCACATACCTATATATGGCCCACTAGGCTCAATCATATTTATATGGCCCATTAGGCCCAAATCACATTTATATGGCCCATTAGGCCCAAATCACATTCATATGGCCCATGAGGCCCAAATAACATTTATAGTCATGCTCACATATGAATTTTCCATCACATAGCATCAATTATCAATTTTCGCCTATTATGACCCACTAGCCCATCGGGCCCATTAAGCCTATTCTGGCCTGGTTGGCCAATTCACAGCCCAAGTCCATGGAATCGCCCATGGGGCCTCAGATAACCTATCGGTTTCCCCCTCATGAGTGTTCGCACACTCGCAAGTCTGTTGTAGCCAAACTTTCGACTTTTTGACATTTCGACATTTCGGGATTTCCTGATTTATTGTGTGTGTGGAGTGTATGTACACACCTGGTAAGAAAACGTGCTGCGATCTTTCTAGCCATGAACCTACAATCAATAACACTCAAGAATTAATCTCACATACTTATCGAATACTTTACCAAAAGCTGAAATTTCACCTTAACCTTACCTGAAACGCCAAGCCTTAATAGCTTTTCCTTGATCACTAACCACGAGTACTTTTCAGATCTGCATTAACCTTTATCATTAAAAACATAATGGGTGACTTGTATCCTATGTCACCCTTTTCTACTAAAGCCTATTCGGCCAACCCTTACTAAGTGAAGAACACTTACCAAAGTCTCACACCTGAGGAGCAAATCGGCAGGGATCCAAAAGACTGAGATTCGATACTAATCCTACCAAAATCGATTAGAAGAAGTGAGGAACAGGGTAATTGATACTTAGCTAAACTGATTGGAAGAACAAAGCACGTACACCAGGACTGACTGATTAGAAATAGTAGTGGCGACACCAAGGGTATTCGGCCAAAGAGGTGTTCGGCCCTTGCGATTTGTATGTCAAAAAGAGGGTTATTTGACTCCAAGGGAAAAGAAAAGAAGAAGTCAGCTAGACTGAAAGTGAATCAAAAAGATTTGAGTAAAGGTAGAATGGAAAATCAGCACAAGAACACAAAAGAAGAACAAGGGATTTTCAGCTTTTGGATCTTGGAACAAGGGATTTTCGGCTTTTGGATCTTGGAGAGAAAAAGAAAAAAAAAGGTTTCTAGCAACAAGGTGAAGGAGAATTCGGCATTAGCCTGGCAACCCTACATTCGGCACCTATATATAACCTTTATAGCCGCATTTCCCATGCCCAAATTCCCAATTCGGCTCCACCTCTTCTTCACTCCTCATCTCCTAGTTTTTCTTCCTGATAACCCCTTAATCCCCTCCTCAAATTTCTCCTCTTATCACTCTCTACAGAGTTCATTCCAACGCCACCTCTATCCAACTCTTAAGCAAAAATAAATCCCTCTTTTGTGCAAGGTGGGATTCGAACTCCATACCCCCTTGCCTTTCCTTGCTTGTGACGCCACTTACCACTCCATCACAAGGCTTCCTTGCGTCCAATTCTTCCTTCATTTATTCAAAAGCCCACCTACTTGCCATCAAGGTTCTTTTAATTATTAACCCATAATTTCCTTTACCCCTAGGTTCAACTCAAACCTTAACCGAGACCTACTATCACATAATTAACACTTAACCGGGAATACTAAGCACACTTTTTATCAGAACCGAAGAAAAAAGAAAATTTGAGATTTTGGGATTTTTGGGACGTTACAACCAATCTATTCGAAAAAATTACAAGTCTACATTGAAGAAAATACTACACTTAGGGCCCTAGATCCAATGGGATGCGCTTTCCATTAAATACAAAGAAAATGCATCTAGCTAGGCGCTCTTTCCTTGTCATGTCAACAGAAACACTCACCTAGCTGAACGTGCTTTCTGTCCACCACTATTCAAAGCCTACCAAAGTGCCTTGATCCCGGGAATCCCGGGTAAGATTTGAGTTGCCTTTTTTTGATATTCAATGAAAATGCTTCTTCTGTGACACGTTTTCTATAACACCCCTCACCCTTATTCAATGCCAAAATAGGGTTATGGAGCATACCGGACTTATAAAACAATTAAACCATTCATTTCACATACATTTTAAAATTTCATGTAATCACCATTCAAACTCAATCACATTGTCCGTAATACGAGCCTACAAGGCCCTAAACATGCTTTAGAATTGGTTTCGGACTAAACCAGTAGCTTAAGAAATTTTTGAAACACTTAGAAAATTTTTCCAAAGTACAAGGGACACACGCCCATGTGGCCCAGCTGTGTGTCTCACATGGCCAAAGACACGCCCGTGTCCTACCCCGTATAACTCTCTGACTCGGATCACGCGGCCAACACACACGCCCATATGGCAAACCCATGTGCCCTAAGATATGGCCACACATGCTCGTATGCCAGGCCGTGTGCTAGGCTGTGCCAAACCTGTAGGGTATACTGACTTATGTCACATGGCCAAGACACACACCCGTGTGCTGGGCCGTGTGGAGCGTACTGACTTGATTTAAATTTCAACACCAGAGGATACATGGCCGTGCAATCTGACTGTCTGTCACAGACGGTTGAGACACACGTCTATGTCTTTGCCCATGTGGACAAAAATCGGCTATTTACCAAGCCATTTTGCAACCCAAACATGCTTACACCTACATCAACCCAATTTGGAACCAAAACATAGCATATATAGGCATTCATCTAACTCAACCAAGCATAAATTATACCATTTCAATACCAACAACACAAGGCATACAACCTCACAGCACACCACCCAATTTTATACCAATTTCACTTTCTAAAATCATCAATATAGTCATTTTCTAAACATGTATTATTTTACCTAAGTTCACAAGCATACTAATTCTCAATTCATCAACCATTTGACATCCACAACACCTATAATCAACAAGCATCATATATCAATCATTTAACACATAACCAAAGTCATCTACACATATGAATACACAATTAAATCAACCAAATTAAGCCAACTCTCATGGCTATATAAAAAACCAAAACATTAACATTTACAAGCCAATTCAATTGGCTAAATTCATTATCAAACCATAACTCAAAATGACCAAAGTTCCTATACATGCCATATACTCAAAATACTTAAGTTCAAAAGTACCAAAGTGATAGTAGGATAGTGTGATGAAGTCTCCA
Organism: Gossypium longicalyx; assembly: GCA_025698465.1. Taxonomy (NCBI): domain Eukaryota; kingdom Viridiplantae; phylum Streptophyta; class Magnoliopsida; order Malvales; family Malvaceae; genus Gossypium; species Gossypium longicalyx. The sequence goes on along the minus strand of CM047006.1, from coordinate 64,335,133 downwards.
ACGATTCCCGAATTCGAGCTAGCTTTGAATTCACTGTAAAACATGGGAAAATAAACGATGTAAGCTATAAAGCTTAGTAAGCTCGTATGAAAGTAATAAGCAAAACACACCATTTAATTATCATTCAAAATATACATATAATGTAATATATAATATTTAATCACAATATTAACATGTATTTAAATCACCTATTTAACCATGAACTCGTGTCTTCCATATGTTCAGTACATATTCAATTTTCGTACATACCTATATTGATACATGTCTATTCTCACCATTTCATATCTTCAATATACCTATTGAACCATTTGGAATAATACATGATACTTGGGAATCTCGCACCCTAAGTGTCAATATATATAGCTGAAGCTATCTTAATAAACCTTGCACTGAAGTGCCAATACATAGCCGAAGCTATCTCAATATCATATCTCATTAATGCTCACTCTCGAGCTATCAACGGGTCTGCTCACACAAGCTGACAGTCATGATGTAACTACACGGTGCTGCTCACACAATCTGACGAGAATCCGTAACATATGCTAGATAACTCAGCCACCGGTAGGATGTACAGATCAGCACCCAAAATAATAATAACCCCTAATGAAATGTCATTCGTATCCTAATCTATTCCTAAGGTTCAATTGGGATTTCCAATGTCGAATCTTCGTCGAATAGGTTCGTAAGTTCATATTTACATTTTATGCAATATCAAAGCATTTAAAATACAAGTATAACAATGCTTATTACATATGAACTTACCTCGAATGTAGCAAATGGCAAATTAAGTCGATTAATCCGAAACTTTGTTCTTTCCTCGATCTAAATCTGTATTTTTCCTTTCTTGATCTAAATGTAATCAAAATTAACTTATTTAATTATCACTTTATTCAATTTAGTCCAAAAATACAAATTAAGGTACCTTTACAATTTTGCCCCCAATGTTTCACATTTTTACAATTTAGTCCTCATTTCATAAAATTACAAATTCATGCAATTCAACCAAAACCCATGCTAGCTAAATTTTAATTAGGTCCCTAGAAGTCCATATTTTCCATTTATTTCACAATTTAACCACTAAATTTACACATTTCACAATTTAACCCCTAATTAACAATTTTGTCAAAAACCCTTTTATGAATGTTGTTTATCTAACAACAAGCATACATTTTCTATCATTAAACATCAAAATACATCAATATTCATCAATGGCAAAACCCTAAACCCTTAACAATTTTGCAAATTAGTCCTTGGGCTTGCTAGACTAAGCTGCAACGATCTCAAAAACATAGAAATCATTAAAAATGGGACAAAAATCGTACCTTAATGAGCTATGAAACCTTGGCCGAATATCAAGCCCTAAAAATGGCTTCTTCTCCCTTAGCATTTCAGTGAAAGAGATGACTAAAAGATGATAAATTTTTTTTATTTTTATTTAATTTACCTTAATTACCAAATTACAAAATTAACCTTGTTATATAATCATTTAAAACACCCACTTTAAGTCCATAAATGTCCATTATCATTACCAATGTGGTAATTATTACATAAGGGCCTCCACCATTTAATTTCATAGCTATTAAATTCTTTTAGCTTATAAAATTTTAATTTTGCACTTTAAGCTATTTAGTGTTTTTTTATCAAATTAAGCATTCAAACGACAAAATTTCTTAACGAAAATTTCACATAACTATACTATCATGCTGTAAACATTACAAGGTTAATAACACTTATTTTTACTTTAGATTTGTGGTCTCAAAACCACTGTTTCGATTTGACTAAAAATGGGCTGTTACATTTTCAACCACAAGTTATTTTTTTCTTTCAATCTCACCCCTCCCCCATGCCTATAAATGGGGCTCTCCCTCCATACTCCATTATCCATAAAACCATCATCTCTCCCGACCATCATCCCTCCACTTTACAATATTTCTTTCAAATTTTTTCCTCGTTTCAGTGTTAAAAATATTCATTGATAATATTTATTCCTCTTTAAGGTATTGTTAAGTCGTTGGTGATGTAATATCATTTCAAGACACACACATTTCATATATCCTGCAGAGATGAGACCCTTAAATCAAAAACCTATCCTATGAAAGTCGAATTCTAGTGTGACGATGCTTTAAATGGTCACGGGTGGAAGTCTACGTAGAGGTCTTGGTCAACGACCATTATGAAGTCATGAATTAGAGTATAACCGGAGAGCCACTTGACGATGGTTATGTGGGCACAGACTCAAATTTTTTGGATACTCGGAGATGTTGCCTTATGAATACCATACTGAAGTTTGAGGGCATAATCATAGGGAAAAGCTATGGGGCTTTCTGCTATAATCGACATAATTTTTTTTCTCTATTTTCACAGAGCCGATATCTTTAAACTTCATTCTTATCCAAAGGCCGACACTGCCATGGACATAGGAGGACTCCCAATCGAGCAATGACTATTTTGGTGGAGTAAATGTGATGCTCCTTTCGGGGCGACAATGACTGTCGTTATTACACAAACCATTAATAACTACAACCGCTATCGCGCCGACTCAAGTTTGACCTCTTCTCTGTTGGAACATCTGCTATCTGTATGAGAGCCCTCTTGTGTCCACCTTAGTGTTAGCCTTCGGATAAGAATGAAAGGTTAAAGATATCGATTTCCTGGAAATAAAGAAAAAAATCACGTTGATTACACCAGAAAACCTTTTGTTTTTCCTTATGATTAAGAGGCATCATCTGTGGGTATCCAAAAAGCTTGAACTCATGAATGCATAACGATCGTCAACTTGTAACACTACAAACCCAATCCAAAGGAAGACCTGGAATAGCGTGTCACTGCCTTAAAAGTTGTTACCTTTAAAACCATATCTGGCGTAAACTAATTTAAACTACAATTTAAGTTAGAATGAAATATAAATAATTTTCCATTTAAGGATAAATAAGATAATACATTTTGAAAACCATAAATACTTTATTAAAATTCATTTGAATCATAGTTTGACGAACAGAAGTTTAAATACAAAATTTGTTCTTCAATTGTGGAAATTTTGACACCAACCCCATGTCATGCATAATGCAAAATATTAGAAGTCTCATAGTGACGATTTTCCTTTAGTGTAGTCTTTAAAGATTCCTTTACTTCGTTAGCATGCCTGAGAAGGAAATGTAACTAAGTAAGTTTAAAGAACTTAGTGAGTTCCAGAGGAAACCATTGCAACAGTCACATATAATTCAAGTAAACCTTTCCAACTCAGCAAAGTCACATAGTTCACCAGATGATGAATACCAAACACAGACAGACTATATGCCAGACACTATTCCTTTGACGTGTACACTATGCGCATACAAACATACAAACAACCTTATTCGTGTTAGCCACAAACCCTAGTAAATATTTAGAGCCATATCATTCATTCATTTATTTTTTGTAACGCCCTCGACTCGGCCTAATCTATCAAATCCGAATATTAGGTGTTACACTTTATACAGATCTAACTTTAAATCTTTCTTTCTTATTCATTAATGTAAACGTCTCTATGAGTGTAACAAAATCTCTTATTGCAAACATTGTATGATCACATTTACATTTCACCTATGTACAAACTACTATCTATGGCTACTACAGAGTTTCTTGTAAAAATACAATGCATGGTTATTATTTCGACTCAATAAAATTTCAAACTTTCCTACTTTATCTCTTATGCTGCTGAGTACATATTAGATTGCTACTTAATGAACTTTTACACAGACTCAAACACGCCTTTTGCCTTCCTCTGTATGCATAATAACCCAACACTTCGCTTTCTTGGCGTAGCCCTAACATTGTCTCTCAGCGCATATTCCTTTACAAAACTTAAAACATAAACAACTTTTGTAAGTTCATAAGAACTTAGTGAGCTAAACCTTAGAATACCTTTTTCCTTCATTCTACATTGCATATGCTTTTTTGCACATCCTTGGGGTATTTCTTGACCTTTCATCCTTCTTTGGCGGGTACAGTACTGAGGCTACCATTTTTTTTTCTCCAAAACCATTTCCCCCCTCTCTTGAACGTACTATACTTAGCATCTCTTTACTTTCCATATCATTTCTTAAATCTTACCTTATTATCAGATTTAATATTCTTTTTCCATACTTACTAGTCTTATCATTTTCTTTGGGCAGGGTAGATGATGCCCAATATTGAACTCAGAATTTGCCAAGATTTTCCATACTTCAGTGCACTATCTATACTTACTTTTAACTCATATCTTTGCCTCGCCACGTACTCTGGTGTACACTAGCCTTTCTATTCATCCCTTGTAACTAGATGGGGTTTGCCATTCATTCGGTGTCTGCCCAAAGGCATTGTATTCAAACCATCATCATGAGATCCGTTATTCAGATTTTGTAGCGAAGACATTCCTTTCCAAAGATAGCTATAGAGGCTTTCCTTTTAAAGTCTCGCCATGAAGACATCTTTTTAATAGAGTTTGCCACAAGATATTCATTTAACTGAGATAGCAAAAAAAGCATCCTTTTAACATAGATAGCTGCAAAGGCATCCTTTTAACAGAGATAGCCACAAAGGCTTCCTCTAACAGAGATCACCACAAAGGTTTCCTTTAACAAAGATAATCACAAAGGATTTTTTTAATAGAGATATCCACAAATGCTCATTTATACAAAAATTGGTGTTTCTAACAATAGGGATTCGTCAAAACTCACCATCGTGAGGTTTTCCCCTCACCGTCTAGTACTTACCCAACTATTCTTTAAATCTTTTCCATATGATGCCATAACCCAGCCATGGTCATACACTATATGGTTTTCAGAGTGCCATTGACTTTTCCTTTAAGAGATTTGTGTTTTTAGTCCCTACAGACCCTTTTAGATGACTTTGAACACAGACACAAAATCATTCACATTTGACTTACTCATGGCAGACTCTTTCATAATAAACTTGTTTAAGTGCTTCCTTAATAGACTTTGCCTACTCTGAGAACCTTAATTTTGATACGGTTTCCTTATTATTTTATTACTTGATTTGTGTTGTTTCCCTTTTAATTCTAACTTGGATTGTTTGAGTTTTGAATCAGGTCAAAATGTAAGATTCCTTTTGTTCATCTAGAGACCAATATAGAATCTGCAACTTGGAAAAACTTTTGGTCATGTACTGCATGTGTCACTTCATAAATGATCGATTCATATTTGATACGAACTCGTCCTCATAGGATGATTATGTGTTGCGAGAGTTCCCGATCGAAATTAAGAAGTATTAATGTAATGCACTTTGTAAAGGTTGAAATGTTAACGGTTAGTTTTTAAAGAAAAGGGTGATTTGATGAATAAAAATAGAAGAAGGAAGGATAAGGTTTGATTCAGTTTAAGGACTCAAGAATGAACCAATATTGTAGAGGAATATTGACCCAATCCTTATATTAGTACTTAAGATGGATACAAAAAGGAAAATAAGAATTGTGACCCTTTATCTAGCAAGATAGGAGCCAATCGATATAAAGGATGAATGCCACACTTCTAAGAAGTGATAGGTTTGAATGAAATTAGATTGACACCACAAGGAATGCTTGATAAGTCAATTTACGTCAAATGAGAACAAGGAGAGTGAACACTTACAATAAGATTAAAATTCATCAAAAGTTGTTACAAAATGTCTCCAGTCTTATATTTATAGGCTGAACAAGGAACTAGTCGAATAGGCTTGAGATAACAATCAGAATAAATGTGTTTAATGTCTATTAATTCATTCAAAGCATCCCTTGAAAGTCTCTAGACATTGATGATGCCAAAAGCCTTATTCACATTGTGAAATTTGTGTTCCCAAACAGCCAACTACTTTGGTCCTTCTGAGTTCATGGAATTGAATGATTTCAATAGTGTGAACATGAATTGATACTGGCTTGATAATGTAACACCCCAAACCCGAACTAGAAGTTAGACCCAAATCTGGCGTATCACATTAAAGTGTTTTTCAAAAACTATGTTCTCATTGAAAACCCTTCTTACTATTTAAAACCTCTGGCCATTTTAAAACTTGTGAAAACCTCAGTTTACGTTGGTTTATTAAAAGTCAATCTCTTGTAAAACATTTTTACCTTTAAAAATTTATTTGCTACGGAAGATTAATTTAAACAGTTGCGGAAATGTGATATTTTGAAAAATAGTTATTATTTTTGAAAAACTGTGTACTACTCCAGCAGTTATATAAAATTCAAAATTTAGAACCAGCAATTAAAAGAGGCCTTATTACAACCCAGATCAAATATAAGTACTTGTAAATAGATAACTTAAAAGAAAATCGAAAACAATAGCAGTTGTGTGGCCACCTCCAAGTCCCTCGCAACACCGATCCTCCTAATGCTGGGGATTACCTGCACAGTTAATAAACGGGGTGAGTTTACGAAAACTCAATGTGTAATCCCCTTTCTAGAATAACGATCAAGATATCAAAGTAAACAAAAAAGAAAAGCAGTCTAGGCTAGAGCCCGATAACTGTGATATGAAGATAATTTAGTTCAGAGTATAGGTGGCCAAAGCTCAATGCAAACCACTTGGGTCTTAGCCCATAATGGAACCAATTGGGCCTAGCCCATATCAGTAAACAGTGTTAGGTGGGCCTTAGCCCATTAGTAGAATCAGGTGGGCCTAAGCCCAATACAAAATCAGTATCAGATGCAGATATGTAGACAGATTCCCAGCCCAGTCCAACCAACTCACCACCCGTACCAACCAACTCACCATGTGGGGATAAAATCGGCCCACCCAGCCAACACACCAAGCTTAGCACTGGTTGCGGCACTAAGTCAACAGAACGGCTCAACACCGTAGTAGAACGGCTAAAGGCCTTAAATATCGTATCAACGCTGCTAGTTAACAGAACGACTATAAGCCATAAGTATCACAGAAAGGCTAAAAAGCCTTGTACAGAATGGCTACAGGACGTACACTTCCTCCGTCAACAATAACCGAACCCCATGTAATATGTCGTGTCATATATATTATGTGTATGCAAAGTCATACTCAGTACAATCATATATGTAAATCATAAGCACATCAGTCGTATGGAACATAAGGGCATAACCGTCATTCTACCATACAGGGGGTATTACGGTCATTTTACACTACAGGGGCATTACGGTCATTTTACACCACAAGGGTATTTCGGTAATTTTACAAACTAGGGGTATTTCGGTAATTTTACAATCCAGGGGTATTTTGGTAATTTACTAATTTTGGGAGTCCCAGTACAAATTACGATCTCATAGATGGTCTATCGTCGCCTCGAGCGATTTAGGTAACCTAGATGGTCAAAACGGTGTAAGTGGGCCCAAGGCTCATTACTCAGCCCAAGTGGGCCCACACGCTCATGTGGCCCATTTAGCCCAATTCTAGTCACGACTATGCTAATACCATAGCCCAGTTCATTATTTGTTACTTACCGTAGATTATATCTGTGTAGGGACCATGAGCCCATTGGGCCCACACGACCCATTTTGGCCAAACATGGCCTAGAACGACCTATGTCATGTACAAGACATGACAAGCCCAACTACTTCTCACCTATAATTAAATTTACTCAAGTGGGCCCATGGGCCCATCGAGGCCTAAGTCCACGAGAGTGCTCATGGCGGCCTCTACAGCCTATCGCCCATGCTTTGTGGGTTCCGATCACCCTATGTCTGTTTGCAAGCTCGTAAAGCCTCAAATGCCGGCGTTTCGACTTTTACCGATTTCCAAGAAAGAAGGGCCTGAATACACACCTGTTTATGAGAACGCACCGAAGTCCACGATCACCAACCTTGGCACATCCTGCATTGAGTCTTCCTCACCAACTCATCTGGTTCACTCTATTTAAAGCCAGCTTCTCACCAATTCTCAAGTTAGCTTCCCGATGTGGGATTGCTTTCAACAATTAGGAAAATTCCTCATTCTTATGACCACATCAACCACAGAGTTCCAGTCCAAGTCAACCACCCACACAGCTCAAATAGCAAAATAAATACTCCACTACGCATCCTAAGACTTGAACCTCAGACCTCACAATTACACAACATGCCACTTTGCCACTCCACCACAGGCTCTTTCTGTATCATATTTTAACCTCAATTAATTATAAGGCCTATAGGCCAAATACCAGGTTCCTTTAAAATAAAAACCAAAATAAATTGCAAGAGCCAAGATTTGAACCCAGGCTCCCTTACAACCTTAATGACGCCCCAACCACTAGACCACATGCTTCCTTGTGTCATTTACTTAACACAATAATTTAAAAGGCCTTCATCCAAGCATCCAAGGTTTTATTCACTTACAACCAAAATTTTTGCTAAAGCCCAAGTTTGAACCCAAGATTTCTCCAACACTTCTCAGGGCCATTAACCACCAAAGCAGACATTTAATTGTTTCATTTCCTTGCACAATTAAATACTTATATACAACCTCCTTACGGACCCATACTCAAGCCCAATACTTCTAGGCCCAAATTCGGGGCATTACAGATAACCAAATGGTCACTTGGGATATGCTGTTCATTATTGAAAATTGTGTCATACGAAGAGTCTCAAGGTGTGAACAGCAAGAAGTGAATGGTTCCATAGGAGTGAACTTGGTAGCCAATCGAATGGACAAGTGTGAAAACACTTGATGCTTTGCTTTTCACGAAATGGCTCATGGGAGGTTGTGTTCAGCTCCTTAATTGTAGTTTACACAACATGAACAGTTTGGGAGGAAGCTTCATAGCAGCAGCAATGTGAGCAATCTGGTTAAAACTAAGACAAGGTTTAAATGCAACAATTTAAGACAAACAAACACATATTTAATTTGTATTGTAACACCCTTAATCCATATCCGTCACTAGATTAGGGTTACGAAGCATTACCGATCAAAACACAATTCAGAACAGACAATCATTACAAGTCATGCACCTTGTAATAAAATTTCCTTTATAAAAGTTATTTTTCAAAAATAAATTAATAACCGACCTCTTACTCATACAAGTCAAATTCATATATTTGAATCATAGAATCACAAGGTCATATAACAAACACATATAACACACATTCATTTATATACATTTCTTTCATTCAGAATAATATAAGTCACATATCGTCATTAGAAACATATTCACCTACCATTTCTGAATTCACATACAATTCACACGTACCAAAAATCATATATTTATACACATGTTTCACACTTTAATATCACATACTTATACCATTTTGCCAAATATAGATTTGCATTCAATATACATATAACCAACTTTATAACATAATTCATTTAATTACTTCAAATACCAAAACTTACCTTAATTACAATACATTAGCTAACACATACCTGAACCTTCTAATTCGATTTCGTATTCGGTCTTTACTTAACATTGCTTGTTGAATAATTCAGAATTAAATAGGATACTCGGATAGTCACACATATTATACAATGCGAACATCCCAGACGTGGTCTTACATGTAATCACATATCGATGCCACTGTCCCAGATAGGGCTTACTTGTAAACACATATCGAAATCACATATCGATGCCAAAGTATTAAACGTGGTTATACTCGCATACACATATTGTACAATGCCAACATCCTAGACGTGGTCTTACATGTAATCACATATCAACCCACTATCCCAGATAAGGTCTTACATGAAATCTCTAATCGATGCTAGTGTCCCAGACACAGTCTTACACGATATCTCGAATTGATGCCAACATCCCAGACGTGGTCTAACATGAAATCATATCTCGGAATCCAATGTCATGACATATGTATCCTCTACTCTTTCTGGGGTTCGTACAGAGCTTTTTGGAGGTCGTCACGTTATCGAAACTTTCTCGTATTCATATATTCTGCTTCTCAAACAATTCAATATCATAATAACATATATACATATATAACTTATTCTTAATACATACATTTTCATTACCATTCGGCATATACATATATTTATTCACAAATCAATTCAGCATATATAATACGTATACATTTCAATTTAACAACATTTATTTACTTATGACTTACCTCAAGTCGCAGATAATTATTCCACAACCTTCTCTCTTCCCCGATTTAGTAATCAATCTATTTGTTTCACGATTAAAACATAATATAAATCAATATATTAACTAACTCAAATATCAACTCAAGTTCAAACTCAAACCATTCTATCATTTAATTACAATTAGTAAAAAAAAAATCTTGATTGCTCACAAATGGTCAACACAAACACAACCATTATCCAATTCATTCCAATTTGGAGAACATGAATACAGTAGGAATTTATATTAGTTCATTAAACTTAAAATCTTAAAGATTTACATATTTGGATAACATTAAGTTACTCTTTAATAAACAACATTAATATACAAAAGATGGCAGTATAATTAAGTACTTAATATCAATTCAGACAGCATTCAAATCCTGCATTACAGCACCCAATTAATCCACTAATACCAACTTTAATAATAATTAATAGTTAACTTATTGATGTAGTACATATTAATTACTAATTACACTCTTCAATAGCTTAATCTGACATCAATTTGGACAACATTAATTAACATTAATTAATAATCCACAAACCACCCAAATGATATAAACAGACGGTTATTTATCACCATATAACTAACTCATTAACTAACACTTAAAACATAAATTCTGTAGCATTTACTCTGCCTTTATTCTCATTTAATAACTTCAATAATGATTGCATTAACCCCTTTAACACATCAATTGGCATTCGGTCATACATCTGCAGCATCAAACACTCCTTATCTCAAATTTCAGACATAATAAATACATCACCATTTATTCATTTGCAACTTCAACCATTATTAACATAATTTAAAGTCACTCAGACCACTTTTATTGACATCTAAACAACAATTTACTGCTGCATTAACACACCAAACGACAATCCATAAAACAACATACATACACCCTTTTTTAAACATCCTTATCACTGCAATATTCAACAGCATTTATACCTCCACCGAACAATATAAACAGAGCAGCAATTAACAATATTAATAGGGGTAAAATTCAGATAGCAATTTAACAGATTCTAAAAATTATCAAACACTAAAGAATAAAAAAAATATTCAAGGAAAGCTTGCTAATATTTCCCAACACCGATTATAACAATTCAATTTGTTCCTTACCTCACACATTCGGTCAAAATTAAAATAACAATTTAACCAGAATTTATCAATAAAAAGCTATAGATAATGGAGAGTTTAGAAGTGTTACCCTGCCCCTTCAAAATTTTAGCTTCTAAGCAAACAATTTCACGGTTTTTCCACTGCATGCAGCCAGCTTCTTCTCTAGCTTCCATATACTCTTTTTTATTATTATTATCGGTTGAAGAGAATAAAGGAAAGATGAACACTAATGTGGCTTTGTTTTATTATAATTCATATTAATAAGCCAATTACCAAATTAACCTTTGTAATTTAATAACAAAGCCTTTTAATGGTGGTCCATTATCATCCACTTACCTATATAGTGGCCTAATATCATTTTAAGGACTTATCAATTAATAAGCCATAGCAAATTAGTATTTTAACAAATAGAAAGTCAGTTTTGCATTTTACGCGATTTAGTCCTTTTTATCAAATTAGACAACCAATCAGTAAAAAAAATAATTCACAAAAAATTTACACATGCATTCTAACATGCTGTAAACACATAAAATAATATTGAAATAATTTTACTACCTCGAATTTCTGGTTCCAAAACCACTGTTCCGATTAGGGTCTAAACCGGGCTGTTACAACTCTCCCCCCTTAGGGATTTTCGTCCACGAAAATCTTCCCAGGAAATAGATCAATGATTTGTTCCCACATAGCACATTTCAAATTCATACATGGTTTCGGATTTCATATCTCTTTAATCTCACAAGTAAGATGCCGATCTGTCTTCCGCTATACATCATGTCAAGCTGAACTATTTGACAGTATTGAATTACCTTCTTTTTCTGCTCAATTTCTCTTATAACATTAATCCCGTGAATTATTTTCTCACAAAGCTCGGTCCCGAAACAACAGAGTGCGGTACCTGTAACCATACGATACCTCATACAATGTCATTTTTATAATCACATGATAGCTTATCAAACAGCAATAATCTTTCTTAGTTGCTTTGAAACTCTAAAATACAGTAACAAATAAATATTTTGAGAATTTGTATTGCATTTCCCAATTTCAATGCAATCTCATACTCATAGATTATTGTAATTTCTCTCAGAATCACAATATGAATTTCAGATCTCAATTAGAAACAATAATGACTGGTTTCAGGTGCAGACTTATCATCTCTAAAACGAATAACTCAGCTATTCTATCAAAAGAGAAAATCCATAAGTACCGAGAGATTTCTTCATATAGATAATAATAATTCAAATCACTCTATCTTTTTCAATGATAAGAATAATCACTTTAATTTTATCGTTTGAGTGTCCGATTAAATAAAAGGACTTAATCGCGTAAATTGAAAATTTGGTAGTTTAATGTATAAGGGGCCAAATTGCTATTGGCTTTATAAATGGAAGCCTTTAAGTTGTAAATATCCCATTGACATATTGAATGGATGGCAATAGGCTTATATTATATGGTTTTGTTGTAAGTTCATTAAGGTTAATTTAGTAAACTAATAATATAAGTTCATATAATATAAAATATATCATAAAACATTAGTGTTCATATTTTTATTTCAGCATTGTTGAAACTAAATAAGAAATAAAGGAGAAGAGTTCTAGGATTCAGCCATTTTTAAGCTCAATCAAGGTATGTGTTTAGCTCGATTTTTGAGAATTTCTACGTTTTTGAGATTGTTGCTTCGAGTACTAGTAAACCCATGCTTGAATTTTTTATTTTGATGAATATTTTGAGTTATGCCATTGTTGAGAGCTTGTGATTTTTGTTGTTTGATGATGAAATATGAAAGATATGTTTTAGACTAACATGTTTTGTATTGGAGTTTTTGATGATTTTGAGTAATTAGGACTAAATTCTAAAAATAATAATGAGGGACTAAAATAAGAAATAAATGAAATATATGGACTTGTATGAATATGGGTAAGATTCGGCCTAACATGGGTATAGTGAAATTTTGCATATTTTGTGTTTTGTGCAATAGGGCTAAATTGTAAAAAGTGTAAATGTTAGGGGTAAAATGGTAATTTGCTCATTTATATGTTTTTGGACTAAATTGAATGAAAATATTTTTGAATGAGCTTAATTTGAATATGTTTAGATCAAGAACCAAAGAAATCAGATTTGGATCGGGTGAAAACGAAAGTTGTCGACTAGCTGTTCCGTTTCGTTTTATATCATCCAAGGTAAGTTTATAAGCAAATAGATGTACTTAATTTTAATTAAATGCAAAGCATATATGCTGAAATGAAATATATGAATTTATATATGCAATGGCCGAATGTTGTTAAGCTTGGCAACTATGTTTACGACTTTGTTTCGATCAAGTTACAATGTCCGAAAGCCCCATATGAACCTTAGGAATAGTTAGGATACATATTGTAACACCCCAAACCCGGCCCAGAAGTTAGACCCGAATCTGGCGTGGTGTGTCACATTGAACTGTTTTTCGAAAACCATGTTTTCATTAGAAACCCTTCTTATTTAAAACATAGTACATTGAAAACTTCTTAATTTTATTTCCAAAATTCCTCTTTACTTTGCAGAAGCTAATTCTAAAAGTAACCGATTTACGAAAACGTGATGTTTAAAAATTAAGTTGTGAAAGCATTTTGAAAATGTTGCAGAAACGTAGTGTTTGAAAACAATTCTTGTTTTGGAAAACCGTGTCCTACTTCTAATAGATATTAGACATACTAAATAAACTTTCCAAATAAGAAGTTAAGGAAATAAAGAGGCCTTATTACAACCCAAATCAAAAACCAAAGTGCTTAACTAAATGAATGAAATAGAAAAACATGTGCAGTTGTGTGGTCGTCTCCGAGTCCCTCTGCGACACCGATCCACCTAATGCTGGGGATTACCTACACGGTTAATAAATAGGGTGAGTTTACGAAAACTCAGTGTGTAATCCCCTTACTAGAGTAATGATCGAGTTTCTGAAACAAAAACATAAAGCGATGCAGGCTAGAGCCCGCGGGTGCGATATGACACAGTCCGATTCAGAGCATACGTGGGCCAAAGCCTATTACAATGTCATTTGGGTCATAGCCCATAATAGAATCAATTGGGCCCAGCCCAAACCAAGAACAGAATAGAATGTGTGAATGCATGGATGCATGCTATCCCATCGCAATAATCCAACCGTTACACATCAACTCTGTCCCCCGGTACAAATCATGTGGGGATATAAATATCGACCCACCCATCCGATACACATCAATGGTAGCCCGGTTGCGGTACTACCTTCATTACAGCAAAGCTGCTAATCATATATTGGGCTTAAAAAGCCTTTAGTAGCGGTATTATAATTGGCACAAAGCCATCGGTAACTATATTATGTTTGGCACATAGCCATCAGCGACGGTAATATAATCGGTGTAACACCCCAAACTCGGCCCAGACGTTATGACCGAATCCGGCGTGTCACATTGTAGTGTTACTAGAAAAGTCATGTTTTATCTAAAGTCTTTCTTAGTGGTTAAAGAATATCCTCGTCATAGATTAAAGTGAATGGAAGCTGTGCACCAGGTAGGATGCCAGAAAAGAGGAGGTGAGTCAATTAGACTGCTTAAGTACCCAGCTCTCCACGGATCCAATCCTAGACATGCACACAACCATTGCCACACTTTAACCGAGTGATTGTTCAGGGAAAACCAATTCGTTTAAAACCATTTGAAAAGATTATTAATTTTGAAAACATTTTCGTTGCGGAAGCTTTGCTTTGTTAACGCGATATTTTGAAATCAAGTAACCTTTTTAAAACGCGCCCTAGAGCTATTCAATTTCAAACAATCAAAACAATATCATATCCAAGCTAACAAAACATACTAAGAAAATTTAAAGAAAAAAAGCAGCCTTGTTACAACTTAAAACCCAAAACAATTAAAGTAAGTAAGTGCTAATCAAAACATATGAAGAAAAGCGAATTTGCAGAACATGTGGCCACTCCAAATCCCTCACGGCTCCAAGTCCACTATGGTTGGGGATTTCCTGCATGAATGAAATTAAGGGGTGAGTTTGGAAAACTCAGTGTGTAACACCCCATACCCGAGACTATTGCCGGAGTCGAACACGAGGTGTTAACAGACTTAATTCATTGCTTAAACAGCTCAAACAATTTAATTTTAGAAATTCCAGACAAGCTAGCTAACTGCATCACAGTCGCTTAAAAATTAATATCTCAAGTTAAAAAACTCAAAATCTAATTCTGTAAATTTTCCCTGAAACTAGACTCATATATCTATTTACTAATTTTTTTATACAATTTTTGGATAGGCCAATTAGTACATTTTATTAGTTAAAGTCTCCCCTGTTTTAGGGTTTGACTACTCTGACCTCTGTGTATTACGAATCAGATATCTCTCTGTACAGAATTTCAATGACTATGAAGTTTGTTTCTATTAAAACTAGACTCAATAAGAAATCTGAAAATATAAATTATGACTTCAAATTATTTTTATACAATTTATGGTGAATTTCCAAATTTAGAATGGGGGATCCAGAAATCGCTCTGGCCCTATTTCACAAAAATTTAAACATCTCATAAAATATAACTCATATACCTGTTTCGTTTCTTCCATATGAAAATAGACTCATAATTCTTCAATTCCATATTTTATTCATCATCTAATTATATCTCTACTATTTTTAATGATTTTTCAAATTCACGTCACTACTGCTGTCTGAATCTATTTTATGGTAAATTTTACCTATTTCATGGTTTCCATGGATTAACTAGCAATTTGACATACATAACACCAAATATGATCATAATTAGCCATTCCAATGGCTAATCATTACCAAGCATTTTTATACTACTCAATAACCATATCATAAGACCATATATACAAAATGATTATAATGCTATACATGCCATACTCAAAATATACAAGCCATTATGCCAACATGGTATACGGATAGTGTGAGCGTGCCTCCGACCGTTCCCGATTTCCGAGCTGGCTTGTCAACACTACAAGGAATGAAAAGGATGGAGTAAGAATAAATGCTTAGTAAGTTCACATGCAAATAGCAAGTAACGTAACCATATAAGCAAACATAAAACATCATTTGCATAATCATCACCAAGACATTCATATCATATTTTCATTTATCATCTTACCATATTGTTGTTATATCGATTTTTCAACCCGAGGGTTAAGTACATACCTATTCAAAGTATCCATTTCACAACACTTACCAATACGTCCCTTTCATCTTGAGTATTCCTCCACTTGAGTAGAACTTTACCCGTTGAATACATCGGAATATAATTCGGATACAGGAAAGTTTGCACATAAGTGCCACATACGTAGCCAAGCTACTATGTAACCCGACCATAAGCGAACTCAGACTCAACTCAACAAGCTCGGGCGTTCGCATCCATAAGTGAACTTGGACTCAACTCAACGAGCTCGGATGCCTAGTTACATTTCACGAACTCGGACTCAACTCAACAAGTTCGGACATTTGCATCCATAAGTGAACTCGGACTCAACTCAATGAGCTCGGATGCCCAAATATCCCAGTGACATGTCACTTGTATCCTAATCCATTCCTAAGGTTCAACGGGACCTTTTTCCCAATCATGTGTCTCAACCATCTTTTACGGAATACCGATGCTGATACTCGGTAGTATTTCACATTTTCCAAGTATATCACATAATTTGACATATTATCAAACAATTATCACGAGTATAATATTTCATAATAATTATCATATCATTTAAATAACATAAAAACATTTAAAATAATAACTATGTTACCAACGTTTACATATGAACTTACCTAGTATGCGAAAATGGCTACTTTTACCATTTCGTCCACAACTTGGTACTTTCCCCATTTTAGCCCGAATTTTAGTTTTCCTTGGTCTATCATTTAAAATATAGTCTAATTAGGACTCACATTATTCAAATTGACCCAAAATCATATTTTGGAAAAATTACAATTTTGCCCCTAAACTTTTGCATATTTACACTTTTCCCGAAAGCTCATAAATTAAACTTCAGCCTATTTTCTTATGTTTTATGACATGATGATCATTTTTCCCTTCTATGGCAACATCAAATTCTCACTCTAACATGTACTTATGACTATTAGGTATTTTTACCGATTAAGCCCTTTTGCTCGTTTTCACTTAAAACCGAGTAGCACAAGTTGTCTAACATAATTTAAAACCTCATATTCTATCATAAAACACCAAAATACACAAATTTCACCTATGGGTATTTTTCCAAATATAAACCCTAGGTTAAATTATTGCTAGCATAAGCTAGATCGAGCTATCGGGACTCCAAAAACGTAAAGAACTTGAAAAACGGGGCTAGAATGGACTTACAATCGAGCTTGGAAGCTTGAAAAACCCTAGCCATGGTTTCTCCTTGCTATATTCGGCCATGGGGTTGAAGATGAGCAAAATTGGCTTTTAATTTTGTATTTTAATTCATTTTACCCCTAAATGACCAAAATTCCCTTACTACTAAACTTTCCAAAAATTCCATCCATATCCAATTTTTGTCCATAAACTTATAAATTGGTAAAATTGCTATTTAAGACCTCCTAATTAATATTTCAAAACAATTTCATACTAGAAACTTCTAGAATGCAAGTTTTGCAAATTATTCGATTTAGTCCCTAATTTCAATTTAAGGACTTTAGGCATAGGATTTCATCACGAAATTTTCACACAATCATGCAATCATATCATAAACATCAAAATAATTATAAAATAATTATTTGTATCTCGGATTTTGTGGTCACAAAACCACTATTCTGACTAGGCCCAAAATCAGGATATTACAACTCTCTCCCCCTTTAGGGATTTTCGTTGTGACAACCCGAATTAGGGCCTAATCGGAATAGTGGTTTCGTGACCAAAAATCCGAGATAGAAATAATTGTTTTATAATTATTTTGGGGTTTATGATATGATTGCATGATTGTGTGAAAATTTCGTGATGAAATTCTATGCCTAAAGTGCTTAAATTGAAAATAGGGATTAAATCGAATAAGTTGCAAAATTTACATTTTAGAAGTTTTTAGTATGAAATTGCTTTAAAACATAAATTAGGAGGTCTTAAATAGCAATTTGACCAATTTTAAGTTCATGGACAAAATTAGGACATGGAAGGAATTTTTGAAAGTTTAATGAGGAGGGCATTTTGGTCATTTGTATATTAAATGAAATAAAATGGGAAAAATAACACAAAATTTGTTATCATCTTCATTAGTTGCTGCCGAAAATTGCTCTCCTCCATAGCTAGGGTTTCTTCAACTTTGAAGCTCCATAGTAAGTGATTTCAAGCCCCGTTTTTAATGTTCTTTACGTTTTTGGATTCCCGGTAGCTCAATTAAGCTTATGCTAACAATAATTCAACCTAGGGTTCATATTTGGAAAAATACCCATAGGTGAAATTTGTGTATTTTGATGTTTTATGATAGAATATGAGGTTTTAAATTATGTTAGACAACTTGTGCTACTCGGTTTTAAGTGAAAACGAGTAAAACGGCATAATCGGTAAAAATACCTATTGTTCACAACTATGTGTTAGAGTGAGAATTTGATGTGGTCATAGAAGATAAAAATGTTCAGCATGTCATAAAACATAAGAATAAGGGCTGAAATTAAATTTCCGAGCCTAAGGGCAAAATTGTAATTTTGTAAAAGTTAGGGGGCAAAAATGTAATTTTTCCATAATGTGATCTTTGGATTGAAATAAATAGTATGAGTGCTAAATGAGCTAAATGTGTTGTTATAGATCAAGAAAGGCGTGGAATTGACCTCGAACGAGGGAAGGAAAAAGTTTTGGACTAAATCGTAAAATTTCCACATTTTGCACCGAGGTAAGTTTGTATGTAAATATTATATTATTTTCATTTAAATTCCTATATATTTCAGCCTATTATATGAATATACTAGCTGATGTTAAAATATAAATCGACTATTGGAAGAATAGAAATAAATAATAGAGAGGGATCCCGATTGAACATTCGGAGAGATCGAATAAAATAGAGGGAGCGTAGCTAGGTCACATGTATGATGCTGAGTGCACATCATGTGTACAAGAAATCTATGAAATACAATGTAGTAGCTAGGTCACATGTGTGATACGGGATGTATCCCATGTAGACAAGAGAGCTACGTAAGAGATAAATGTAGCTAGGTCACATGTGTGATACGGGATGTATCCCATGTAGACAAGAGAGCTACGTAATAGATAAATGTAGCTAGGTCGCATGCGTGATTCCAAGTGAAGGACACCATGTAGACAAGAAAGCTACGAGACAAATCGGCTAGGTCGCATGAGTGGTATTAAGTGTTCACCATGTGTACAAGAGAGCCGAACTAAATGAAGTATGATGATGGGGCTGTGTGCTAAAACCATTAAATATCGAGGATTGATCCGAATTGTTCAACGGGATGATTTTGTGGTGACGTTGTGGATATGGACCTATACTTGTGATGAATGATTTGTGGCATATCTATATATGTAAGATAAAATGAGGTTAGCATAAAGAATGTGTGAAAGAGTGAAATTAGCATTAAAACTGTTTTGGACGGTAGCAGTGACGTGATTTTGAAAAATCACCAAAAATAGGAGGAACATAATTAGAGGTTAAATGAGATGTGCAATTAAATTTTAATGAGTCTACTTTCATATAAAAGAATCAGAACAAGCAAAGGAATTTTATATTTTGAGATATTTACAATTGTGTGTGACTTGCTCAGGATGAATGTGTGATCCCCTGTTTCAACTTTGAAAAATCATTAAAAATTGTACAAAGAAAATTAAGAAATATAGTTTACATTCCTAAATTCCTCATTAAGTCTAGTTTTAAATGAAACAAATTTCAGGGTTATCTAAATTGTGTACTGAGAGAAATTCAATTCGTAGTGAACAGAGGTCAGACTAGTCGAGCTTTGTAACAGGGGAAGCTTTAAATAATAAACTGTACTAATCGGCTGAACCAAAAATTCTAGAAAAAAATTAGCAAAAATATTTATGAGTCTAGATTCAGGGAAATTTTACGGATTTGAATTTCGAGTTTTTCAACTCGAGTTATGATTTATTTAGTGAACATGACACAGGGGGGGACAGCTTGATCAAATTGGGATAAACAATAAAAGTTAAAAAAAAATATTATATGATTGAGTTATGTTGTAAACATGTTAGATTTCTTATTTGTTATTTATATACTTACTTACTAAGCTATATGCTTATCTTCGTTTCTTTTTTCTTGTCTTATAGAGTTACTAAGCCAGATCGGGAATTGAAGATCGTCGGAGACCCATCCACACTATCAATACTTTTTGGTACATTGTAAACACTATTTTGAAATATGGCATGTATAGCAGACTTGGTTATTTTGTTACATGTCATAAATGTCTAGGTTTAAATTACTACTTATAGTATCAAGCTAATCATTTTGTATGAAACCTTTGGAATTAGTTTGTATTGTTAATAGCAGATGTTATAATGATCAAATTGCACGCTATATTTTTGTTGGGTTTTATTTAATAGTATTTACTATGATTTGTTAATACCTCGTACCCTGTTCCGGCTACGGATACGGGTAAGGGGTGTTACATTCGTCCCCGAAAATCTTACCAGAAAAGTGGTCTTCACTTTTAATCTCATATTCAGTGCCGAAGAACTTTCACTTAGACTGTACCTCCAATACATCTCTTTAATTTCTCATATGATCTGAAAGCTTACATCTCAACTCTCAACTGTTCTTAAATTTTCAACCCTTCTCAGTTTCTCATGATATCATGACATAAAACCCGGATCTTAACTTGATTAATGGAGACCGGAATTCCAAGAAATCCAATAATCAAAGAGACCTAAATTTCCATGAATCTGATGAGTAGGAATTCATTCAATACAAATATGATTTATAGATCTCGCCAAACATTTAACAATAAGATACATCACATTTTCCTCTTTCTGCCATGGAAATAATTCTGATATGGCCTCAAGAATAATCCTTCTCATTTCCATCCCAATATCAACACTGACAAGGATAATTTTGATAGATCCCAATGCTCGGCTTTAACCCCTTTAACAACTTTGATTTTATGTAACATCGAATGCTCTAAACTATCACATTACCTCACTGTCTTGAAACACATCACAATTCATACAACAATACATTACTGAAAGTCAGGAAGTCTTTGCTCAATTTAGACTAGTCTAGTTCAGACGCTTCGGTTACCAATATTCTCATCTATCCGAACTTTGTCAACATGTAATAAACTTTTCAGCTTTTACAAAATGAAAACCTTATCATTCGTAGTGACTTTAGCTAATATCCAACTCTTTCTAATAAATATACACTTCTCGTTCAGGCTATTTACTCTTTTATCCATACAAAATGAAATTCTATTATCAGACTTGGGAAAAATAATCCTGAAATAATTGTCGCATGAAATCTTTCAAATAGATAATTCACCATACCGACTGAAACTCGCGCTTTTATCACTTATGCCTTTACTGATGTCAAATCCTTACACAGAATTTAGAAAAAAAACTCCAATACTAAAATCACCACATTACCAAGATCAAATTAGAAGTATAGTCATATTTGACATGATTATCATGAGCTGAAGAACGCACTTCGAACACGAGTCATAATTGACGAATTGTGGAACAAAGATAACAAGAAAACCGAATAAAGAATCCCAAAATAGAGAAATCCAGAATAAAGAAATCCAGAATAAAGAAACCCAAGATACGATACTATGCTGGAGAATCAAAAACCAAGCCAGAGAATCGAAAACCAAACTCATAGAGAAAATACGGAATACCCCGATAATTCTTCAAAGAAAGAAAGTCCAAAAGAAAACATCATTTAATCCCACTGAAATCAAATATAACAAGAACAATATATCTTCCCATACATATATATCATATGAAGCATCAAGTAGAAGAAACAGAATCATAATATCATACGTATTCTCTCATCAATTCTTATCAGACGAAATGAAATAGAATACCCGATGAAATAGAGCAATATAAATTATAAACCGATCGGACTACCAATGCTTTCATCCAACACCGAGGATTAAAAGACATTCCCATATAACAAGAATTTCTTCAGAAGATCAATAGCCATAGAAATATTTACGAGAACGGGTAAACACATAGAACATCTCAAAAGAAGCGCTAAATCTGTCAGTCATAACTATCACACTCGGATAGTTCACATTTCAAATATCATTTCCCCAACTAGTTTTGTCGTCACAAATTTCATATTAAACTATTCACTAAAGAAAGGCGATTCTGAATAAATTTCGATTTACACTTTTCTCGACCTTGCACTGAGTAATTCGGTTTACCAAGGAGAATTCCTTTTCTAAGCGGGACGGTGCATAATTCCAATAATCTTTACGTCAATTCGATACTTTATTGGCTCGACTTTACTTATCAGCTCATTTTCAATCTCTCGATCATACTTATAATTATTCTATCATGAACTCTTTGGGTTCTCAACGGAAACTTATTCAATACAAATCTCATGAAATTCCATTATAAGTACCATTTCGGTAAGGGGAGGGGTTGTAGGACCTCTCGACTCGACTTTCTTATACATACACATATGACACAACTTCCATTATCATAGCAACATCATCAAAATCATGTCATTCATTCATGTTGGCTTACACCAATTTTCCTATTGTCCCATTTAGACAATATACTTATGCATACATTCTATGTTTTCTAGATAGCTTTACTTATCCATTCATTTAATTAAATTAAGTCATGCTCATGACATCATATAAGGCCAAACAAACATAGATATTTGCACCACAATCATAACTTTCATTTCGTGCATCATCATGTACATATCATTACAATCATATAATTCAGTCCAACAATTTAACACAGATAAGTTCATTTCATTATAATCCTTTATCTCATAAAAATTATATATCATTAGCATTCATCAACATTCGACGTCCAAATCAAAACAAGGACATTTTCATTCGTATCATAATATTATGACTTTTATTCATACCTCTACTACTTTCTATTTATTCCGTTCATCTTATCAAGTAAGCCATATACACTACATCATATGAGCATTAAGCAAATATGAATATTTATCACATATGTATCATAAACCTTTATTCATACTTTTCTGAACCGATACTTATCATAATCATAATTTTACTCAAATACCTTCACATAACATTGAACATGGTTGGCGCAGCTTGGTTGGAGAGTACCCTGTCTAAATAAGACGGTACTCATACGCGTCGGAAGACATCACACTATCACAGATCAGTGGCATGTATAGCTAAACTTTTACACATGCTAGGTTAGTCTGAGAACCGACTAAACCTACTCTGATACCACCAAATGTAACACCCCGTACCCGAGACTATTGTCGGGGTCGAACACGAGGTGTTAACAGACTTAATTCATTGCTTAAACAGCTCAAACAATTTAATTTTAGAAATTCCAGATAAGCTAGCTAACTGCATCACAGTCGCTTAAAAATTCATATCTCAAGTTACGAAACTCGAAATCCAATTCCGTAAATTTTACCTGAAACTAGACTCATATATATATATATTTACTAATTTTTTTCTAGAATTTTTGAATAGGCCAGTTAGTACATTTTATTATTTAAAGTCTCCCCTGTTTCAGGGTTCGACTGCTCTGACGTCTATGTATTTCGAATCAGATATCTCTTTGTACAGAATTTAAATTACTATGAAGTTTGTTTCTATTAAAACTAGACTCAATAAGAAATCTTTACATATAAATTGTGATTTCTAATTATTTTTATACAATTTATAGTGAATTTCAAAAGTCAGAACAGGGGATCCAGAAATCGCTCTGGCCCTGTTTCACAAAAATTTAAACATCTCATAAAATATAACTCATATACCTGTTTCGTTTCTTCCATATGAAAATAGACTCATAATTCTTCAATTCCATATTTTATTCATCATCTAATTATATCTATACTATTTTTAATGATTTTTCAAATTCACGTCACTACTGCTGTCTGAATCTATTTTATGGTAAATTTTACCGATTTCATGGTTTCCATGGATTAACTAGCAATTTGACATACATAACACCAAATATGATCATAATTAGCCATTCCAATGGCTAATCATTACCAAGCATTTTTATACTACTCAATAACCATATCATAAGACCATATATACAAAATGATTATAATGCTATACATGCCATACTCAAAATATACAAGCCATTATGCCAACATGGTATACGGATAGTGTGAGCGTGCCTCCGACCGTTTCCAATTTCTGAGCTGGCTTGTCAACAGTACAAGGAATGAAAAGGAGGGAGTAAGCATAAATGCTTAGTAAGTTCACATGCAAATAGCAAGTAACATAACCATATAAGCAAACATAAAACATCATTTGCATAATCATCACCAAGACATTCATATCATATTTTCATTTATCATCTTACCATATTGTTGTTATATCGGTTTTTTAACCTGAGGGTTAAGTACATACCTGTTCAAAGTATCCATTTCACAACACTTACCAATACGTCCCTTTCATCTTGAGTATTCCTCCACTTGAGTAGAACTTTACCCGTTGAACACATCGGAATATAATTCGGATACATGGAAAGTTTGCACATAAGTGCCACATATGTAGCCAAGCTACTATGTAACCCGCCCATAAGCGAACTCGGACTCAACTCAACGAGCTCGGGCATTCGCATCCATAAGTGAACTCGGACTCAACTCAACGAGCTCGGATGTCTAGTTACATTTCACGAACTCGGACTCAACACAACGAGTTCAGACATTCGCATCCATAAGTGAACTCGGACTCAACTCAACGAGCTCGGATGCCCAAATATCCCAGTGACATGTCACTTGTATCCTAATCCATTCCTAAGGTTCAACGGGACCTTTTTCCCAATCATGTGTCTCAACCATCTTCTATAGAATACCGATACCGATACTCGGTAGTATTTCACATTTTCCAAGTATATCACATAATTTGACATATTATCAAACAATTATCACGAGTATAATATTTCATAATAATTACCATATCATTTAAATAACATAAAAACATTTAAAATAATAACTATGTTACCAACATTTACATATGAACTTACCTAGTATGCGAAAATAGCTACTTTTACCATTTCGTCCACAACTTGGTATTTTTCCCATTTTAGCCCGAATTTCAGTTTTCCTTGCTCTATCATTTAAAATATAGTCTAATTAGGACTCACATTATTCAAATTGACCCAAAATCATATTTTGGAAAAATTACAATTTTGCCCCTAAACTTTTGCATATTTACACTTTTGCCCCAAAGCTCGTAAATTAAACTTCAGCCTATTTTCTTATGTTTTATGACATGCTGATCATTTTTCCCTTCTATGGCAACATCAAATTCTCACTCTAACATGTACTTATGACTATTAGGTATTTTTACCGATTAAGCCCTTTTGCTCGTTTTCACTTAAAACCGAGTAGCACAAGTTGTCTAACATAATTTAAAACCTCATATTCTATCATAAAACACCAAAATACACAAATTTCACCTATGGGTATTTTTCCAAATATAAACCCTGGGTTAAATTATTTCTAGCATAAGCTAAATCGAGCTACCAGGACTCCAAAAACGTAAAGAACTTGAAAAACGAGGCTAGAATGGACTTACAATCGAGCTTGGAAGCTTGAAGAACCCTAGCCATGGTTTCTCCTTGCTATATTCGGCCATGGGGTTGAAGATGAGCAAAATTGGCTTTTAATTTTGTATTTTAATTCATTTTACCCCTAAATGACCAAAATGCCCTTACTACTAAACTTTCCAAAAATTCCATCCATGTCCAATTTTTGTCCATAAACTTAGAAATTGGTAAAATTGCTATTTAAGACCTCCTAATTAATATTTCAAAACAATTTCATACTAGAAACTTCTAGAATGCAAGTTTTGCAAATTATTCGATTTAGTCCCTAATTTCAATTTAAGCACTTTAGGCATAGGATTTCATCACTAAATTTTGACACAATCATGCAATCATATCATAAACATCAAAATAATTATAAAATAATTATTTCTATCTCAGATTTTGTGGTCACAAAACCACTATTCCGACTAGGCCCAAAATCAGGATATTACACAGTGTGTAAAGTAAACCCAACTAGAGCCTAAATCGGTTCAAGCTTTATTGTGCCTAAGCCCTATCAGAAATAGAATTAACTGGGCCTCAGCCCTATTCAGAAATCAGTGTGGCCCTTAAGCCCATTACTGTAACAGAACATATATGTAACGCCCCGTACCCGAGACCGTTGCCGGAGTCGAGCACGAGGTGTTACTAAACTTAATTTCATCAATTAAACAGCTTAAACAATTTATTTTTAAAATTTTCGGACAAGCTAGCTAATTGAATCACAGTCACTTAAAAATTCATATCTCGAGTTTTGAAACTCAAAATTAAATTCTGTAAATTTTTCCTGAAACTAGACTCATATATCTATTTACTAATTTTTTTCTAGAATTTTTGGTCAGGCCAATTAGTACAGTTTATTAGTTAAATTCTCCCCTGTTTCAGGGTAAGACTGCTCTGACCTCTGTGTATTACGAATCAGATATATCTCTGTACAGAGTTTCAATGACTATGCCGTTTATTTATATTAAAACTAGACTCTATAAGGAACCTGTACATATAAAGCATGACTTCTAATTATTTTTATACAATTTATGGTGAATTTCCAAAGTCAGAACAGGGGATCCAGAAATCGCTCTGGCCCTGTTTTACAAAAATTTAAACATCTCATAAAATATCATTCATATACCTGTTTTGTTCCATCCATATGAAAATAGACTCATTAAGATTCGATTCTATAACTTATTCATCATTTAAGTTCATTTCTACTATTTTTAGTGATTTTTCAAATTCACGTTATTGCTGCAGCAATATTCTGTTTTATAGCAAATTTTACTTTACTATAAATTTTCATGGACTAAATATCATTTTAAACATACGTGATATCAAATATGATTTAGATTGGCCATTCCAATGGCTAATCATTCACAAAACTCTTTTCTTGCCAAAGCATAATCATATCATAAGATCATTTACACAAAGTGAGTATTTTGCCATACATGCCACATTCAAGATACACAAGCCATTTTACCAATTTAGCCCTTCGGATAGTGTGAACGAGTCTTCGACCTATCCCGATTCTCAAGACGGTTTGTCAAAACTACAATGAAGGAAAAAGGAAGGAGTAAGCATAAATGCTTAGTAAGTTCACATGCAAATAGTAAGTAACATAATCATGCAATTCCACATAAAAACATCATTTGCATAAACAACACCAAGACATTCATGTTACATTTGCATTTAATATCATGCTACGATTTCATCATACCAAGTTCTCAACCCGAAGATTTAAGCACATACCTGTCAAATTTTCTCATTTACCACACTTACCAACATGTCACCTTCGTTTTAGGCATTCTCCTTATTCTCTTAAGATTCACCCGTTGAACACATTGGAATATAATTCGAATACACGGAAAGTTTACACATAAGTGCCACATATGTAGCCAAGCTACCATGTAACCCGCCCATAAGCGAACTCGGACTCAACTCAACGAGCTCGGGTGTTCGCATCCATAAGTGAACTCGAACTCAACTCAACGAGCTCGGATGCCTAGTTACATCTCACGAACTCGGACTCAACTCAACGAGTTCGGACATTTGCATCCATAAGTGAACTCGGACTCAACTCAACGAGTTCGAATGCCCAACCATCCTAGTGACATGTCACTTGTATTTTAATCTATTCCCAAGGTTCAAACGGGCTTTTTTCTCGATTACACATCTTTGCCGTCATCCACGGAACATCAAAACCGATACTCGGTAGCAATTCATAATTTACATATTATTCAATAATAACCATAAAGCATAATATTTCATGATATTAATCATCATATCACATAAATAACATTAAATTACTTAAAATGACAATTATGTTACTACATTTACACATGAACTTACCTCGATACAAAATATTAACAATCAAGCTTATTCCTCGTAAACTTTGTTTTTCCCTCGATCACGACTTGAATCTCGTTTCTCTTGATCTATAATGCCAAATTAATCTTATTTAATACATACATTCATCAAAACATCCCCAAATATGAACTTTGGCAAAATTACCATTTTGCCCCTAAATTTTTACAAAATTACACTTTTGCCCCTAGGCTCGGGAATTAAACTTCATCCCATTTTCTTATGTTTTATGATATACTGATCATTTTTCCCTTCTATAGCAACATCAAATTCGCACTCTATCATGTATTTATGAACATTAGGTATTTTTACCGATTAAGCCCTTTTTCTTGTTTTCACTTAAAACCGAGTAGCACAAGTTGTCTAACATAATTTAAAACCTCATATTGTATTATAAAACACCAAAATACACAAATTTCACCTATGGGTATTTTTCCAAATATGAACCCTAGGTTGAATTATTGCTAGCATAAGCTAAATCAAGTTACTGGGACTCCAAAAATGTAAAGAACATTAAAAACGGGGCTTGGAATCACTTACTATGGAGCTTGGAAGCTTGAAACGAACCCTAGCTATGGAGAACCCTTTAATTTTCATCCTAATGAAGAAGATGGACATATTTGCCATCTTTTTCCTTTTTTTTTTCTTTTAATTACCAAATGACCAAAATACCCTTAATACCTTTCTTTGAAAATTTTCATGTACAAGCTCATTTTTGTCCAAAATTTTAGAATTTGGTCAAATTGCTATTTAAGACCTCCTCATTAATATTCCAAATTAATTTCATACTAAAAACTTCTAGAATGCAAGTTTTGCAAATTATTCGATTTAGTCCCTAATTTCAACTTAAGCACTTTATGCATAGAATTTCGTCACGAAATTTTCACACAATCATGCAATCATATTATAAACCTCAAAATAATTATAAAATAATTATTTCTATCTCGAATTTGTGGTCACAAAACCACTATTCCGATTAGGCCCTAATTCGGGATATTACAATATATTATGCATGTATGCAGAAACCCAACCCATATCCATCCGTATACACCCCTGTACCAACCTTACACCATGTGGGGAGACAACTTGACCCACCCATACATTACACACTACAGAATTTGCAGCATGGCTGCCAGAACAGATATTGTGACAAAGTCACCAGATACAGATATTATGGCAGAGCCACCAGAACAGATATTTGTGGCATAGCCACCAGAAACAAATATTTGTGGCATAGCCACCAGGACAGATATTTGTGGCATAGGCACCAGAACGGGTTCTTCCTCCATAAAAAAAACCCAAATCCCATGCAACGGATATGCATGTCATGGCATATAGCATACAAAAACAGAATATCATGCATTTCAAACAGAATTAACCCAAGGGGTATAATGGTCATTTTGCACCTAGGGGTATAATGGTAATTTTTGTACTCAAGGCTATTCTAGTAAATTTACTATTTTAGGGTTTTCATGCATATTACAGCCATTAACATATTAACAGAAACACTTACCGAATGTTTTTACCGAATTGGGCCCATTGGCCCATTACCCGATTTTGGCCCATTAAGCCCAAATAAATCGAAGTGCACGAAATTACGCACTCTACAATCTTACTACTTGAGATTACCAGGATTAACAAACAAACTATCTCACGAGCGCTCGCACGCTCGCAAGTTCACAAAATGCCGGCTCTTCGTCATTTTGACTTTTCAGCTTTTGCCGATTTAGACTATAAGTGGGTGTCGTTTACACACCTGATCTGTAACAATACGTTGGCAAGATCCACACATGATCTGCCTACAATCGAGTTACTAACACGTTAAACTATGAATCCATAACAACTTATATACAAATCCCCTTACCAATAATCGGCCATTAACACCTTAGGCACTAAAGTTCTTACCTTTGCCAGAATATGGACTAGATCTAAATCTAGTCGTCCAATTATCCAAGCCCTCGATCAGTAGCCTTTAATCGACACTAGAGCAAAACAAATCAAATAACACCACTAAACCCTTTTAGTTTAGTCGACAGGCACCCTTTGCATATAGGGGTTTTCAGCTTTTCTTTGAATCCCGAAATAAAGAATGGAAATAAGATTCCGAGTACTTACCACCAACGATGTACTTGTCAAGAGCATTTCCAACACTTCCCCAATCTCAGATCCACAGTGAATCCAATCTTAAAATGCGAGTAGAGAATAGAACTAGATATTAATTCTCGAATCACTATGACTTATGAAGGTTTCAGCTTCTAAGGAAAGAATAGAGGATTCGGCCACAAAGAATTTCGGCTAACAAGATGTGAGAGATATGGATGAAGAGGAGAGGAAGAGAAAAGAAAATAGAAGAGAGGAGATAATAGTAGAGATTCGGCTTTGAAGGAAATCAAGGAAGGAAGAGATGAGAAAAAAGAAAGAGAGAAAAGAAGAAGAAAGAATTCGACTTTAGGTAAAACGACAAAATAAAAGAATGAAAGCAACCAACAGAATTCAGCCACTAAAGAACCTACACCTATTCGGCAACTAAACAATCGGTACACCCCCTACAAACTAAAAATGCTAATTTACTACACCAAACTCTCCTAGCCGAATATGCAACTCCAAAGTCCTACTTTCAGTACACCACTCCCTCTAATTCAAATTCCTTGAATTTAGCCCGTAGCAAAGTTTGAATTCCACTCAAACTCCTTCCACCGATTAGCAGCATCCTTATCCACTCCTTGCACTGCTTCAACACACTGCCAAGAGAGTCTTGATCAGACCCCAACTCCTTCCCCACACGTGCAGCAAAAACCCAACCTTCCGTGCGCGAGGTGAGGCTCGAACCCCAGACCTCTGTCAACCCTTGCGCCTTCGCCCGTGCTGCTGGCCACTGCACCACGCTTCTCTCTTTACTAATATAGGGTCACAATTAATTATAAGCCTTACCTGCTGAAGCTCCAGTCTGCTTAAAAATAAAGGAGAATTTCGCCTTCCACGCCACTCGAACCTGCGACCTCCAGAACACCCAGCTACACTACTTGCCGCTACGACACAACCTCTCTTTGTTATAATACGACTGCATTTACTTATAAGCCTTATTCGCTTCAGTCACGGGCTACTTAAAAAAAATAAAACAAGTTTCTCTATCCCTTACATTCGAACTCGCGACCACTGGGTCTCCTTAGCGCGCTGCTGCCACTACGCCAAGGGCGCTCTTTGTGTCAAACTTCATTCGCAACTTCCTTTAAGGCCTATCTTTACGCCACCTGATTACTAAAAAAAACCCAAACGTTGCACGCGTCGTGCCTTGAACCCAGGCACCTCCCACGCCCTCCTAGCGTGCTTAGCCACTGGGCCAGGTGCTTGTTTGTGTCCAATCCCAGCCCAAACCACTTATAAGGCCTACTGCCCAGATTCCTTTAAGAATAAAAAAAAATGCTCAAATTTTTGCCAGAGCCCTAGGTCGAGCCCAGGACTTTTCTCACACTATAAACCCTTCGTAATTTTTTTAATTACTAACTAAACATACTAAATAATAAAAAAAAATATCCCATTTATTCGGGCCATCCCCTACCCGAACCCAAACTCAAGGCCCAATACTTCCAGGCCCAAAAATTGGGGCATTACAATCGGCTCACAGCTTTGGTTAAATATGATACACACAGAGTTATCCATAAGTATGTTAGGCACATAGCCACAGGTAAATACGTTTGGCATAAAGCCATAGTCAAGATGGCACAAAGCCATTTTTAGGTTGGCACAAAGCCGTAATTTGAATAATTTAAGCCATCGGTAGCTGTTTCATGTTAGGCACATAGCCATCAGCGACGGTAATACATTCAGCACACAGCCACGGGTAAATATGATCGACACAGAGTCATCAATAATCATATATCGGGATTAAAAGCCACCAGTAGATCCACGATCGTCAAGCAACCATGCGATCCTTAATCGGTGGATCCACAATCATCAAGTAACCATGCGATCCTCAATTTCTTCCTCCGTTTCACAATTCCAACCCCATGCAATATGTCGTGTATGTCATGCTCAATCATCACACGTGTGTGCAAAATGGCCGTGCTCAGTAACAATTATTTAAACATATATTAAACGTATATCAGTTGTACAACCATCGTCAAGTTAGTTAAATCACAGTCGTACAATCACAGTCAAATCAGTCATTTACCCACAAGGGTAAAATAGTCATTTTACCCTACATGGGTATTTTAGTAATTTTACACTACAAGGGTAATCCAATACTTTTACAAATCGGGGGTATTTCAATAATTTTACAAACCAAGGGGTATTTCGATAATTTTACAAATTGAGGGTATTTCGATAATTTTACAAATCGGGGGTATTTCAGTAATTTTACAAATTGGCGGTATTTTGATAATTTTACAAATTAGGGGTATTTTGTACGGTAATTTTACAAATCATGGGTCTCAACGACCCAACAGAAGGTCCACCTTCGCCTTGAGCGACTTAAGTAACCTAAATAGACCTAACGGTGCAAATGGGCCTAAGGCCCATTACTCAACCCAAGTGGGCCGACACGCTCGTGTGGCCCATTTAGCCCAAATTTAGTTACAACTATGTGACCTACAAAGCCCAGTCCAACATTTATGACTTACCGTGAATTTAATCTGTGTGGGGTTCACAAGCCCATTGGGCCCACACGGCCCATTTCGACCCAACGAAACCCTTAACGGCCTATGCCATGCACACGACAGGAAAAGCCCACTACTTTCCACCTAACAATTAGATTTACACAAGCGGGCCCACGGGCCCATCGAGACCCAAAATAGCCCCAGCACACGAGAACGCTCGTGGCGACCTCTACAGCCTATTGTCCACGTTCTGTGGGCTCAAATTACCACACGAGCAATCGCATGCTCGTGAAGCCTCAAATGCCGAAGTTTCAGCTTTTTGGCTTCTACTGACTTCCAACAAAGAAGGGCATGAATACACACCTGTTTATGAGAACGTGCCGAAGTTCACGATCACCAACCTCTTGCATTCAGTCTTCCTCCCAACTCATCTAGTTTGCTCTATTTAAAGCCAGCTTCTCACCAATTATCATGTTAGCTTCTCGATGTGGGATTACTTTCAAGAGTTCCAGTCCAACTCCACCTCCCACATAGCTCAAATAGCAAAATAAATACTCCACTACGCATCCCAAGACTTGAACCTCAGACCTCACAGTTACATAACACGCCACCTTGCCACTCCACCACAGGCTCTTTCTGTGATAAAAACGTCCACAAGTAACTTTAAGACATATATGCCAGCGTCCAAATTCACTTAAGAGAAAAACCAAAATGAATTGTAAGAGCCAAGACTTAAACCCAGGCTCCCTTACAACCTTAATGACGCCACAACCACTAGACCACATGCTTCCTTGTGTCATTTACTTAACACAATAATTTAAAAGGCCATCATCCAAGCATCCAGGGTTTTATTAACTTAATACCAAAATTTTTGCTAAAGCCCAGGTTTGAACCCAATATTTCTCCAACACTTCTCAGAGCCATTAACCACCAAAGTAGACATTTAATTGTCATTTCCTTGCACAATTAAATACTTATATACAACCTTCTTATGGACCCAAACTCAAGGCCTAATACTTCTAGGACTAAATTCGGGGGGTTACACATATGTCATGACATAAGATTCTGATATGTGATGTGCGAGTAAGACCATGGCATCGATATGTGAATTTGATATATGTGTGCGAGTAAGACCCTGTCTGGGACAGTGACATCGATTTGTGAGTACATGTAAGACCACGTCTGGGACGTTGGCATTGTACGATGTGTGTAATTATCCGAGTGTCCTATCCAAGTTCGAAAGGTTCATCAGGCAAAGGTAAATCGTGAACGGATGTGTAAAACGAGTTAAATAGCCAGGTATAAGTTAACTTGTTAGCTACTAGTAATAAGGTATGTATGTACTTTGTAGATGTTACAATTATGTGTGATGCAAAAGAAGGATACATATATGAATTTGGTAAGTGTATTCAACTTTTGAATAAATGGTATGAAAATTATGGAATTGATTTATGGATATGTATATATATGTGACCATGAATATTCAGCCGTTTAAGCAATATGTGTACAAGATGTCATATTATGATACTTGAGCTTGTGTTTACAAGTGTGTGAATATTTGTTTGTCTAAAAACATATTGGCTTGAAAGTTGAATGATCATTTATAAAATTTAACCATATGAGTATTCAACCAAGGTGATAGTTGTGTATGAAAATATATTGTTTATGAAATTTATAAGTTTAAGATTAAATGTGGCATTGATAATATAAATTGGTTTAGTTTAAATTAAATGAGTTGACTATATTATTGGGTTGTTATTTGATTATGACATACTAAGCTAAGTTAGCTTACTCTGTGTGTTCATGTTTACTCTGTTTTATAGAATTTGGATCAAGTTACGAGCTCGGAGATCGTCAGCAAAGTTCATCACACTATCTACTGCTTCGGTATTTAAATAGTTAAACTCGAATTATGGTATGTATAGGCTGGATTTTGTTTTGAAATATTGGATTTTGGTTGTGTGTAATCTAGCCATGCGAAAATGGCTTAAGTGTTATGCTTGAGTTTGGTTTTGATTAGATTATGGTTTTAGCTCATTTTCGATTATCATGCTATGTGCCATGGATGGGAGGTAATTATGGTATGTGTTTTGAGCATTGAAGTTGATTGAAGACCTTGGGTGTGGTATGAATGTTTTGGTCATAATATATATTAGGTATATTTGGATAATTTGAATGTGGTTAGTTTGGATGTGTTTCATACTAAGATAAAGTATGAATGTGAATTTTGCTTATTATGCTTAGTCTTGATCTGGTATGTTCTTAGTTATAATGTTTAATAAGTTTAGTTTTGATAATTCGGTGATGGAAATTTTGGATGTGTATGTGGTTTTAAATAATGTGATTCGGCTATGCAAGGTATTAAGTAAGGAAAATGTTCCATGATTGTTTTAGTCAATTATTTGGTATGAACTCAATTATTAATTGTGGCCTTGAAACCTAGGGCAAGTGCGCAGTATGTATATAAGCTTTAATAGCATGTTTGGTCATGTTATAATGCATTAAGTTGCATGTGTAATTTCTTGTTAAATTAAGTAATAAGTTTTCAATTGGTTTTATTATGAGTTTGTGCAGAAGTTGTTATTTGTGTCCGAAAATGGTGTAAGTTAAAATGATGTAATGTACTTGAGCTTGGTGTAACATGTTGCATCTCTTATATGTTACTTATTTATTTAATCGTAAATAAGACTTGCTATAAAGCTCTATTCAAATATGCTTAGATGCCTTTATTTATACATATATATATTCGAATGGATGCATTAAATTATATTAATGTATGAAATATGAATTTCATATGGACTAACATATTGATGCCGCATGTAGGAATGAAAGGGTTAGTAATGAAATTTATTTCCATTGATGTATAACTTATGCAGGTGCACGACTTATATAAGAATAGGTCTAATATTCAATAATGAAAATATTGATGTGTTATATGTTCTGTATATGTATAAGTTGTTTTGATATATTTTGAATTATATTTTATTTATGCTATGTTGTGAATGATATAATTTTTACAGTTTTGATATATGAATTAATTACACACATTGATGTGATTAAAATATCAAACTATAATATATAATGCGTAATTGTATGAATTATAATATGATCGGTAATGCCTCATAACCCTAATTCGATGACGGATACGGTCTATGGGTGTTACATTTTATACACATTGATGTGATTAAAATATCGAACTGTAATATGTAATGCGTAATTGTATGAATTCTAATATGATCGGTAATACCTCATAACCCTATTTTGGCGACGGATATTGTGCCAGCCCTAATTTGACCCCAGTCGAAAAGTGGTTTCAGGACCACAAAACCGAGTCATAAAAATAATTAGATGTTATATTCGGTGCTTATTATATGTGAAAGTTCATGTGTGAAAATTTCATGCTTTGATCTTGTCAATTGTATGTGAAATTATTAAATAGGACTTGTGTGAAAATTTTTGAAAATGCTATAGGCTAATTTGTAGTGGCCAAATAACTTATAGTATGAAATAGGTGGATTTACATGTCAAAATTCCCATCTTAAGGTGTAGTGGCCGGCCATCATGATGAGAATAAATGGAATATGCATTTTAAATTAGCACTATGAGATTTAATGGCTTTATTATCATAAAATAAAGAGAAATAAAATAACAAAATGATGAAAAGGACAAAGCTTGTCCATCTTTGTTCTTCATAGCCGAACTTAAGAAAACAAATAAGGGAAGGGAAGCTCTTGAATGTTCGGTCACTTGGGGAAGAAAAATCCAAGGTAAGCTCATGGTAGTTTGCTTCTATCTTGATTTTTATGAGTTCCTTTCTTGATTCTACCTTAACCCATTTGGTTGTGTTGTGAGCATTCGGTCATGAATTGAAATGAAGGAAATAGTTGTTGTTTCATGTTCTTTTGATGAATAATAGTAGATGGGTGA
The DNA here is from genome assembly GCA_025698465.1 of Gossypium longicalyx. Lineage (NCBI taxonomy): Eukaryota > Viridiplantae > Streptophyta > Magnoliopsida > Malvales > Malvaceae > Gossypium > Gossypium longicalyx. The sequence goes on along the minus strand of CM047006.1, from coordinate 64,298,428 downwards.
AGTTGAGCCAAACAAATGAGCATATATGTGCATTAGATGCTAAGTGGGAAAATCGGCTAACATGTTGTGTGTACTATGGCCGAATGTGAATTTGGATAATATTGAGTAATGTATGTGCTTTAAAATGATGGAATGGAGTGGATGCTTTAAATGTGTTATGAACAATTATAAGTTAAATTAAGGTTTGCTAAATTACCATTGTCATTGCCGAATATGTGCTTAATTAAAGAAGAATTTGTTGTTGAATGTTTTAAATGATTTAGATAGTTATGAATTAAGTCGAAGCTTGGTAAAATTGAATAATTGTGGCTTAATTGTTTAATGGCAATTGGCTATTATGGTGAAATGCAATGTTAATATTTAGTTGCTAGTGTTTATATGTGCGTTAGTCGAATTTGAACTTGAATAATGATTTGAGCATGATGTGTTGTATTGAGATTATGCTTAAGTGAAATTATAGATATATATGTGATGAAATTGATTGGTGATATACATGTTTAAATAATATGAATGCAAAGAGTTGTGAAAGAGTAAATTGTAGTAAATCTGCTTGGGACAACAGCTGTAACGTGAATTTGGAAAAATCACCATAAATTGTGGGAGTGGAGTTAGAAGCTGAATAAATTATGTAATTAAATCTTAATGAGTCTAGTTTCAAATGAAATCAACGAGAACATATTTTGACTTCTGTACAATTAGAAATTTGACTCGTAGTAAAGGGTGGTCAGATTTGTCAAACAGTGAAACAAGGGAAAACTTTAAGAAAAATCTGGTATTTTTTGGCAAAACTAAAAATTCTGAAAATTTTATGGATAAAATATATATGAGTCTATTTTCAGGGAAATTTTACTGCAATTGATTTGGAGTTTCGTAGCTCTAGTTATAAATAATTTAGTGACTATTGCTCAGGAAGACAGCTTATTGTGAATTTGTGATTATGTGGTAAACATTGATAAAAATTTGTTAATGAGTTACTTAATGTTTTCTTATAAACTTACTATGATCTATATGTGTGAAAGTCGAATATATATATTATATTTCTGAAGTAATGCTTGAATAGCCAAATAATGACTAGTTTAAAATTTTTGAATTTAAGCTCAAGAGCAAAGAGGGTCGAAGTTGGATAGGGGAAAAGAGAAAGTAATTGAGTAGCCTTTCCGCAACCGTTCAAGTATATCCAAGGTAAGTTTTGAATAGTCACATTTAGTACGTAATTGATAATGTCTTGATATGTGCATGATAAATGTACTGCGATCTATTGATTCTATTTGAATATAGTTGAGTGACAAATAATTTATGTTAAGGCGTAAAGCCGAATAGACATTAGAAGTTAAGCTTGGAAAGTAAAATGGACATATATTCTTATGTATGTTATTGAGCCAAAAGTTATATGAATGGTGCCCATGTTATGCTATTATTCGAAGGGAATAAATGAACTATGATTGTGAGATGTTATGTGAATTGAATTTTCTTGCGAATAAGTATGCATGACATTCAGTGATGTTTATCCGGACTTAGGGTCCACCAAGCTATGTCTTTGGAATTATATCCGGACTTAGGGTTCATGAGCTATGTCTTTGGAATTATATCCGGACTTAAGGTCCGCAGGCTACGTGCTGGAAATATGTCCAGGCTAAAGTCCCGCAAGCTTCGAGCTGGTATTATACCGGGTTTAAATTCCCGCAGGCTTGTGATGGTAATCGGTTTCAAGTCCTAAGACCTGATAGGCATAATGCCAGTAAGTTAAGTAAGATTACGATATTGAATGTTCGTAGTAAACCATCGTCGAGTAAGTACTATACATTTAAGATGTTCAGGTACGTATTACTTACTCATCGGTGAATTGATTTCGAAGTGAATCATTAGCATCAAAGAAGAATTTATATAAATATGATTGATGGTTATATTTGCGAATATGAGAATGATTTAATCGGTCATGGAATATTTGTATATGAATTATATGTTAAAATTTCTTTATGTACTCATGTACATTCAGTCAATGATTTTGTGAATTATTAGTATTAAAGAATGATACTTAAGTGTGAATGATTGTTATATCGACGAGTAAAACAATGACCTATTCGATCAAATATTGTTAATGTATGAGATTATTTGATTTAAATGCGTCGTATGAACTTTAAGTAGAAGAAAAATATGTGCTGAGAAATCTATGTATATGTTTATGTGTATTCGGCCATGAAGTGATTTGAATTGAGAATAAGTCTGTTTAAATGAATGTTTTGATTTTCGATAAGTCTTTAATTGTTTGTGATGCTTAAAACTTACTAAGCTTTGAAAGCTTACTCTGTTCTTTATTTCTCTGTTTTATAGATTGTTGATTTTGGCCACTGACTCGGGGATCGTCGGCAATTCATCACACTATCGATCTTTTTGGTACAATTATATTTTGGACTCGATATGGCATGTATAGGTTAGGCTGATGATAACGATGTTTTGAAATTGTTAATATTTTGGCCATACGAAAATGGTGTATAACTTAAATATCAGTATGTATTTCAGCTCGATCTCTGTTTATGTTTATTGACAATGTGAATGAGATAATTAAATGTTTAGTTCGGTAATACCTCTTAGCCTTAATTTGGCGATCGGATTCGGGTTAGGAGTGTTACAATTTCATTGGTATCAGAGCCAGGTTTAGTTAATTCTAGGACTAACGTAGCGTATATGAGTCTAGCTATACATGCCATATAGTGTTAATACGATAGTGTGTTGATTTCTGACAGTTAAAAATGTGTTTTCGTATAGTAATGGATCCCGATCCCGATCTAGCGGTAGCTGATGATTTAGAGAGTGTAGCGCCTACTCTCGCACACGGGACAACGTCGATGGACCCTCAACCTATTGCGAGCAATCAAAATAATGAGGCTAGACAAGCCTTTTATAATGTGATGAATGATTGGTTTAACCAATACATTCGAACTAATGCGGCTGCTCCACAACCCCCACTTTTGACAAATACGCCCCCTGCACCCACGATACCTCCGGTAATTGATCAGATGAGGTTGAATAAGCCCCTGGTTGACAGAATTTGAAAGCACGGGGCTACTGAATTTAAAGCTACAAACAGTGATGATGCCGAGCAAGCTGAATTTTGGTTGGACAACATTATTCGAGTACTTGATGAACTATCTTGCACACCCGATGAATGCCTGAAATGTGCGATATCTTTGCTACGTGATTCTGCCTATTATTGGTAGAATACATTGGTTTCTGTTGTACCCAGAGAGCGGGTGACGTGGGAGTTCTTCCAAACTGAATTCTGGAAAAAGTATATCAGTCAGAGGTTCATCGATCAGAAACGGAAAGAATTTCTTGAACTTAAACAGAGTTCCATGTCAGTTACTGATTATGAACGGAAGTTCGTCAGACTTAGTAGATATACTCGGGAATGTGTGTCGTCTGAGGCTATCATGTGTAAACGCTTCGAGGACGGGCTAAATGAAGATATTAAAATGCTTGTTGGCATTCTTGAAATCAGAGAGTTCGTAGTACTTGTTGAGCGAGCTTGCAAAGCCGAGGAGCTTAGTAAAGAGAAAAGGAAAGCTGATGTTGGAGCTGAAGAGTTTCGTAAAAGATCTTCGGGAAAGCCTTTTCAGCAATCATCGAAGAAATTTTGAGATGATTCAGGCCAATCTAAAAACACTTCGGGCTTTTCCAGACGAGACCGTGATCGACCTCCTATGAGTACGCGAGCCACTTCAGTTGCCAGTGTTAGAAATGATTGTCGGGATAGGACCGAGTGCAAGTTTTGTGGAAAATGGCATTCGGGGAGTTGTAGATTTCATGATCACTCCTGCTATAGATGCGGATCATCCGACCATTTCATCAAAGACTGCCCGAGATTGTCAGAGCAAAATGTGAATCAGAGTGGGAAACCGAGTATTGCTACAGCTCGAGGTAGACGACCTAAGGATACGGGGAATACTAGTGGCAGTCAGAGAGGGTCTAGAGATGATACGACCAGATTCGAGGCTCGTGCTCCTGCTAGAGCTTATGCTATACGCGCACGCGAGGATGCTTCTTCGCCTGATGTTATTACCGGTGCTTTCACTCTCTTTGATACTGATGTGATTGCATTGATTGACCCTGGTTCTACTCATTCATATGTATGTGAGACTTTAGCATCCGAAGAAGACTCTCACCGTTGAGTCTCATCGAGTTTGTGATTCGAGTGTCGAATCCCTTGGGTCGATATGTGCTAGTCAACAAAGTGTGCAGGAAATGTCCCCTGATAATCCGAGGTTCCTGTTTCCCGGCCAATTTGATGCTTTTACCGTTTGATGAATTTGATGTTATTCTCGGTATGGATTGGTTGACCGTACATGATGCATTTGTGAATTGAAAAAGAAAGACTATTGATTTGAGATATGCAAATGATGAGATAATCCGAGTTAAGTCTACTGATTTGAACGGGTTACTAGCAGTAATATCCTCGATGTTGGCTCAGAAATATGTAAAAAAGGGGTGTGAAGCATATCTTGCGTTCGTACTTGATAGTAAAGAGTCAGAAAAGAAACTTGAATCAGTGCCAGTGGTTTGTGAGTATTCGAATGTTTTTCCTGAGGAGTTACCGGGATTACCACCTGTTCGAGAGGTAGAGTTTGGCATTGAACTTGTACCTGGGACTACACCAATTTTGATAGCTCCGTATCGTATGGCACCAACCGAATTGAAGGAATTGAAAGTTCAGTTGCAAGAGTTGACGGATAGAGGTTTCGCTCGACCGAGTTTCTCACCTTGGGGTGCACTAGTATTGTTTGTGAAAAAGAAAGACGGAACCATGAGAATGTGCATCGACTATCGTCAATTAAATAAAGTGACAATAAAGAACAAATATCCGTTACCGTGTATTGGTGATTTGTTTGATCAGCTGATGGGAGCCTTAGTGTTTTCAAAGATAGATTTGAGATCGGGTTATTATCAGTTGCGAGTTCGAGACTTAGATGTGCCTAAAACTGCTTTCAGAATGAGATACGGTCACTACGAGTTCTTAGTGATGCCATTTGGGCTCACTAATACCCCTGCGATATTTATGGACTTGATGAATCGGATCTTTAGACAGTATTTGGACCAGTTTGTAGTTGTGTTTATAGACGACATTTTGATCTATTCGCGAGATGAAACCGAACATGCTGAGCACCTGATATTAGTGTTGCAGATTTTACGGGACAAGCGGTTATATGCTAGGTTCAGTAAATGTGAGTTCTGGTTGAGAGAAGTTAGATTTTTGGGGCATGTGGTATCCGCATCGGGTATTCGTGTTGATCCGTGTAAAATATCAACCATACTTGATTGGAAGCCTCCTAGAAATGTTACTAAAGTTTAGAGCTTTTTGGGACTTATAGGTTACTACAGACGGTTTGTAAAGGGTTTCTCGATGATAGCCACACCAATGACGAAGCTACTTCAGAAAGATGTTAAGTTTGAATGGTCAGAAAAGTGCCAGAAAAGTTTCGACCAATCGAAGACCTATTTGATCAAGCTCGGTGTTAGTGCGGCCGAATCCGGTAAAGAGTTTGTCATTTACAGTGATGCGTCCTTACATGGGCTGGGTTGTGTATTGATGCAAGAAGGTCGAGTTGTAGCTTACGCTTCGAGGCAATTGAAGCCACATGAGAAAAACTATCCGACCCATGATCTCGAATTAGCTGCTATCATATTTGCTTTGAAAATATGGCGACACTACTTGTTTGGAGAGAGGTGTCATGTATATTCGTATCACAAAAAGCCTCAAATATTTGATGACTCAAAGAGATTTGAATCTGAGACAAAGACGTTGGCTTGAATTGTTGAAAGATTACGAGCTTGTCATTGACTATCACCCGGGAAAGGCTAACGTGGTTGCCGATGCTTTAAGTCGCAAGTCCCTATTTACTTTGCGAGCGATGAATGTACACTTGTCCGTTTCATCCGATAATGTGTTAGTAGCAGAATTAAAAGCTAAACCGTTATTGATTCATCAAATATGTGAAACTCAGAAAGTTAATGATGAATTGGTTGCTAAACAAGCTGAATGTGTTTCGAATGTGGATTCAGAGTTTCAAATTGACAACAATGATTGTTTGAGGTTCAGAAGTCGATTGTGTGTTCCAAGAAATTCGAAACTTATTTCGATGATTTTGAGCGAGGCTCATAGCAGTCGAATGTCAGTTCACCCGGGGAGTACAAAAATGTACAACGATCTGAAACGTCAGTATTGGTGGCATGGTATGAAACGAGACATTTTTTATTTTGTCTCGAAGTGTTTGATATGTCAACAAGTGAAAGCGGAACATCAAGTGCCTTCGGGATTACTTCAGCCGATCATGATACTCGAATGGAAATGGGATCGAGTCACGATGGATTTTGTATCTAGGTTGCCATTGTCACCAAGCAAGAAAGATGAGATCTAGGTTGTTATTGATAGATTGACAGAGTCGACTCATTTTATTCTCGTACGTACGAATTATTCACTTGACAAGTTAGCCGAACTGTATGTTTCTCAGATTGTAAGGTTACACGGGGTACCTACTTCTATTGTGTCGGATAGAGATCTGAGATTCACATCGCTATTTTGGAAGAAATTGCAAGAAGCATTGGGTACCAAGTTGCATTTTAGCACCGCTTTTCATCCCCAGACCGATGGTCAATCCGAGCGGATAATTCAGATACCCGAGGATATGTTGAGATGTTGCATCCTTGAGTTTATTGGTTCATGGGAACGGTATTTGCCTTTGATTGAATTCGCTTACAACAATAGTTTTCAATCAAGCATTAAGATGGCACCTTACGAGGCTTTGTACGGTCGTAAATGCCGTACACCATTGTTTTGGACTGAGCTTAGTGAAAGTAAAGTCTTCGGGGTTGATTTGATTAAAGATGCTGAACAGAAAGTAAAAGTGATCCGTGAAAGTCTGAAAGTAGCTTCAGATCGTCAGAAGTCGTATGCAGATTTAAAACGAAAAGACATTGAGTATCAGGTCAGAGACAAAGTATTTCTTAAAGTTTCACCTTGGAAAAAGGTGCTCAGATTTGGTCGTAAGGGCAAATTGAGTCTGAGGTTCATCGGGCCATATGAAATATCCAAACGAGCTGGGCCGGTAGCATACAAATTGATTTTTTCCCCTGAACTTGAAAAGATTCACAATGTTTTTCATGTTTCAATGCTTCGAAGTTATAGATCCGATCCATCGCATGTAATTAGTCCATCAGAGGTTGAGATTCGATCTGATTTGAGTTACGAAGAAGAACCGGTTCGTATTTTGGCTCATGAAGTAAAAGAACTATGAAATAAGAAATCTCATTAGTGAAAGTACTGTGGCTCAAACACGGGGTTGAAGAAGCGACTTGGGAGCCAGAAGACTCAATGAAAGAATGTTATCCTAACCTTTTAGCTGGTAAGATTTTCGGGAACGAAAATTTCTAAGGAGGGGAGAGTTGTGACAGCCCTAATTTGACCCCAGTCGGAAAGTGGTTTCAGGACCACAAAACTGAGTCATAAAAATAATTAGATGTTATATTCGGTGCTTATTATATGTGAAAGTTCATGTGTGAAAATTTCATGCTTTGATCTTGTCAATTGTATGTGAAATTATTAAATAGGACTTATGTGAAAATTTTTGAAAATGCTATAGGCTAATTTGTAGTGGCCAAATAACATATAGTATGAAATAGGTGGATTTGCATGTCAAAATTCCTATCTTAAGGTGTAGTGGCCGGCCATCATGATGAGAATAAATGGAATATGCATTTTAAATTAGCACTATGAGATTTAATGGCTTTATTATCATAAAATAAAGAGAAATAAAATAACAAAATGATGAAAAGGACAAAGCTTGTCCATCTTTGTTCTTCATAGCCGAACTTAAGAAAACAAATAAGGGAAGGGAAGCTCTTGAATGTTCGGTCACTTGGGGAAGAAAAATCCAAGGTAAGCTCATGGTAGTTTGCTTCTATCTTGATTTTTATGAGTTCCTTTCTTGATTCTACCTTAACCCATTTGGTTGTGTTGTGAGCATTCGGTCATGAATTGAAATGAAGGAAATAGTTGTTGTTACATGTTCTTTTGATGAATAATAGTAGATGGGTGAAGTTGAGCCAAACAAATGAGCATATATGTGCATTAGATGCTAAGTGGGAAAATCGGCTAACATGTTGTGTGTACTATGGCCGAATGTGAATTTGGATAATATTGAGTAATGTATGTGCTTTAAAATGATGGAATGGAGTGGATGCTTTAAATGTGTTATGAACAATTATAAGTTAAATTAAGGTTTGCTAAATTACCATTGTCATTGCCGAATATGTGCTTAATTAAAGAAAAATTTGTTGTTGAATGTTTTAAATGATTTAGATAGTTATAAATTAACTCAAAGCTTGGTAAAATTGAATAATTGTGGCTTAATTGTTTAATGGCAATTGGCTATTATGGTGAAATGCAATGTTAATATTTAGTTGCTAGTGTTTATATGTGCGTTAGCCGAATTTGAACTTGAATAATGATTTGAGCACGATGTGTTGTATTGAGATTAGGCTTAAGTGAAATTATAGATATATATGTGATGAAATTGATTGGTGATATACATGTTTAAATAATATGAATGCAAAGAGTTGTGAAAGAGTAAATTGTAGTAAATCTGCTTGAGACAACAGCTGTAATGTGAATTTGGAAAAATCACCATAAATTGTGGGAGTGGAGTTAGAAGCTGAATAAATTATGTAATTAAATCTTAATGAGTCTAGTTTCAAATGAAATCAACGAGAACATATTTTGACTTCTGTACAATTAGAAATTTGATTCGTAGTAATGGGTGGTCAGATTAGTCAAACAGTGAAACAGGGGAAAACTTTAAGAAAAATCTGGTATTTTTTGGCCAAACTAAAAATTCTGAAAATTTTATGGATAAAATATATATGAGTCTATTTTCAGGGAAATTTTGCGGCAATTGATTTGGAGTTGTGTAGCTCTAGTTATAAATAATTTAGTGACTGTTGCTCAGGAAGACAACTTATTGTGAATTTGTGATTATGTGGTAAACATTGATAAAAATTTGTTACTGAGTTGCTTAATGTTTTCTTATAAACTTACTATGATCTATATGTGTGAAAGTCGAATATATATATTATATTTCTGAAGTAATGCTTGAATAGCCGAATAATGACTAGTTTAAAATTTTTGAATTTAAGCTCAAGAGCAAAGAGGGTTGAAGTTGGATAGGGGAAAAGAGAAAGTAATTGAGTAGCCTTTCCGCAACCGTTCAAGTATATCCAAGGTAAATTTTGAATAGTCACATTTAGTACGTAATTGATAATGTCTTGATATGTGCATGATAAATGTACTGCGATCTATTGATTCTATTTGAATATAGTTGAGTGACAAATAATTTATGTTAAGGCGTAAAGCCGAATAGACATTAGAAGTTAAGCTTGGAAAGTAAAATGGACATATATTCTTATGTATGTTATTGAGTCGAAAGTTATATGAATGGTGCCCATGTTATGCTATTATTCGAAGGGAAGAAATGAACTATGATTGTGAGATGTTATGTGAATTGAATTTTCTTGCGAATAAGTATGCATGACATTCAGTGATGTTTATCCGAACTTAGGGTCCGCAGGCTATGTGCTGGAATTATATCTGGACTTAGGGTCCGCAGGCTATGTGCTGGAGTTATATCCGGACTTAAGGTTCACAGGCTACATGCTGGAAATATGTTCGGGCTAAAGTCCCGCAGGCTTGTAATGGTAATCGGTTTCAAGTCCTAAGACCTGACAGGCATAATGCCAGTAAGTTAAGTAAGATGACGATATTGAATGTTCGCAGTAAACCATCGTCGAGTAAGTACTATACATTTAAGATGTTCAGGTACGTATTACTTACTCATCGGTGAATTGATTTCGAAGTGAATCATTAGCATCTAAGAAGAATTTATATAAATATGATTGATGGTTATATTTGCGAATATGAGAATGATTTAATCGGTCATGGAATATTTGTATATGAATTATATGTTAAAATTTCTTTATGTACTCATGTACATTCAGTCAATGATTTTGTGAATTATTAGTATTAAAGAATGATACTTAAGTGTGAATGATTGTTATATCGACGAGTAAAACAATGACCTATTCGATCAAATGTTGTTAATGTATGAGATTATTTGATTTAAATGCGTCATATGAACTTTAAGTAGAAGAAAAATATGTGCTGAGAAATCTATGTATATGTTTATGTGTATTCGGCCATGAAGTGATTTGAATTGAGAATAAGTCTGTTTAAATGAATGTTTCGATTTTCAATAAGTCTTTAATTGTTTGTGATGCTTAAAACTTACTAAGCTTTGAAAGCTTACTCTATTCTTTATTTCTCTGTTTTATAGATTGTTGATTTTGGCCACCGACTCGGGGATCGTCAGCAGTTCATCACACTATCGATCTTTTTGGTACAGTTATATTTTGGACTCGATATGGCATGTATAGGTTAGGCTGATGATAACGATGTTTTGAAATTGTAAATATTTTGGCCATACGAAAATGGCGTATAACTTAAATATCAGTATGTATTTCAGCTCAATCTTTGTTTATGTTTATTGACAATGTGAATGAGATAATTAAATGTTTAGTTTGGTAATACCTCTTAGCCTTACTCCGGCGATCAGATTCGGGTTAGGGGTGTTACAGATATGGGCTAGGGGTGTTACATGTACACATAGAATGCCCAGAAGGAATCATAGTAACTGCTCGACTATAATCATTGCACTTAGCCATCACTACAATTCAAACATTATCCATTCACTGACGGAATTCAATTTAGAAAAGCTTCTAGTTATTTCTTTCTTTAGATAACATACCTGAATGGGTCAATTGATCGAAGTTAACTTCTTATTTAATAGTGACGTTGCATAATCTAAATAGTCTTCAAAACTTTTCCATATCTCTATTAATACTATTTTCATTTGCTGATTCATTAAATTTTCTGACCACATTATTAATTTTTCTAAGCACAGACTTCTGAAATTCCACACTCATGAGCTTATTCAATCCAAATATTACAGATTTCATTGTAACATTTTACAGATAAGGGGATAAGGGTAGTAAAGCCTCAAATTTAACTCATACACAATTACACATATCACATACTATCACAAATAGCCGGTTCTTTACTAATTTCACATTCTCACTTCATTTAATAAACATTTACTTTCACTCACATATTTCATATGTCAACTCAATTCACAAATTTACAGTCAAAACATTTCGTATAGTAATCATAGGCCACATATCACGACTCATATACTCATATCATTATCACATTTATCAATAACAACATGTCATATAATTTGGTCCATACCTTTATGTGTTTCAACTCATACTCAACATATTTTCATTCAAACATTTGAATATACGTTCCGTACTACCAAAATTAGCTCGGTGGGAGAACTTATCTATCTCATCAAAATAATTTTCGTTAAAGTCAGGAGATATCACACTATCGCAGGTTAATTGTGGCATGTATAGCTAGACTCACATACGTTATGGTAGTCCTAGAATCGACTAAACCATAGCTCTAATACCAAACAAATGTAACATCCCTAACTAGTATCCGTTGTTAAATTAGGATTACGAAGTATTACCAATCAAAACACAATTTAGAATAGATAGTCATTACAAGTCATGCACCTTGTAATATAATTTCCTTTATAAAAGTTATTTTTCGAAAATAAATTAATAACCGACCTCTTACTCATACAAGTCAAATTCATATATTTGAATCATAAATTCACAAGGTCATATAACTAGCACATATAACACACATTCATTTATATACATTTCTTTCATTCAGAATAATATATGTCACATATCATCATTAGAAACATATAATCTACCATTTCTGAATTCACATACAATTCACACGTACCAAAAATCATATATTTATACACATTTTCACACTTTAATATCACATAATTATATCATTTTGCCGAATATAGATTTGCATTCAATATACATATAACCAACTTTATAACATAATTCATATCATTACTTCAAATACCAAAACTTACCTTAATTTTAATACATTAGCTAACACATACCTGAACCTTTTAATTCGATTTTGTATTCGGTCTATACTTAACATTGCTTGTTGAATAATTTGAAATTAAATAGGATACTTGGATAGTCACACATATTGTACAATGCGAATGTCCCAGACGTGGTCTTACATGTAATCACATATCGATGCCACTGTTCCAGACAGGGCATACTCGTAAACACATATCGAAATCACATATCGATGCCAACGTATTAAACGTGGTCTTACTCGCACACACATATTGTACAATGCTAACATCCCAGACGTGGTCTTACATGTAATCACATGTTGATGCCACTGCCCCAGACAGGGTCTTACATGAAATCTCTAATCGATGCCAGTGTCCCAGACACGGTCTTACACAATATCTCAAATCGATGCCAACGTCCTAGACGTGGTCTTACACAAAATCATATATCAGAATCCAATGTCATGACATATGTATCCTCTACTATTTCTAGGGTTTGTTCAGGGCTTTTTGGACATCGTCACGTTATCAGAACTTTCTCATATTCATATATTTTGCTTCTCAAACAATTTAATATCATAATAACATATATACATATATAACTTTTTCTTAATACATACATTTGCATTACCATTCGGCATATACATATATTTATTCACAAATCAATTCAACATATATAATACATATACATTTCAATTTAACAACATTTATTTACTTATAACTTACCTCAAGTCACAGATGATTATTCCACGACCTTCTCTCTTCCCCGATTTAGTAATCGATCTATTTGTTTCAGGATGAAAACATAATATAAATCAATATATTAACTAACTCAAATATCAACTCAAGTTCAAACTCAAACCATTCTATCATTTAATTATAATTAGTAAAAAAAAATCTTTATTCCTCACAAATGGTCAACACAAACACAACCATTATCCAATTCAGTCCAATTTGGAGAACATGAATACAGTAGGAATTTATATTAGTTCATGAAACTTAAAGTCTTAAAGATTTACATATTTGGATAACATTAAGTTACACATTAATAAATAACATTAATATACAAAATATGGCAGTATAATTAAGTACTTAATATCAATTCAGATAGCATTGAAATCCTGCACTACAACAGCCCAATTAATCCACTAAAACCAACTTTAATAATAATTAACAGTTAACTTATTGATGCAGTACATATTAATTACTAATTACACTCTTCAATAGCTTAATCTGACATCAATTTGGGCAACATTAATTAACATTAATTAATAATCCACAAACCACCCAAATGATATAAACATAATAAAACTAACTCATTAACTAACACTTAAAACATAAATTTTGTAGCATTTACTCTGCTTTTATTCTCATTTAATAACTTCAATAATGATTGCATTAACCCCTTTAACACATCAATTGGCATTCGGTCATACATCTACAGCATGAAACACTCATTATCTCAAATTTTAGACTTAATAAATACATCACAATTTATTCATTTGCAACTTCAACCATTATTAACATAATTTAAAGTCACTCAGACCACATTTATTAACATCTAAACAACAATTTACTGCTGCTTTAACACACCAAATGACAATCCATAAAACAACATACAAACACCCTTTTTTAAACATCCTTATCATTGCAATATTCAACAGCATTTATACCCCCACCGAATAATATAAACAGAGCAGCAATTAACAATATTAATGGGGGTAAAATTCAGATAACAATTTTACAGATTCCAAAAATTATCAAACACTAAAGAATAAAAAAAAATTCAAGGAAAGCTTGCTAATATTTCCCAACACCGATTGTAACAATTCAATTTGTTCCTTCCCTCACACATTCGGTCAAAATTAAAACAACAATTTAACCAGAATTTATCAATAAAAAGCTATAGATAATGGAGAGTTTAGAAGTGTTACCCTGCCCCTTCAAAATTTTATCTTCTAAGCAAACAATGTCACGATTTTTCCACTGCATGCAGCCAGCTTCTTCTCTAGCTTCCATATACTATTTTTTTATTATCGGTTGAAGAGAATAAAGGAAAGATGAACACTAATGTGGCTTTGTTTTATTATAATTCATATTAATGAGCCAATTACCAAATTAACCTTTGTAATTTAATAACAAAGCCTTTTAATGGTGGTCCATTACCATCCACTTACCTATATAGTGGCCAAATATCATTTTAAGGACTTATCAATTAATAAACCATAGCAAATTAGTATTTTCACAAATAGAAATTTAGTTTTGCATTTTACGCGATTAAGTCTTTTTTATCAAATTAGACAACCAATCGGTAAAAAAAATAACTCACAAAAATTTTACACATGCACTCTAACATGCTGTAAACACATAAAATAATATTAAAATAATTTTACTACCTCAGATTTCTGGTTCCAAAACCACTGTTCTGACTAGGGTCTAAACCGGGCTGTTACAACTCTCCCCTCTTAGGGATTTTCGTCCCCGAAAATCTTCCCAGGAAATAGATCAATGATTTGTTCCCACATAGCACATTTCAAATTCACACATGGTTTTGAATTTCATATCTCTGTAATCTCACAAGTAAGATGCCGATCTGTCTTTCGCTATCCATCATGTCAAGCTAAACTATTTGACTATATTGAATTACCTTCATTTTCTACTCAATTTCTCTGATAACATTAATCTCGTGAATTATTTTCTCACAAAGCTCGGTCCTAAAACAACAGAGTGCGGTAACTGTAACCATACGATACCTCATACAATGTCATTTTTATAATCACATGATAGCTTATCAAACAACAATAATCTTTCTTAGTTGCTTTGAAACTCTAAAATACTGTAACAAATAAATATTTTGAGAATTTGTATTGCATTTTTCGATTTCAATGCAATCTCATACTCATAGATTACTGTAATTTCTCTTAGAATCACAATATGAATTTCAGATATCAATCCGAAACAATAATGACTGGTTTCAGGTGCAGACTTATCATCTCTAAAACGGATAACTCAGCTGCTCTATCAAAAGAGAAAATCCATAAGTACCGAGAGATTTCTTCATATAGATAATAATAATTCAAATCACTCTATCTTTTTCAATGATAAGAATAATCCTGATGCAAAGTTCATTAAAATTTTATTTCATTACTACTCAGATAGTTCCCGCATTTGAGCACGAAGTCAGAAATATCATGTTTTATACTCATTTATCAATACCACTTTCTCAGATTATCATACATCTTGTTACTCTCATATGATCAGACTAACTGACATTGTGAGCCACCTGTAACAATGGTTATATAATCTTAGAGCTTTTCAGTATAGACATTCTATCTCGAAGCAACAAGCAATCATGATTCTATAACCTAAGTTCTGAATCAGAAACCCATTTTTGTTGAATCCTTTATAGATTAAAATCTGATAACACATTTCTAAGTTTTACGAAATCACTTAGTAAGCATCAAATTAACTTTTAATTCGGCTAACATATGTTCAACATCTAATAAGATTAATCACGTATTTATCACTCGTAATGCACACAAAAGTTTTTGGAACATCGAAAACTATAATCATTTTCCTGGGATAATAATCACTTTCTAACTCAAAACTTTTCGACAGTTCAAACTATCTTTGTTGTCCCCAAATTCAAATCTTTCTCTGACATTAAACATTTTAAACTCTTATAGTCATCAAATATGTCACATAACTCTTTTCATGTAGCTTTAACTGTATGGAATCACAAGATATTTCTATACACTCAATTATTAGAGCACACTTCAAACCGTTCATGTAACTCCCCAAATTTTTGGACCTAAAAGTATTGGGCCTTGTGCGTGGGAGTCACTAGAAGACTGCACATAAAAGTTTATGTGTAGAAGAAATATCACAATTGATGGTCTGCTGCAGTGGTTAAATGATTAGGAGTGTTGGAGAAGTCCTAGGTTCAAACCTGGGCTTTAGCAAAAATTTATGTTTTTCTTTTAAAGGAGCCTTGATGTTAGTGGGTAGGCTTTAAGAATATTTTTGATGAATTTTTAACACAAAAAGCCTTGTGGTGGAGTGGTAAGGTGGCATGTTGTGAACTATGAGGTCTGAGGTTCAAGTCTTGGGATGCGCAATGGAGTATTTATTTTGTTGTTTGAGCTGTGTAGGAGGTGGAGTTGGACTGGAACTCTGTGGTTGAAGTGGTCATAAAAATATGGAAAAATTCTAATGGTTGAAATTAATCCTACATCGAGAAGCTAACATGAGAATTGGCGAGAAGCTGGCTTTAAATAGAGCGAACCTGATGAGTTGGGAAGGAGGAAAGTAATTAAGACTCAATGCAGGATGTGCCAAGGATTGGTGATCACTGGTTGTAGGAGGGATTATTTCATACCTGCTTAACCAAGGTTGGTGATCGTGGACTTCGGCGCGTTCTCATAAACCAGTGTGTATTCACACCTCTCTTTGCTGTGAATCGGCAAAAGCTGAAAAGCTGAAAAGCTAAAACTTTGACATTTGAGGCCTCACGAGCGTTCGATCGCTCGTGGGGTAAATCGAGCTTACAAACCATGGGCGATAGATTGTAGGGGCCACCACGAGCATTCTCGTGTACTGGGGCTGTTCTGGGCCGAATGGGCCCCGTGGGCCCACTTGTGTAAATCTAACTGTTAGGTGGGAAATAGTTGGGCTTGTCATGTCGTGTGCATGGCATAGGTCGTTAAGGGTTTTGTTGGGCCGAAATGGGCCGTATGGGCCCAATGGACTCGTGGGCCATACGTAAATTAAATCCATGGTAAGTGATAAATATTGGATTGGGCTTTGTAGGTCACATAACCTTCACTAAATTTAGGCTAAATGGGCCACAGAAGCATGTGGGCCCACTTGGGCTGAGTATGGGTCTTAGGCCCATTTACACCGTTAGGTCTGTTTAGGTTACACTTAAGTCGCTCGAGGCGACAGTGGACCTTCTGTTGGGTTGTTAAGACCCCAGTTTGTAAAATTACTGAAATACCCCTAGTTTGAAAAATTACTAAAATACCCCTGTAGGGTACAATGACTGTTTTGCCCTTGTGGGTAAATGACTGACTTGGACTATGAATTTTATTAATTTGACTATGATTGTATGACTGTGTTTTAACTGACTTGATGGTGGTTGTACGACTGATATGCTTTTAATATATGTTTAAATGATTGTTACTGAGCATGGCCATTTTGCATACACGTGTGATGATTGAGCATGACATACACGACATATTGCATGGGGTTGGGACATTGATACAGAGGAAGTTTTGATAGGATCGCACGGGTTACACGAGACGACTATGGATCTAGTATTGATCAGTTAAGGTCGTACGGGTCGCACGAGACGGCTGTGGACCGATGGATGGCTTGGTGCCGCTTAATCTGATTGTGGCTTTGTGCCAACCAAAAAATGGCTCTGTGCCATCTTAACTATGGCATTGTGCCAATCGTATTTACCCGTGGCTATGTGCCTAACATACTTATGGATGACTCTGTGTTGATCATATTTACCCAAGGCTGTGTGCAGATTATATTACCGCCGCTAATGGCTATGTGCCAAACATAATACAGTTACCGATGTCTTTATGCCAATTATAATACCACTACTGAAGGCTTAAAGTCGTATATATACTAGCAGCTTTGTTGTGATTTCAATTAGTGCTGCAACCGATGTTAACATTGTAAGTGTAGGGATAGCGTGGGTGAGTTAATCCCCACAGGTAGTGCAGGGTTGGACAGAGGAAAGTGTAGGGTTGGATGGGGTAGCATGCATCCATACATTCACAAATTCTGTTCTATTATTGGTTTGGGCTAGGCCCAATTGATTCTGTTATGGGTTGTGACCCAAATGTTATTGTAATAGGCTTTGGCTCACGTATGCTCTGAACTAAATTGTACTATTACTGTTAACGGGTTCTAGCCCAGACTATCTCTGTTTCTGTTTCAGTATACTGACTGTTACTCTAGTAAGGGGATTATACAATGAGTTTTCATAAACTCACCCCGTTTTTTAACTGTGCAGGTAATCCCCAGCGTTAGGTGGATCGGTGCTGCGAGGGACTCGGAGATGGCCACACACAACTGCTTATGTTTTCAAATTTTTTTATTTACTGCTGAATATTTTTTATTTGGGTTGTAATAAGGCCTCTATTTATTTCCTTAACTTTTTATTTGGGAAGTTTATTTAGTATGTTTAATATCTGTTAGATGTAGGACATGGTTTTCCAAAATAATAATTGTTTTCAAATACTACGTTTCCGCAACATTTTAAAAATGCTTTCGTAACTTAACTTTTTTTTTAACATCAAGTTTTTAGTAATTAATTTAAAACTAGCTTCTGCAACTAAAAGAGATTTTGGGAATAAAATTATGTATTTTTCAATGAACCACGTGTTGAAAATAAACTAACGTAACTGGGATTTTACTCATGTTTTCAAATAAGAAGGGCTTTCAATGAAAATAGGGTTTTCGAAAAACACTTCAATGTGACACGTCAGATTCGGGCCTAACTTTTAGGTCGAGTTTGGGGTGTTACAGTTCATTGACGCATAATTGAAAATCATACACTTTTTCTTCAACTTAGGCTGAACCAGAGCTGATGTTTCGATTGTTAATATCTCCATGCAAAAGAAACTTCAACAATCAGACTAACTTTAATTTATGAAAACATTTCTCAGTTAGAGTTGTTTCGATAGATATAATTCTGTATCAAGTCTTCAAGATTATACATAAAATTACATATATACATTCAAAGCTTATTTCCAGTCTAGTGGATAGATTCAAACACATATAATTCAATTATCTTTTCAATCAAATAGTTTGAGTTAGACTAAATCACAGAATCTGTCTTTTCGAAGAAATCTTTTCTTCTCGTTAAAAGGATAACCCAGACATATCATTATACAAATTTAATCTTGATCTTCTATCACTTTCACTTTTATCGATATCAAATCTTTCATGAAAACTAGAAAAGAGTTTATAATAAAGCTGTCTCTTATATTAATCATCAAAGTTCTGAATTATACTGAAGTCACCTTTATCAGATAGAATCATAATGTCATAATAAGACCGAAGTCTTACCTGTAACAATAGATAATATTTCGGCTGTTAATAAAGCATTTGAACCCAAAAGAAAATCAAATATGATTTGAACAACAACCAATACAGAAGCACAACTTTTATAACTCTGATAACAGTACTGCAGAATTCCCAAATTTCAAAACAGAAATTATGATTATAATAGATATAGCCATTTCTGTCAAATAGAGATATCTTGTAGATAATCACATGGGATCATAAGAAAATCAGAATAGTGAAATTTCAATATCTGACGCTACACAGAATATTTGAGAATTACAACCCATATAAAATGATATCAATTCCAATGATATCCCAGAAAAGGTACAGAAAGAATAATGTCGCTTATAAATACTGGAATCCACAATAACAGAAGTAATATAATCTTCACGTATATTCAATAGAACAATAGTCAGTAGAAACAAAATATTAGCCTTATTCAAGTTTTACTGTCGACTTTCATATCCACACAATGAAATAAATACCAGAGAAAGATGAAGCAATGTCGAACATAACTCAAACAGATCAATGATGCTTCCATCTATTAATATGTTTAGCTAATGTTCTCATACGATAAGAAATCTTTCAGAAATTAAACAGTCACACATACTTCTGAGGATAAATGTATTGTAATAGCCCGATTTATACCACACTCGGAACGATGGTTTCGGGACCACGAATTTGAGTCAAAAAAATATTTTAAAATTATTTTCTATGTTTATTATGTGTGAATTTTTATTTGTGAAATTTTCATGCTTTAATTTTATCGTTTGAGTGTCTGATTAAATAAAAGGACTTAATCACGTAAATTGAAAATTTGGTAGTTTAATGTGTAAGGGGATATCACAATAATTTTCAGTCGGAGAACTTATCTGTCTCATCAAAATAATTTTCGTTAGATTCAGGAGATATCACACTATCGCAGGTTAACTGTGGCATGTATAGCTAGACTCACATACGCTATGGTATTCCTAGAATCGACTAAACCATAGCTCTGATACCAATCAAATGTAACACCCTTAACTTGTATCCATCACTGGATTAGGGTTACGAAGCATTACAGATCAAAACACAATTTAGAACAGACAATCGTTACAAGTCATTTACCTTGTAATATAATTTCCTTTATAAAAGTTATTTTTCTAAAATAAATTAATAACAGACCTCTTACTCATACAAGTTAAATTCATATATTTGAATCATAGAATCACAAGGTCATATAACTATCACATATAACATACATTCATTTATATACATTTCTTTCATTCATAATAATATATGTCACAGATTGTCTTTAGAAACATATTCACCTACCATTTCTGAATTCATATACAATTCACACGTACCAAAAATCATATATTTATACACATGTTTCACAACTTATATCATTTTTCCGAATATAGATTTGCATTCAATATACATATAACCAACTTTATAACATAATTCATATCATTACTTCAAATACTAAAACTTACATTAATTGCAAGACATTAGCTAACACATACCTGAACCTTTTAATTCGATTTTGTATTCGGTCTTTACTTAACATTCCTTGTTGAATAATTCAGAATTAAATTGGACACTCAAATAGTCACACATATTTTACAATGCGAATGTCCTAGACGTGGTCTTACATGTAATCACATATCGATGCCACTGTTCCAGACAGGGCATACTCGTAAACACATTTCAAAATCGCATATCGATGCCAACATATTAAACATGGTCTTACTCGCACACACATATTGTACAATGCTAGCATCCCAGACGTGGTCTTACATGTAATCACATATCGATGCCACTGTCCTAGACAGGGTCTTACACGGAATCTCTAATCGATGCCAGTATCCCAGACACAGTCTTACACGATATCTCAAATCGATGCCAACATCCCAGATGTGGTCTTCTGCAAAATCATATCTCGAAATCCAATATCATGACATATGTATCCTCTACTATATCTAGGGTTCATACGGGGCTTTTTGGACGTCGTCACGTTATCAGAACTTTCTCGTATTCATATATTCTGCTTTTCAAAGAATTCAATATCATAATAACATATATACATATATAACTTTTTCTTAATACATACATTTGCATTACCATTCGACATATACATATATTTATTCACAAATCAATTCAGCATATATAATACATATACATTTCAATTTAACAACATTTATTTACTTATGACTTACCTCAATTCGCAGATGATTATTCCACGAGCTTCTTTCTTCCCCGATTTAGTAATCGATCTATTTGTATCACGATTAAAACATAATATAAATCAATATATTAACTAACTCAAATATCAACTCAAGTTCAAACTCCAACCATTCTATCATTTAATTACAATTAGTAAAAAAAACATATTTATTCCTCACAAATGGTCAACACAAACACAACCATTGTAACACCCCAAATTTGGGCCTAGAAGATTGGGCCTAGAATATGGGTCCATAAGGAGGTTGTATATAAGTATTTAATTTTACAAGGAAATGACATAATTAAATGTCTGCTCAAGTAGTTAATGGCTCTGAGAAGTGTTGGAAAAATCCTGGGTTCAAACCTGGGATTTAGCAAAAGTTTTGGTTTTAAGTGAATAATGCTTGGATGATGGCCTTTTAAATTATTGTGTTAAGTAAATGACATAAGGAAGCATGTGGTCTAGTGGTTGTGGCATCATTAAGGTTGCAAGTGAGCCTAGGTTCAAGTCTTGGCTCTTGCAATTTATTTTGGTTTTTCTTTTAAAGGAACCTTGACTTTGGCCTAAAACCTTATAATTAATTGAGGATAAAATATGGCACAGAAAGAGCCTGTGGTGGAGTGGCAAGGTGGCGTGTTGTGTAACTATGAGGTTTGGGGTTCATGTTTTGGGATACGCAGTGGAGTATTTATTTTGCTATTTGAGCTGTGTAGAAGGTGGAGTTGGACTAGAACTCTGTGGTTGAAGTGGTCATAAGAATGAGGAATTTTCCTAATGGTTGAAAGTAATGCCACATTAGGAAGCTAACATGAGAATTGGTAATCGTGGACTTCAGTGCATTCTCATAAACAGGTGTGTATTCACGCCTTTTTTTGTTGGAAATCGGCAAAAGCCAAAATTCCAAAACTTCGACATTTGAGGCCTCACGAGCGTACGATTGCTTATGGGGTAAACCGAGCTCACAAACCATGGGCGATAGACTGTAGAGGCCGCCATGAGCGTTCTCGTGTACTAGGCCTCGATGGGCCCTGTGGACCCACTTGTGTAAATCTAACTATTAGGTGAGAAGTAGTTGGGCTTGTCATGTCGTGTGTATGGCATAGGCCGTTAAGGGCTTCGTTAGGTCGAAATGGGCCATGAGGGCCTAATGGGCTCGTGGGCCACACACAAATTAAATCCATGGTAAGTGATAAATATTGGATTGGGCTATGTAGGTCACATAGTCATAGTTGAATTTAGGCTAAATGGGCCACACGAGCGTGTGGGCCCACTTGGGCTGAATAATGGGCCTTAGGCCCATTTACACTATTAGGTCTGTTTAGGTTACTTGATCTAAACATATTCAAATTAATACATCACCATTTATTCATTTGCAACTTCAACCATTATTAACATAATTTAAAGTCACTCAGACCACATTTATTAACATCTAAACAACAATTTACTGCTGCTTTAACACACCAAACGGCAATTCATAAAACAACATACATACACCCTTTTTTAAACATCCTTATCACTGCAATATTCAACAGCATTTATACCTCCACCGAACAATATAAACAGAGTAGCAATTAACAATATTAATGGGGGTAAAATTCAGATAGCAATTTTACAGATTCCAAAAATTATCAAACACTAAAGAATAAAAAAAATATTCAAAGAAAGCTTGCTAATATTTCCCAACATCGATTATAACAATTCAATTTGTTCCTTCCCTCACACATTCGGTCAAAATTAAAACAACAATTTAACCAGAATTTATCAATAAAAAGCTATAAATAATGGATAGTTTAGAAGTGTTACCCTGCCCCTTCAAAATTTTAGCTTCTAGGCAAACAATTTCATGATTTTTCCACTGCATGAAGCCGGCCTTTTCTCTAGCTTCCATAAACTCTTTTTTTCTTATTATCGGTTGAGGAGAATGAAGAAAAGATGAACACTAATGTGGCTTTGTTTTATTATAATTCATATTAATAAGCCAATTACCAAATTAACCTTTGTAATTTAATAACAAAACCTTTTAATGGTGGTCCATTACCGTCCACTTACCTATATAGTGGCCAAATATCATTTTAAGGACTTATCAATTAATAAGCCATAGCAAATTAGTATTTTAACAAATAGAAAGTCACATTTGCATTTTACGCGATTAAGTCCTTTTTATCAAATTAGACAACCAATCGGTAAAAAAAATAATTCACGAAAATTTTATACATGCATTCTAACATGCTGTAAACACATAAAATAATATTAAAATAATTTTACTACCTCGGATTTGTGATTCCAAAACCACTATTCCGACTAGGGTCTAAACCGGGCTGTTACAACTCTCCCCTTCAGGGATTTTCGTCCCTGAAAATCTTCCCAAGAAATAGATCAATGATTTGTTCCCACATAGCACATTTCAAATTCACACATGGTTTTGAATTTCATATCTCTTTAATCTCACAGGTAAGATGTTGATCTGTCTTCCGCTATACATCATGTCAAGCTGAACTATTTAACTGTATTGAATTACCTTCATTTTCTACTCAATTTCTCTGATAACATTAATCTCGTGTATTATTTTCTCACAAAGTTGTAACCATACAATACCTCATATAATGTCATTTTTATAATCACATGATAGCTTATCAAACAACAATAATCTTTCTTAGTTGCTTTGAAACTCTAAAATACAACAACAAATAAATATTTCGAGCATTTGTATTGCATTTCCCAATTTCAATGCAATCTCGTACTCATAGATTATTGTAATTTCTCTCAAAATCACAATATGAATTTCAGATCTCAATCTGAAACAATAATGACTGGTTTTAGGTGCAGACATATCATCTCTGAAATGGATAACTCAACTGTTCTATCAAAAGAGAAAATCCATAAGTACCGAGAGATTTCTTCAGATAGATAATAATAATTCAAATCACTCTATCTTTTTCAATGATAAGAATAATCTCGATGCAAAGTTTATTAAAATTTTATTTCATTACTACTCAGATAGTTCCGGTATTTGAATGCAAAGGTAGAAATATCATGTTTTATACTCATTCATCAATACCACTTTCTCAGATTATCATTGTAACACCCTGATTTTGGGCCTAGTCGGAACAGTGGTTTTAGGACCACAAATCCGACGATGAAAAGTTTATTTTTATTATATTTTTATGGTCTACGAGTTTACGGAAAAATTTTGTGAAAATTTCTTTCAAAAATTTTGACGTTCGGGAAGTTAATTTAGTTAAAAGGACTAAATCGTAAAAGTGCAAAAGTTGAGTTCTACATGTTAGAAGTGTCAAATTGTTATGAGTTTTTTAATTAAAGGTCCTTAAATGGTAATTAGACCATTGGTTAATTGTTGGACAAAAATGGACATGAAATGGGTGTAATAAAATATTTTTAAGTTAGGGGTATTTTGGTAAACTAATAATTAAAAGAATTAAAAAGGGAAATAAGCCAAATTAGCTATCATCTTCTTCATTCAACCGTTTCTACCAGCAGCAGCCATGGTTAGGGTTTGTTTAAACTCCCAAGCTCGATTGTAAGTGCTCCCTAACCCCGTTTTTAAAGTTCTTTACATTTTTGGAATCCCGATAACTTGTTCTACTTATTTCTACCATTAATTTGAGCTAAGGTTCATGTCTAAAAATTTACCCATGAATAATATGCATGTATTTTGATGTCTAATGATAGAAAATAAAGGTTGGGTGTTAGATAAATGACTTTTGCTAAGCGATTTTACATGAAAACGAGTAAAATGACATAATCGGTAAAAATACCTAAGGTTCATAAGTACATGTTAGAGTGAGAATTGGATGTTGCTATAGAAGGGATAAATGATCAGCGTGTCATAAGACAGAAGAAAATAGGATGAAGTTTAATTTACGAGATTTGGGGCAAAAGTGTAAATATGTGAAAGTTTAGAGGCAAAATTGTAATTTTTCTAAAATATGATTTTGGGTTGATTTGAATAATATGAGTCCTAATTAGGCTATATTTGAAATGATAGAGCAAGAAAAATCAAAATTCCAGCTAAAATCGGCAAAATACCAAGTTGTGGACAAAATGGTAAAAATGACCATTTTCGCATACGAGGTAAGTTCATATGATTTTAATAATGCAATGTGTATTTTAATGTTAATGTTATGATATTATATGAATTGTAAGTATACATATATGTGAATAATTTGATATTATGTAAATGATGTAACATTACTATATGTTGTTGATGTCTTTATAATGGTATGATGATTATTGTTTACGAATTGTTGCATTCTATGATTATTGTTGAATTATTATACAAATTATGTGGAATACTTGAAAAATATGAGTTGCCACCGGAGTATCGATATTGACATCACGAGAAAGATGGCAAAGGCGTATGATCGAGGAAAATCCCGTTTGAACATTAGGAATAGATTAGGATACAAGTGACATGTCACTAGGAAATTGAGTTATGAACTTGTTGAGTTGCATTTCGAGTTCACTTATGGATGCAAGCATCCGAACTCGTTGAGTTGTGTTCCGAGTTCATTATGGATGTGAAGACCCGAGCTCATTGAGTTGCGTTCCGAGTTCATTATGGGTGAAATTATGGTAGCTTGATTTCGTGTATCCGAATTATATTTCGATATGTTCAACGGGTAAATCTCAAGTGCACAAAGTGAAATACTCCAGATGAAAGCGACATGTTGGTAAGTTTTGTGAAATGAGTACGATGAACAGGTATGTGCGTAAACTCTCGAGTAGAGAACTCGATATGTTGTAATTGTGTGGTAAGAATGTTCATGAGAATGCTTTTGTGATGACCTTGTGATTATGAGTCCATGCTTATGAAGCATAATTATGTGTTCTTACCATGATGGATGAAATGATATTGTATGGATTTGGTGAATAATAGTGGTGAATGAGTAAATTCAGCCTTGATAGTTTTGGGTTACTACAGTGGTGCAACTTTGGAAATTCACCATAAATTGTGGAAATTGAGTTAGGGACTGATTAAAATATGAGATTAAAGCTCAACCAGTCTAGTTTCACATAGAGGAAATGGTACATGTAATTGAACTTTATGTTATGAGATATTTAAATTGTTGTGAGACAGAGTCTGAATGACTTCGAGATTCCCTGTTCCTATTTTAGAAATTCACTAAAAATTGTAAAAAAATAGTTAGGAGTTATAATTTACATGTATAGATTCCTTATTGAGCCTATTTTTAATAGAAATAAACGGAATAGACCTTTGAATTCTGTACAAAGAGAAAACTAATTCGTAGTGAACAGAGGTCAGAGTAGCTGAAAACTAAAACAGGGGAAATTTTAATGAATAAACTGTACCAATTGGCTAAACCAAAAATTCTGGAAATTTTATGGGAGAAAGGTACATGGGTCTAGTTTCAAGAAAAAATTATGGAACTTAATTTTGAGTTTCGTATCTTCAGATATAAATGATTTAGTAACTGTAATTCGGTAAAATAGCTTAACTTGAACATGTGTAAATTGTACAATTTTGGTGTTTTATCTTAGAAAAGCATGATGGTAATTGCTTATTAATTTCATATGGACTTACTAATCGTAAAACTTACCCCTTCCTCTCCACTTCTTCAGTTTTGGCAGGTCAGCTCGGGGTTGGAGATCGTCGGAAGCAGAATACACTATCAAGCTATTGCTTTTGGGAGAATTAATTCAATATTTGAAATATCAAGTGAGTGGCATGTATAGGAAGTTAGTTTGTGATATGTATTATTATTATGACTTTGGCCAACCGTATTGGTCTGCATTGAGCTATCATATATGGTCATGAGATATGATCTTTATTCATTATAGGTTGTAAATTTAATTAAACATGTTATGTCTTATGTTTGTGATGTGATGATATAGTTAGGTTTGTTTGTTATGCATGATTAGTAATATATCCTGTAAGTTGAATGCATGCCTATGGATTATGAATTAAATGTGTAATACGGAGATGAGTGATGTTGCCTTGGACATGGATGTTTAAGGGACGATATGCATGTGTTTGAGAAATTTTGAATTAAATGAAAATTTATGGCCCGATTTTCGTCTTTGTGTATGGTTAAGTCTGGTAATGCCTCGTACCCTGTTCTAGCCTTGGATACGGGTAAGGGGTGTTACAATCATACATCTTGTTACTCTCATATGAGCAGACTAACTGACACTCTGAGCCACCTGTAACAATGGTTATATAATCTCAGAGCTTTTCAGTATAGACATTCTATCTCGAAGCAACAAGCAATCATGATTATATATCCAAAGTTCTGAATCAGAAACCCAATTTTGTTGAATCCTTTATAGATTAAAATCTGATAACACATTTCTAAGTCACGAAATCACTTAGTAAGCATGAATTTAACTTCTAATTCAACTAACACAAGTTCAACATCTAATAAGATTAATCACGTATTTATCACTCGTAATGCACACAAAAGTTTTCGGAACATCGGAAACTATAATATTTTCCTCGGATAATAATCACTTACTAACTCAAAACTTTTTGACGATTCGAACTATCTTTGTTGTCCCCAAATTCAAATATTTCTCTAACATTAAACATTTTAAACTCTTATAGTCATCAAATATGTCACATAACTCTTTTCATGTAGCTTTAACTGTATGGAATCACAAGATATTTTTGTACACTCTATTATTAGAACACACTTCAAACCGTTCATTGACGCATAACTGAAAATCATAAACTTTTTCTTCAACTTAGGCTGAACCTGAGTTGATGTTTTGATTGTTAATATCTTCATGCAAAAGAAACTTCAACAATCAAACTAACTTTAATTTATCAAAACATTTCTCAGTTAGAGTTGTTTCGATAGATATAATTCTGTATCAAGTCTTCAAGATTATACCTCAAATTACATATATACATTCAAAGCTTATTTCCAGTCTAGTGGATAGATTCAAACACATATAATTCAATCATCTTTTCAATCAAATAGTTTGAGCCAGACAAAATCATTGAATGTATCTTTTCGAAGAAATCTTTTCTTCTCGTTAAAAGGATAACCCCAGACATATCATTATACAAATCTAATCTTGATCTTCTATCACTTTCACTTTTATCGATATCAAATCTTTCATGAAAACTAGAAAAGATTTTATAATAAAGCTATCTCCTATATTAATCATCAAAGTTCTGAATTATACTAAAGTCACCTTTATCAGATAGAATCATAATGTCATAATAAGACCGAACTCTTACCCGTAACAATAGATAATATTTCGGTTGTTAATAAAGCATTTGAACCCAGAAGAAAATCAAATATGATTTGAACAACAACCAATACAGAAGCACAACTTTTATAACTCTGATAATAGTACTGCAGAATTCCCAAATTTCAAAACAGAAATTATGATTATAATAGATATAGCCATTTCTGTCAAATAGAGATCTCTTACAGATAATCACATGGGATCATAAGAAAATCGGAATAGTGAAATTTCAATACCTAACGCTACACATAATATTTGAGAATTACAACCCATATAGAATGATATCAATTCCAATGATATCCCAGAAAAGGTCCAGAAAGAATAATGTCGCTTATAAATACTAAAATCCACAGTAACAGAAGTAATATAATCTTCACATATATTCACCAGAACAATAGCTAGTAGAAACAAAATATTAGCCTTATTCAAGTTTTACTGTTGACTTTCATATCCACACAATGGAATAAATACCAGAGAAAGACGAAGCAATGTCGAACATAACTCAAATAGATCAATGATGCTTCGATCTATTAATATGTTTAGCTAATATTCTCATACGATAAGAATTCTTTCAGAAATTAAACAGTCACACATACTTCTGAGGATAAATGTATTGTAAAAGCCCGATTTAGACCCTAGTCTGAACAGTGGTTTTGAGACCATGAATCTGAGTCAGAAAAATATTTTATATGTTTATTATGTGTGAATTTGTATGTGTGAAATTTTCGTGCTTTAATTTTATCGTTTGAGTGTCCGATTAAATAAAAGGACATAATCGCGTAAATTGAAAATTTGGTAGTTTAATGTATAAGGGGCTGAATTGCTATTGGCTTTATAAATGGAAGCCTTTAAGTTGTAAATATCCCATTGACATATTGAATGGATGGCAATAGGCTTATATTATATGGTTTTGTTATAAGTTCATTAAGGTTAATTTACTAAACTAATAATATAAGTTAATATAATATAAAATATATCATAAAACATTAGTGTTCATATTTTTATTTCACCATTGCTGAAATTAAATAAGAAAGAAAGGAGAAGAGTTCTAGGATTCAACCATTTCTGAGCTCAATCAAGGTATGTGTTTAGCTCGATTTTTGATAATTTCTACGTTTTTGAGATCGTTGCTTCGAGTACTAGTAAACCCATGCTTGAATTTTTTATTTTGATGAATATTTTGAGTTATGTAATTGTTGAGAGCTTGTGATTTTTGTTGTTTGATGATGAAATATGAAAGATATGTTTTAGACTAACATGTTTTGTATTGGAGTTTTTGATGATTTTAAGTAATTAGGACTAAATTGTAAAAATAATAATTTGAGGGACTAATATGTGAAATAAATGAAATATATGGACTTGTATGAATATGGGTAAGATTCAACCTAATATGGGTATAGTGAAATTTTGCATATTTTGTGTTTTGTGCAATAGGGACTAAATTGTAAAAAGTGTAAATGTTAGGGGTAAAGTGGTAATTTACCCATTTATATGTTTTTGGACTAAATTTAATGAAAATATGTTTGAATGAGCTTAATTTGAATATGTTTAGATCAAGAACCAAAGCAATCGGATTTGGATCGGGGAAAAACGAAAGTTGTCGACTAGCTGTTCTGTTCCGTTTTATATCGTTCGAGGTAAGTTTATAAGCAAATAGATGTAATTAATTTTAATTAAATGAAAAGTATATATGCTGAAATGAAATATATGAATTTACATATGCAGTGGCAGAATGTTGTTAAGCTTGGCAACTATGTTTACGACTTCGTTTCGATCGAGTTACGACGTCCAAAAGCCCCGTATGAACCTTAGGAATAGTTAGGATACATATGTCATGACATAGGATTCTGATATGTGATGTGCGAGTAAGACCATGGCATCAATATGTGATTCTGATATATGTGTGCGAGTAAGACCCTATCTGGGACAGTGGCATCAATTTTTGAGTACATGTAAGACCACGTCTAGGACGTTGGCATTGTACGATGTGTGTGATTATCTAAGTGTCCTATCCAATTCCGAATGGTTCATCGGGTAAAAGTTAATTGTGAGCGGATGTGTAAAACGAGCTAAATGTCTAGGTATGAGTTAGCTTGTTAGCTACTAGTAATAAGGTAAGTATGTACTTGATAGTTGTTACAATTATGTGTGAAGCAAAAGAATGATACATATATGAATTTGGTAAGTGTATTCGGCTTTTGAATAAATGGTATGAAAATTATGGAATTGATTTATGGATATGTATATATATGTGACCATGAATATTTGACCATTTAAGCAATATGTGTACAAGATGTCATATTATGATACTTAGGCTAAGTTAGCTTACTCTTTGTGTTCATGTTTACTCTATTTTATAGATTTTTGATCAAGTTACGAGCTCGGGGATCATCAGCAATGTAACACCTCGAATTTGGGACTAGAAGTATTGGGCCTTGAGTATAGGTCCATAAGGGGGTTGTGTATAAGTATTTAATTTTGCAAGGAAATGAAACAATTAAATATCTGCTCAAGTGGTTAAGGGTCTTGAGAGGAGTTAGAAAAGTCCTGGGTTTGAACCTGGGCTTTAGCAAAAATTTTGGTTTTAAGTGAATAAAACCCTGGATGCTTGGATGATGGCCTTTTAAATTATTGTGTTAAGTAAATGACACAAGGAAGCATGTGGTCTAGTGGTTGTGGCGTCATTAAGGTTGCAAGGGAGCCTGGGTTCAAGTCTTGGCTCTTGCAATTTATTTTGGTTTTTCTTTTAAAGGAACCTGGACTTTGGCCTATAGACCTTATAATTAATTGAGAATAAAATATGACATAGAAAGAGCCTGTGGTGAGTTGGCAAGGTGGCGTGTTGTGTAACTATGAGGTTTGAGGTTCAAGTCTTGGGATGCATAGTGGAGTATTTATTTTGCTATTTGAGCTGTGTAAGGGGTGGAGTTGGACTAGAACTCTGTGGTTGAAGTGGTCATAAGAATGAGGAATTTTCCTAATGATTGAAAGTAATCCCACATCGGGAAGCTAACATGAGAATTGGTGAGAAGCTGGCTTTAAATAGAGTGAACCAGATGAGTTGGTGAGGGGAAAAGTGATTAAGACTCAATGCAGAATGTGCCAAGGATTGGTGATCACTGGTTGTAGGCGGGATTATTTCATACCTGCTTAAACAAGGTTGGTGATCGTGGACTTCAGCGCGTTCACATAAACAGGAGTGTATTCACGCCCTTTTTTGTTAGAAATCGGTAAAAGCCGAAAAGCCAAAACTTTGACATTTGAGGCCTCTCAAGCGTACGATCGCTTGTGGGGTAAACCGAGCCCACAAACCATGGGCGATAGACTGTAGAGGCTGCCACGAGCATTCTCGTGTATTGGGCCCCGTGGGCCCGCTTGTGTAAATCTAACTGTTAAGTGGGAAGTAGTTGAGCTTGTCATGTCGTGTGCATGGCATAGGCCGTTAGGGGCTTCATTGGGCCGAAATGGGCCGTAAGGGCCCAATGGGCTCGTGGGCCCCATACAGATTAAATCCACGGTAAGTGAAAAATATTGGACTGCGCTATGTAGGTCACATAGCCGTAGCTGAATTTGGGCTAAATGGGCCACACCAGCGTGTGGGCCCACTTGGGCCGAATAATGGGCCTTAGGCCCATTTACACCGTTAAGTCTGTTAAGGTTACTTAAGTCGCCCGAGGTAGCTATGAACCTTCCAAGAGGTCGATTATCTGTACTGAGACCCCAGAAGGTAAAATGACGAAAATACCCCTAAGGGGTAAAAATTACTATTCTACCCCTAATGGGTGGAAATGACTATTATACCTTAGAAATAGGTTGATTGATGAGTGTATGATATATGCATGACCGTATCTGAGTATGAAACCTTGCATACACGAAATATTATGACATGACATTCTGCATTGGGGTTGGGATTCTGATTTGGAGGAAGTATTGTTCTGGTGGCTTTGCCACGTATTCTGATATTAGTGGTTACGCCAGGTTTACCGCTATTAGCAGCTTTGCTGCATTACTATTAGCAGTTTTGTTGCATTACTATTAGTAGCTACGCTGCGATATTGGTGAGTTGGCTGGGTGGGTCGATTTAATCCCCATATGGTAAGTTGGTTGGTATGGGTGGTGAGCAGGATGGATTGGGTTGGTTGCATACCTGTATTGTGATTATATTGTTTTGGCCATAGGCCCATACTGTTACTGCATAGGGCTTAGGCCCGCAGGCATCTTGTTGTTGAATAGGGCTTAGGCCGGCACTGCATCTTGTATGCATCGTTATGTTGATTGATAGGGGATTACACACTGAGTTTTCGTAAACTCACCCTTATTTTAACTGTACAGGTAATCCCCAGCCTTAGATGATTTGGAGCCGCGAGGTACTCAGTGGTGACCACACGTCCACAGATTGGTTGTTAATGATTTAATTTATTTAAGCTTTCATATTTGGGTTTTAATTATGTAATAAGGCCATTTGGGGGGTTTTTAACTTTTAATGGGTTTTTGATTTCATATTTTAAACTGCTAGAGTAGGAACATCGAATTTTTAAAATAATAACTATTTTCAAACACTACGTTTCCGTAACATTTTCAAAATGCTTTCGCAACTTAATTTTGTTTTACATCAAGTTCTAGTAATTAATTTAAAACTAGCTTCTGCAACTAAAAGAGATTTTGAGAATAATATTATGTATTTTTTCAATAAACCACATGTTGAAAATAAACTAACGTAATTGGGATTTCACCCAAGTTTTCAAATAAGAAGGATTTTCAAGGAAAATAGGGTTTTTGAAAAACACTCAAATGTGACACACCAGATTCAGTCGTAACGTCTAGGCCAGGTTTGGGGTATTTATTTAGTGGTATCAGAGCCAAGTTACAAAACTCAACTGTGGAATGGGTTTTTGTGGATTTGAATGTTAAATGTTGTGGTTGAAAATGTGGCACTCTAAGTCCCCGGCACCAAATGGTTTGTGCAAAAGTTGTTATTTGTGTCCGAAAATGGTGTAAGTTAAAATGATGTAATGTACTTGAGCTTGGTGTAACATGTTGCATCTCTTATATGTTAGTTATTTATTTAACCGTAAATAAGACTTGCCATAAAGCTCTATTCGAATATGCTTAGATGCCTTTATTTATACATATATATAATCGAATGGATGCATTAAATTATATTAATGTATGAAATATGAATTTCATATAGACTAAGATATTGGTGCCGCATGTAGGAATGAAAGGGTTAGTAATGAAATTTATTTCCATTGATGTATAACTTCTGTAGGCCCATGGCTTATATAAGAATAGGTCTAATATTCAATAATGAAGATATTGATGTGTTATATGTTATGTATATGTATAAGTTTTTTGATATATTTTGAATTATATTTTATTTATGCTATGTTGTGAATGATATAACTTTTACAGTTTTGATATATGAATTAATTATACACATTGATGTGATTAAAATATCGAATTGTAATATATAATGTGTAATTGTATGAATTGTAATATGATCGATAATACTTCATAACCCTAATCCGGCGACGGATACGGGCTAGGGGTGTTACATTTTATACACATTGATATGATTAAAATATTAAACTATAATATATAATGCGTAATCATATGAATTGTAATATGATTGGTAATGCCTTATAACCCTATTCCAGTGACGGATACGGGCTAGGGGTGTTACATGTACACATAGAATGCCAAGAAGGAATCATAGTAACTGCCCAACTATAATCATTGCACTTACCCATCACTACAATTCAAACATTATCCCTTCACTGACAGAATTCAATTCAGAAAAGCTTCCAGTTAATACTATCTTTAGATAACATACCTGAATTGGTCATTTGATCAGAGTTAACTTCTTCTTTAATAGTGACGTTGCATAATCCGAATAGTCCTCAGAACTATTTCGTATCTCTTTTAATACTATCTTCATTTGCTGATTCATTAAATTTTCTGACCATATTAATAATTTTTCTGAGCACAGACTTCTGAAATTCCACACTCATTAGCTTATTCAATCCAAATATTACAAATTTCATTGTAACATTTTACAGATAAAGGGGTGAGTGTAGTAAAGCCTCAAATTTAACTCATACACAAATAACATATCACATACTATCACAAATAGCCGGTTCTTTACTAATTTCACATTCTCACTTCATTTAATAAACATTTACTTGTACTCACTTTTGTACTTGTCACATATTTCATATGTCAGCTCAATTCACAAATTTACAATCAAAACATTTCATATAGTAATCATAGGCCACATATCACAACTCATATACTCATATCATTATCACATTTATCAATAACAACATGTCATATAATTTGATCCATACCTTTATGATTTCCAACTCATACTCGACATATTTCCATTCAAACATTTGAATATACATGATGTAAGCACGCCCAGGGAATCCACAACTACGAACCAAGATCCATTCGAGCTCTCGAAAGGCCCCATGACCCGAGTGGGCACTAGGCGACTCCAGGAAGCTTTAACAGTTTTATTGGCTCGATTTTGGGATGAATCAAAGCCCCTTGTTGATGAAGAAGTTTGAGACAGCACCTTGAAGACTCTTTGCACCTTTGTGCAAGCCGACTTTAGCTCCTCTCCAGCTACCCGAGCTCAACTCAGCTCCAATCAGCTCATTTGAGCTTATTTCAGCTCATTCGAGCTCGATTTAGTTTCTTTCTAGCTCATTTCTTTTTACATTTCAATAAACTAAGTCTTAGTTTTAATTTAATTTAATTTGCTACAGCTCATGCCGAATTCCCTAGCTCAAAATTAGTTCTTTAAATGTTTTTGTTTATTTGAGCTAGCCGAATTTAATATGTTAGCTAGTTTTAAAATTAAATGTGTCCAAATTAGCTAGTTGTTATTTAAGTTGTCTAGCTGCTATTTTAAATATGTCTAGATGAATATCCTTTTGAATTCTTGTGTTCATGGACTTTGTAGGCTTAGCCGAATGTGGGAGAGTAATTAAAGCTAGGTGCATGCACGACTTGGTTCAATGGTTGGGAGGATTCATGCACGATCAGGTTCAAGGCCTTAGAGGATTCATGCATGGCTTGTTACATGCATAGTGGCTGATTGTTAAGCTTCTCTAAGCAACTACTCGGCCAAGGAAGAGTTGCCTATTTAAAAACCCCAAGCTGGTCGAATATCTTCTCAAGGCAACCATCAAGGCGTTCACACTAGCCAAGCTTCCTTTCACACCTATTGTCCATTCAGTTTGTTGCATTCACATTCAGGAGACCTTTCAAGCTTGATGTTCAGACCTTTAAAGGCTTTTCAAACTGCCCTATTAATGCTCACACCTATTCGGCCAAGCATTGCAAATTGAATGACTCCATTAAGCTCATGGCCAAACCTAGACATGTCCAACCAACTCCTCACGCATCCCAAATACATTCAGCCGAATTCCTTCATCAATAAGCTGACTTGTGGCATTCTAAAGGCTGCACATGGACATGGAAGACTTATGGTTTTTGTTCTAGATCACTTTAGTTTCTTCATAGCCAAATTTTCTTAATCCTTAAGCTAGTCTTTTGTCCATTCAGCTAGCACATATTAGGCTATAAATAGTTTGTTTATTTCTTTGTAAAAGGACTTTTTTGACAATTTGATTAATGAAACTCTATTTCTGTGAGTTTGCTTCCTCTCATATCTTGTACAAGTTTCAAAGACTTATCTAGTTGTGCTAGTGGCGTCTACTGAGCTTGTTTTGAACTTATCACCGTATTGGTGTGGCGTTCACCTATCCTACTACTTCATCCTTCACCTTAAATAATATAGAAACCGAGGTGACAATTTTTAGTGCTGAATCATTCCTGATGTTTAAGTTCAATATTCCATCTCCATATTCCTTTTACTTTCTTGTTATTTCCAAACCAAACCATCTGCCCATCACCCAGCCTTTTTTCTCATTAGTCGAACCTATCACCATACACTTACCCCTTTTGAACCCGATTTGCTTCTATCAAGCCTATTAAGCCTATATCTATAATTAAGGCCCTCTTGTGAACGAATCTTCTCGAAGACGATCGGGCACATCGTGAATTCGACTCCATCACCCGAGCTGGATCACATCAATACGTTCCGTACTATCAAAATTAGCTCGGTCGGAGAACTTATCTGTCTCATCAAAATAATTTTTGTTAGAGTCAGGAGATATCGCACTATCGTAGGTTAACTGTGACATGTATAGCTAGACTCACATACACTATGGTTGTCCTAGAATTGACTAAAACATAGCTCTAATACCAACAAAATGTAACACCCCTAACTCGTATCCGTCGCTGGATTAGGGTTACGAAGCATTACCGATCAAAACATAATTCAGAACAGACAGTCATTACAAGTCATGCACCTTGTAATATAATTTCCTTTATAAAAGTTGTTTTTTGAAAATAAATTAATAACCGACCTCTTACTCATACAAGTCAAATTCATATATTTGAATAATAGAATCACAAGGTCATATAACTAGCACATATAACACACATTCATTTATATACATTTCTTTCTTTCATTCATAATAATATATGTCACATATCGTCATTAGAAACATATTCACCTACCATTTTTGAATTCACATACAATTCACACGTACCAAAAATCATATATTTATACACATGTTTCACACTTTAAAATCACATACTTATATTATTTTGCTGAATATAGATTTGCATTAAATATACATATAACCAACTTTATGACATAATTCATATCATTACTTCAAATACCAAAACTTACCTTAATTTCAAAACATTAGCTAACACATACCTGAACCTTTTAATCCGATTTTGTATTCGGTCTTTACTTAACATTGCTTGTTGAATAATTCAAAATTAAATAGGACACTTGGATAGTCACACATATTGTACAATGCGAATGTCCTAGACATGGTCTTACATGTAATCACATATCGATGCCACTGTCCCAGATAGGGCTTACTCATAAACACATATCGAAATCACATATCGATGCCAACATATAAAACATGGTCTTACTCGCACACACATATTGTACAATGCCAACGTTCCAGACATGGTCTTACATGTAATCACATATCGATACCACTGTCCCAGACAGGGTCTTACACAAAATCTCTAATCGATGCCAGTGTCCTAGACACGGTCTTACACGATATCTCAAATCGATGCTAACGTCCCAGACGTGGTCTTACGCGAAATCATATCTTTAAATCCAATGTCATGACATATGTATCCTCTACTATATCTAGGGTTTGTAAGGGGCGTTTTGGACGTCATCACGTTATTGAAACTTTCTCATATTCATATATTCTGCTTCTCAAACAATTCAATATCATGATAACATATATACATATATAACTTATTCTTAATGCATACATTTGCATTACCATTCGGCATATACATATATTTATTCACAAATCAATTCAGCATATATAATACATATACATTTCAATTTAACAACATTTATTTAATTATGACTTACCTCAAGTAGCAGATGATTATTCCACGACCTTCTCTCTTCCCTGATTTAGTAATCATCTATTTGTTTCACGATTAAAACATAATATAAATCAATATATTAACTAACTCAAATATGAACTAAAGTTCAAACTCAAACCATTCTATCATTTAATTACAATTAGTAAAAAAAAATCTTTATTCTTCACAAATGGTCAACACAAACACAACCATTATCCAATTTATTCTAATTTGGACAACATGAATACTGTAGGAATTTATATTAGTTCATGAAACTTAAAGTCTTAAAGATTTACATATTTGGATAACATTAAGTTACTCTTTAATAAAAAACATTAATATACAATTAAGTACTTAATATCAATTCAGATAGCATTCAAATCCTGCATTACAACAGCCCAATTAATCCACTAAAACCAACTTTAATAATAAATAACAGTTAACTTATGGATGGAGTACATATTAATCACTAATTACACTCTTCAATAGCTTAATCTGACATCAATTTGGACAACATTAATTAACATTAATTAATAATCCACAAACCACCCAAATGGTATAAACATTTTATCACCATATAACTAACTCATTAACTAACACTTAAAACATAAATTCTGTAGCATTTACTCTGCTTTTATTCTCATTTAATAACTTCAATAATGATTGCATTAACCCCTTTAACACATCAATTGGCATTCGGTCATACATCTGTAGCATCAGACATTCCTTATCTCAAATTTCAGACATAATAAATACATTACCATTTATTCATTTGCAACTTCAACCAGTATTAACATAAATTAAAGTCACTCAGACCACATTTATTGACATCTAAACAATAATTTATTGCTGCTCTAAACACCAAACGGCAATCAATAAAACAACATACATACACCCTTTTTTAAACATCCTTATCACTGCAATATTCAACAGCATTTATACCTCCACCGAACAATATAAACAGAGCAACAATTAACAATATTAATGGGGGTAAAATTCAGACAGCAATTTAATAGATTCCAAAAATTTTCAAGCACTAAAGAATAAAAAAAATTCAAGGAAAGCTTGCTAATATTTCCCAACACCGATTATAACAATTCAATTTGTTCCTTCCCTCACACATTCGGTCAAAATTAAAACAAAAATTTAACCAGAATTTATCAATAAAAAGCTATAGATAATGGATAGTTTAGAAGTGTTACCCTGCCCCTTCAAAATTTTAGCTTCTAAGCAAATAATTCCACGATTTTTCCACTGCATGCAGTCGGCCTCTTCTCTAGCTTCCATATACTCTTTTTTTTTTTTATCGGTTGAATAGAATGAAGAAAAGATGAACACTAATGTGGCTTTGTTTTATTATAATTCATATTAATAAGCCAATTACCAAATTAACCTTTGTAATTTAATAACAAAACCTTTTAATGGTGCTCCATTATCGTCTACTTACCTATATAGTGGCCAAATATCAATTTAAGGACTTATGAATTAATAAGCCATAGCAAATTAGTATTTTAACAAATAGAAAGTCACTTTTGCATTTTATGCGATTAAGTCTTTTTTATCAAATTAGACAACCAATCGGTAAAAAAAAATAATTAACGAAAATTTTACACATGCATTCTAACATGCTGTAAACACATAAAATAATATTAAAATAATTTTACTACCTCAAATTTGTGGTTCCAAAACCACTGTTCCGACTAGGGTCTAAACCGGGCTGTTACATGTATGAACTTAGACACATA
Organism: Gossypium longicalyx; assembly: GCA_025698465.1. Lineage (NCBI taxonomy): Eukaryota > Viridiplantae > Streptophyta > Magnoliopsida > Malvales > Malvaceae > Gossypium > Gossypium longicalyx. Next base: position 64,258,616 of record CM047006.1, on the reverse strand, counting down.
ATTAAAGTGCAATTATTAAGACACACATTTATGATGTCTAAACTAAGACATAATTAAACTCAAACTAAAATAACTAAATGGATAAAAATCCTTATTTCCAGCAACCGAATTTAAACACAAAAATATTAAAGTTTTACGTGTAGCACATTGCATGGAATGCATGGTTCGCATAGAATGCATGGGTTGAATGGAATGCATGAAATGCATGTTTTGCATTGATCGTATGGAGTACATGCCTAAGCTCGATCAATTAAACTCGTGACAGCTTCTTTGAACTTCTCGACTCATGCGCGAGTAATTGGCCCTCTTGGAAGCTCGATTGGATCTTGGAAGGTTTCACGAGTTGCTTGTTCGTCATCAAGGGTTTTGGTTGGGTCCATGTTCATGCTCACATCAATATTTAATAACTAAATAACATTGAATAAATTCAATTCATTGTGATAGAAGAAGAACAAGTAAACCAAGTGAGAATGAGGATCTTGAAAGAGATCAAGTTAGTCAATAAAGAGTTTTCTTGATAAATTCCAATGAATTAAGGCTGCCAAGAAGGAAAAACAATCGATTAAGGAATGATGTGATTTTGGTCACATCATGTTACAAAGCCATTCGAAGATATCGAGATTAGCCCAAACATGAGGGGCCCAAGTGCAAAATGAAACATCTCACGGGCTTGAACGACATTTGGGTCAACATTTTTAAAGGTGTTTAAATAAGTTTCGTTTTCAATTTTAATTCCACAATTTCTGTTTGCATCTTATTTATGAGTTTCATATGTTATTCGTGTTATAAGTTCATAATTATATGCATGTAGGATATTATCATGTCATTTTCTATATATATATGCATGAGTTAAGTCGATGCATTAGTATGTCATTTGAACATAAGTGTGCGTCCTCAAATATGTCTTTTGTATATATATGTGTTTGTAACATCCCGTTTTCAGTAAAATTAGAAAAATGGTTTTAGGACCACAAATCTAAGTCAGAAAGAAATTTTATTTTAAAATTATTGTATGGTCTGCATCATGATAGGAAAGACATATGAAAATTTCAATAAGAAAATTTTTTATTACATGTTTAATTATGAAAAGGACTAAATTACATAAAATGCAAAAGTTGAGTTATAGTAGCTATAAGTATCAAATAGCTATGGAATTCAAAATTTGAGGTCTTTATATAGCAATTAGACCATTAAGAGAAGTTAGTAGATATTTTTGATGATTTATCCATGAAAAATTAGAAAAAGAAAATGACTAAATTGGAAATTGAAATAAATAAAAGATGATAAATAAAATAAACATCTAATATCATCATATTATATCATCTTCTTCCCCAAATTATATGGAAACCCTAGAAAAGAGAAATAAAATCAAGCAAACCTAATTGCGTAAGTAATCTTGTCCTATTTTTAGTAATTTTTATATTTTTCATATCGAAATAACCTAATTTAGCTATTTTGGGGATGAATTTGTAAAGTTATCAAAGTGTTAAAATTTTTCCATGGATGAATATGCTGAAATTTTGAAATTTATGGTAGAAATGAAAGGTTGTTGATAGATAAACAACTTTTGTAAAGTGAATTTTCATAAAATTTTGATTTAGGGACTAAATTATAAAGATGTAAAATTCATGGAAAATTTTTTATTTTTATGAAATATATGTGCTATAAATGTTATATGTAAGAATTGGTTAGGCTTGGAATAAGGATTAAATTGCACGAATTTCATTTTCTTAGCCTAGGGACGAAATTTTCATTTATGAAAAGTATAGAGGCAAAATGGTAATTTTTCCTAGGATGTGAATTGAATTAAATTGAGTATGAAATGGATTAAATTGATGTCAAATTCATTTATATAGATCCGAAAAGACCTAGTACTGAGTTGGATCGAGGAAAACAAAAAGTATCGGATTAGTAGATCCTTGTATACGAATGTTTATTGAGGTAAGTTCGTATAACTAAATTGTGAATATTTATATACTTGAATTAAATGTTGTGTGTGTGAATTGTATAAATGCCCGAAAAATGTCAAATCCCATTTGAATAGATTAAATTCGATGGATACAGGATTTCCCGATTGGTTATGGTCTTGCATATGTTGCAGACACATCGTAACTTGAAAGAGCATCCTGTTATAAGCCTTCTCAAGTTTCCCGTTATATAGTTCTTGTGAGCATCCTGATCGGTAGTGATCCTGCATATGTTATGGTCTACCACAGCTCTTTGTGAGCGTCCTGTTATATGATCGGTTGTGATCTTGCATATATTGCAGACACAAATGCTGTAACACCCCAAACCCGACCCAGACCTTATGGCCGAATCTGGTGTGTCACATTGAAGTGTTTTAGCAAAAACCGTGTTTTCATTAAAAACCCTTCTTAAAATAAAAGAAACCTTAATTAACTTTAAAAAAACACCCTTTCAGTTACAAAAACCGTGTTGAAACATTTGATTTAAGAAAACTTATTATTTAAAAATTTAATTGCGGAAACGTAGAAAACATACTATAATTTAGAAAACCCATGTTCAACTTCTTGTAATTACATTGAAAATAATAATAATTCAAGTAATAACAACACAATGAAAACCTTATTACAATCTGGTCTGGAACATACTTAAAAAGAAGTAAAAACTTAAATGCTTGAAAAAAAAACCAAGTCCAAATCATCTTGCTAGCTGGCCACCCAGAGTCCTTCCAAACATCGAACCTTCTACTGAGCATCAGCTAAAAATAAAATAAAAGAGGGGGTGAGTTTTCGCAAACTCAGTGTGTACAACCCTTGAAAAAAACAAGCATTCAAAAAAAAAATCATTCATCGTTCATCGTTCATGTAATGCAATCCCATCCAATTAACCATCCGCTACACACCGGCTCCATCCCCCGTCACACCATGTGGGGATTTAAAATCGACCCACCCAACCCATACACCATGGTAGCCCAGTTGCGAACTATCTTCATTTACATATTGGGCTTTAAAAGCCGTCGGTGGATCCACGATTGTCAAGCAACCATGCGATTCTCATATACTTCCTCCGTTCCATAATTCTCAACCCATATGCAACCTAAGCAGAATATCATATGTATGCATGTCGCATCCACAAGTCCCGTGAGCTAAGATGAACGAATACTATGCACTAGGTAGGATTCCAGAGAAGAAGAGGTGGGTTATTAAGACCGCTTAAGTACCAAGCTCTCTCTAGATCCAATCCTAGACATGCATATACTCGTTGCCACACCTTAACCCTTTGACTTGTCCACGGTCGCAAATAATTAATTAAGTTTTATGTGGATATCATATACTAGGCCCAAAACCCCTTATAGAGCCTAATCAAATTCACATACCTGGATCTGGCCCATTAAGCCCAATCATATTCATATGGCCCATTAGGCCCAAATCACCTGTATATGGCCCATTAGGCCCAAATCACATTTATATGGCCCGTTAGGCCTAGTCATATACATATTCATGCTCACATACAAATTCCTATCACATAGCATCAATATTCAGTTTTTGCTTATTATGGGGCCAACAGCCCATCGGGCCCTTTTAGCCCATTCTGGCCCATGTGACCAAATCAAATCCCAAGTCCACGAAATCGCCCGTGGGCCTCAGGCAACCTATCGGTCTCCTCATTATGAGTGTTCGCGCACTCGCAAGACTAGCGTAGCAAAACTTTCGGCTTTTTAGCATTTCGACATTTCGGCTTTTACCAATTCATAGTGTGTGTGCAGTGTATGTACACACCTGGTAAGCAAGCGTGATGCGATCTCCTTATCCCAAACCTACAATCGATATCACCCTTCAATTAATCGCATGCTTAATACTTATTTACTCAAAAATCGAAACCTCACCTTAACCTTACCTTGAGCCCAATCCTTAATCGCTTTTTCCTTGATCACGTATTTCCTAGATCTGCACAAATCTTAACTATTAAAACCCGAATAATAGGTGACTCGTATCCAACACAAGTCTCCTTACCATAACTATGACCATTCGGCCACCTTAGCCAATGGGAGAAGATTACTTACCAAAACTGCAACACCTTAAGGAGCAATTCGGCAGAGAGATAAAAACCAAGATCCGATATAATTCCCTACTAAAGTTGATTAGAAAGAGTGACAGACAATAATTGATACTAAACAAAGAAAACCGATTGGAAGAGCAACACTTACACTAGATTCGGTCAAAAAGTATTCGACCCTTAGAAGATTCAATTTTTCAGCTTTTCAAACCAAGTATAGTGAATAAGGTTTATTTGGTACAGATTAAAGAAGAAGAGTAGTAGAAGAAATCGACAAAGAAGATTGTGTAGAGGAGAATAGAAATCGGTAAAAAGAAAAGAAAGTAAAATAGTGGGTTTTCGGCTTTTTAGATCTTGAAAAGAAAAGGGTTTCTGGTACAAAGTGAAGGGAAATTCGTCATTAACTTCTCAACCCTCCCATTCGGCACCTATTTATAGCCCTATGGCCGAATTCTTCAAGCCCAAATTCCCAATTCAGCACCACTTACTCCTCACTTCTCATCTCCTTGTTTTTCTCCCTGATAACCCCTTGATCCTTTTCGAAATTTTCTCTTTTGAACACTCCCCTTAGAGTCTATCTTCACGCCACTTTCATCCTTCTAGAAGGACAAAATTAAACTTCTAAAAATACTAAGCTAGGATTCGAACCTTGGACCTCCTTGCTAGCTACTAACGCCACCTTACTACACCTTATGTGGCGTCACTTAGCCACTCCACCATAGGCTTTTTTTGTGTCCAGTTATTTCTTCATTTATTCAAAAGCCCACCTACTTATCGCCCTGATTCTTTTAATAATTAAATTATAATTTCTTCTACACCTAGATTCAAACTCAAACCTTGACTTGACCTACCATCGCGTAATTAACACTTAACCGGAATTGCTAAGCGCAAAAAGAAAAATTTGAGATTTCAAAATTTTTGGGTTTTGAGATTTTTAGGGCGTTACAACTCTACCCCCTAAAAGAAATTTTGTCCACGAAATTTACCTTGTTTGAACAGTTGAGGATATTGACGTTGCATCGCTTAAGTTACACCACTACGCTTCTGCTGCGCACTCTATTTCTAATTTCAAAATAGATAGATCACACACTATGGATAAAGTACTTACCAATATTCGCTTCTGGAGCATCTTCATCTTCTCGGCGACGAGCAGCATAAACCAAAGCTGGCTGTCTCACCTCAGCATGGCCTGCATTTTCGCCTAGTACTCCACGTCCACGTCCATTATTGTCACCACCACTGGCCTGCTCACGGCCCCTTGGCGGTAGCTGACCACCTCTTGGTAGCTAAGCACCAGCTTGGCCCACTACTGGCTCTCGACCTAACATCCGGGGGCAATCCTTGATCTTATGCTCCATAGACCCACAAGCTAAACAAGCTCCCATCCTCTTCCAACACTCGCCTCCGTGACCTTTCCAACAATCAGCACAACGTGGCACCCCTAGATTAGCAGCAAGGGCTCCTACTCTAACTAGCCCATTAACTCTGGCCCTAGCCCTAGGCATCTGATCGACACCAGGAGTCTCAGCCTCCCTCTTATTCTTACCCCTTTCATTCTCCCGATTTAGGCTCAGTGCGCTTTACCCCCTCCGCTATCTTTGCTTTCTCCACCAATTTCAAGAAAACTAGTTCCCTTTGTGGAGCTATCAGCACCCTAAGGCTATCTCTAAGTCCATCCTCAAACCTAACGCAACGCTCATACTCCGTTGCCACCATTACCCTTGCATACCTACTAAGGCGGAAAAACTCTGCCTTATACTCCGCCACCGATATATTGTCTTGGGTCAAGTTAAAGAACTCCTTCCTCCTAGCATCCATATAGCTTGCACCCACATACTTCCCTTGGAATGTAGCTTTGAAAAACTCCCAAATGACCCGCTCCGGTTGGGTGCCCTCTTTCACTGTCAGCCACCACTAGTAGGCTTCCTACCTAAGCAATGACACCGCCCCTTTCAACTTTTGCTTAGGTGAGCAATCCAAATCCTCCATTTTCCTTTCAGTGGCCTCCAACCAATATTCCACCACATTAGGAGCCACGTCAGCCACGCCCTTAAAGATCTCAGCCCCGTTCGATAGAAGTCTTTTTGGAATGGACCCCCGATTTTCGTTGCCATTATTGGGCCCAATGACCCTTTCCAGAATCCTTAGCATTGCCAGCGACAATGCATCTTCTCCAGCGGCCCGATCATACTATCTATTCCCAGCCACAGGTGAGGCCGGAGCCTCTTCAACTCCAACATCGGGCATATAGCCTGAAGCCGACGATTCAGCCTTAATACTTGCGCGGCCTCGGCCACGGCCTCTTGTACATCTTCTAGCACTCATCGTCGATTCGCGTATTATCTAAATTAGAAATTTTATGAAGTTTTAGTTAGTTTAATAATTACACCGATGTTTTATGAAAATATTTAAAGAGAAGATCATTTTTGAAAATCCTCTACAGTTTCCAGATCCTACGGGCTTTAGATCCATTCTAACCATCATCTAAAGTGGCCTTCTAACTATCTACTGCATAACAATTTAAACAAACTTAAATAAAAGTACTTACTTGGTTCGATGTCGAAGACTCGGTGTGCCGCTCAGCAAGATTTCTCTTTTTCCAAAGCAACGTGATCCAAAATATTTTTAAAATCCAAAAAGAAGCCAAATAATAATAAGACCCACTTCACAGCCCGAGTTTTGCAACCTGGGCTCTGATACCACTAAATGTAACACCCCAAACCTGGCCCAAATATTATGGCCGAATCTGGTGTGTCACATTGAAGTGTTTTAGCGAAAATCATGTTTTCATTGAAAACCCTTCTTAAAATAAAAGAAACCTTAATTAACTTTAAAAAAAACACCCTTTTAGTTACAAAAACCTTGTTGAAACATTTGATTTAGGAAAACTTATCATTTAAAAATTTAATTACGAAAACGTAGAAAACATACTATAATTTAGAAAACCCATGTTCAACTTCTTGTAATTACATTGAAAATAATAATAATTCAAGTAATAATAACACAATGAAAACCTTATTACAATCTGGTCTGGAACATACTTAAAAAGAAGTAAAAACTTAAATGCTTGAAAAAAAAACCAAGTCCAAATCATCTTGCTATTGGCCACCCGAGTCCTTCCAAACATCGAACCTTCTATTGAGCATCACCTGAAAATAAAATAAAGAGGGGTGAGTTTTCGCAAACTCGAGTGTGTGTACAACCTCGAAGAAAACAAGCATTAAAAAAAACATCATTCATCGTTTATCATTCATGCAATGCAATCCCATCCAATTATCCATCCGCTACACACCGGCTCCGTCCCCGGTCACACCATGTGGGGATATAAATATCGACCCACCCAACCCACACACCATGGTAGCCCGGTTGCGGAACTACCTTCATTTACATATTGGGCTTTAAAAGCCATCGGTGGATCCACGGTTGTCAAGCAACCATGCGATCCTCATATACTTTCTTCGTTCCATAATTCCCAACCCATATGCAACCTAAGCAGAATATCATATGTATGCATGTCGCATCCACAAAACTTACATTCAACACTTAGGGGTATTTTGGTCATTTTCGCCATTAGGGGCATTTCGATAATTTTCCCTTAATTACGATTTTCACTTATCTTGGCCCGTTAACAAGTCCCGTGAGCTAAGATGAACGAATACTATGCACCAGGTAGGATTCCAGAGAAGCGAAGGTGGGTCATTAAGACTGCTTAAGTACCAAGCTCTCCCTAGATCCAATCCTAGACATGCATATACCCGTTGCCACACCTTAACCCTTTAACTTGTCCACAGTCGCAAATAATTAATTAAGTCTTATGTGGAAATCATATACTAGGTCCAAAACCCCTTACAGAGCCCAATCAAATTCACATACCTGGATCTGGCCCATTAAGCCCAATCATATTCATATGGCCCATTAGGCCCAAATCACCTGTATATGGCCCATTAGGCCCAAATCACATTTACATGACCTCTTATGCCTAGTCGTATACATATTCATGCTCACATACAAATTCCTACCACGTAGCATCAATATTCAGTTTTTGCCTATTATGGGGCCAACAGCCTATCGGGCCCATTTAGCCCATTCTGGCCCATGTGGCCAAATCATAACCAAAGTCTACAGAATCGCCCGTGGGCCTCAAGCAACCTATCAATCTCCTCCTTATGAATGTTCGCGCACTCGCAAGACTACCGTAGCCAACATTTTGGCATTGCAGCATTTCAACTTTTCGGCATTTTGGCATTTCAGCTTTTGTCGATTCATAGTGTGTGTGCAGTGTATGTACACACCTAGTAAGCAAGCGTGATGTGATCTCCTTAGCCCAAACCTACAATCGATATCACCCTTCAATCAATCGCATGCTTAATACTTATTTACTCAAAAATTGAAACCTCACCTTAACCTTACCTTGAGCCCAATCCTTAATCATTTTTTCCTTGATCACGTATTTCCTAGATCTACACAAATCTTAACTATTAAAACCCGAATAATAGGTGACTCGTATCCAACACAAGTCTCCTTACCATAACTATGACCATTCGGCCACCTTAGCCAATGGGAGAAGGTTACTTACCAAAATCGTAACACCTTAATGATGTGATTCGGTTGGGGTGGTTGAGTCGAATTCACGTAGTTGCCCGATCGTAGACGAGAGAGTCGTTCGTGCCTCTAATTTTAGAGATAGAAGTGAATGGATAGGTTTGGATAAGCGGAAGGTTTCAAAGAAGTGTAGGGTTAGTAATAGGTTTGCTAAGGTTAGTAATAGGTTTGCTAAGGTTAGCAAAGATGGATGTTGGATAGATGGCTCGATTTGGTGATAACAAGAAAGAAATTCGAAAGATGGGGATGGAAAACGAACTTAACGTCAGGAATGATTCAACACTAAAAAGTGTCACCCCGGTTCCTATATTGTTAAGGTGGAAAGATGGAATAAAAGATAGGTGAAGCCACACCAAGAATGGTGATAAGTTCAAACAAGGTTGATTGACGCCACTAGCACAAACTAGATAAGTCTTTTGAAACTTGTACGAGATATGAGAGGAAGCAACCTCACAAGAATAATGTTCATTCAATAATTTGGCAAAAGTCCTTTTTACATGAAATGAGTAAACTATTTATAAGTCTAAGATGCCTATTGATATTCGGCATCTATGATGTTCACACTAACTTAAATTCTGTTCACATTTGTATTTAACATGTTCACACAAAAGCATTAAAATTTGGTTCATGCTTGGAAATGGTGCATGAATTGGCCGAACCATCATGTTGCTTCACCTGATGCATTCATGCATACTTAGCCTTGAAGAAAAGCCATAGTTCATGAATGTGCAGCCCTTTAATACTCCTACATCTCCCTTGGCCGAATGAGGCTTAAATGTACCTTGAGTACTTGAATGGACATCTTGGATATGCATGATACATGCATGAAACGTCCCAATGCATGTTCTTCCTTAATTACAGTCCATGAATCTTCAAATATATGTACATAAAATAGCCCCCACTTGCATGAACGTCCCCAATACATGAATTCCTTCAAATGCCATCCATTGAACACTAGTTGTGCATGCATCCTTCCATACAATGTATTAGGCCATCCATGTACTTGCATTAATGGCTCCTTCATGTATTCGGTCACTTTGTGGAACTTAAATCTTGGCTAAAAGGTTGCTTAGGGATCACCAATAGCCAGCCCACTATGCATAAATTCGTTCATGCATGAACTCTCATAATTCATGTACTTGGCCGTGCATGAATCTCATTTAATGTACTCAATACATTCGGTTGAACCTACAAGAAACATGAACTCATTAAATCCCAATGTATATTCAATTGAACATGTTAAGAGCATGAACTAGACATCATAAATATCATATTAAACTAAACTAAACACATTAATTAAAGACTAGCTAGTAGCATTAAGTTCGGCTAGCTCAAACTAAGTGAAAACATTTAATGAACTTATTTGAGCTAGGATTTTCGTTATTGAGCTATAACAATCTAATTAGTATAAAACTAAAACTTAGTTTAATTTATTGAAATAAAGAATGAGCTAAAAGTAAGCTCGTTTGAGCTCAAACGAGTTGAAACGAGCTCAAATGAGCTGAGTTGAGCTGGACGGAGCTCGAGGAGCTGGAAATGAGCTAGGATCAGCTTGCCAACAATGCACGGGTTCTTTGGATAGTTGCTTCGAGCTGATTTTGTGAGCATTGTCCCTTGTTTCAAACCAAGGTTTTGCATTAGAAGCTAAAACAACTTCTAAAAAATGCTTAACACAAGCTCGAGTTATGGGGCCTTTTGGAAGCTCGATTGAATTATGAATTGCATTCGAGGATGCCCCGGGTGTGCTTACATCACCCCCCGTCTTCAAAGTGACTTGTCCTCAAGTCGAACATTTGGATCACTCTAGGGCGGAAGATAAAAGAGCTGTCAGAAATTTGAATAGGAATCAAAATTTGACAATTATTAATTTCATCATCATGAAAGAGTAAAAACTTGAATACAAAACAAACTAGAAATGGGCCAATCCTTTTTTTTACACGAACAGATAAGGGATTGTCATTGGTGAGGTAAAGGTTGGGTCTTACCTTTCCAATTTGACTATCCATCTTCGGCAATAGAAATGGTATATGAATCATGTGACAGGAATATCCATAAGTTGTCAATAAATTTTTCGAACAAACAAATTGTCCAAGCACATTTGTATCAAAACAAATATGATTCATATAATCGAACGTATTCAAAACACCATTTTCACAAATGAATGGATGGAACGTCTTACAAGGTAATGCTTCATCAATCAAAGAATAGCAATTGACCGCATAAATGGATGGAACCTTTTTCGAACGCAAGTCATGAACAAAATCATCAATTCGAGTCGAATAGAGCGGCCTAAGAACTAATGAAAACTCACCTTGCTTACCGTTGGGACTAGGGAGATAAAAATCAGTTTTACCTTTTTCAACCAACGTAAACCTTCTTTCCTCAAAAAGGTATTGAAGCCAAAGCTCTTCACATGATCCTTGAGAAACCTGAAATGAAGAATAAACACAAAAACAATTCTCACTTTTCAAAGTGTCTCCTTCACAAAAATGATAGATGATAGTGTCTCCATGGTTGGTGAACTCGAAGGGACATGCTGAAATGATATTAACCAATTGAGCGTATGAATCTATACCAGGATCAAAAGCATGAGTTGATCTTACCTTTTCGAGATGAAACAAGAATTTCATAACCAGCAACATAGAATGAACAAGGAACAATTTTAAGTTATAATCAGAATCTTTAAATTTCATTTCCTTAGTCTTAGTCCAAGCGTCAAGTAAACATAAATTGATATGATCCGCCTCGGGAAGAGTCGAGTCATATGTTGAGTTACCCGATCGTCTACGAGAAAGTATCGTTCAATTGGCTTTAAGAATGAAGTTGACAGGAAAATTAGGACGGAAGCTATGTATAATGGTTTAATGATGAATATGGAAGAAAGGGTTCTTAAAAGCAAGCACAAACCAATATTAGAAAATATCGACCCAAATGCTTATAGGCTTTCAAGGTGGAGGATGAAAGTGATAAACCTCGATCCGCTACTTAGCAAAGTAGGAACCTCGGTATAAGGGTGAACGCCACACTCGGTTGAGTGATAAGTTCAAAGAAGAACAAGGTTGATGCCACTACTAGGTAGATAAGTCAACAAAGTCTCAAACAAAGTTTAGAGAAGAAAATTCTCACAAGATTAAATTCAATAAAAATTTTGGTAAAAAGTCCCTTACAAATGAAAGAAAACAAATATTTATAGGCACATAGATGACCATTCAAATTCGGCATCTAGGTGTTCACACAATAATAAAAACGTTCACACTCATGTATTAAAATAGTTCATAAATTCGGCAGATTCATGCACTAGCTGAATGGACATTTTCTTCCCCCTTGGTTTGTGCATGAATGCTTAGTCATAAAGAAAGGCTTCAAGTGACTTGTATGTGCACCAAAGGTTGCATTCATCTCCTTGGGACGTTCATGCACTTGTATGGAACATGTATCTTCATAATTAAACACTTTAATGGCATGTAGGTTCAGAAATGGCAGCATGAACCTAGTAAATTCGTTCTCCCCTTTGTGCATGCACTTAATTCAATCAATGTGTTGAGTTATTGATTTAATTCCTTCCCTTGGACGTTCTTGAACCCATCCATGCATGTGTAGTAGCCTATAGGTCAATTCAAAGTGTGAACATGTTCAAGGAGCTCTATGGTCAACATAGAATTAGTTGGCAGCTACTTCTTGGCCGAATAAGTGCCTTGGAAAGTTAGGAGACAGCCACCATACATGCACTTAAGCCATTCATGCATTCTATCATCCCATGCATTTGATCCATTCATGGACTAGCCTTTAATGTCCATACATGCATTCGACACATGCATGAATTTGTAGAAACATTGCATCTAGCCGTACATGCACCAACATTTAATACTTCTTCATTCATGAGTGTGGAATGCCCAAAAGAGATGTTTCTTCATCCATACATTGTGCCGTCCTTGATCATTGTATCTACAAAAAAATAAAATCAAATTATGAGACATCATGTAAACACATTAATGTCATGCATTAAATTGGCTAAAATGTGAACATAATTAAAATATGTAATGACTGTGACATATTAAAACAAATATTAATATAAGTCAAATTTGATGCTTAAATAATTATGTTCAGATTTTATTTAATGCATTAAAGTCTAAAATCAGTTTTGAGTTAAAATGAGCTAAGCTTTAGCCCTTAAGCTAAAGTTGAGCTAAGATTAAACTCCTAAGCTGAAGTTGAGCTAAGGTTTAGCTCGTGAGCTGAATATGAGCTAAGAGTGAGCTCGGTTTAGCTCAGGCAAGTTGGATTGAGCTCGAATAAGCTGGATCTGAGCTGGACGGAGCTCGTGGAACTGGAAACGAGCTGGGATCAGCTTGCCAACATGTCAATGCTCGGCAGCGGACTTGTTCGATGAAGTTCGCGGGGCGTGCTCGTATCATTCCCCCCTCTTTTAGGCGACTTGTCCTCAAGTCGAGCCATTTGTCCATGGGAGAGCTTTGACTCATGCATGGTTTTCCTCGGTCAAATGGGATGGAAGATGTCACACTGATGTGATCCGACCCGGGTAGATGAGTCGAATTCACTTAGTTGCCCGATCGTAGTTCGAGAGAGTTGTTCGTACCTCGGATTTTAGAAATAGAAATGAAATGGATAGGTTTGGATAGCGGAAGGTTTTCAAAAGTTATGCAAAAGGGTAGTGATAGGTTCGGCTAAGGAAACAAGAAAGGATGTTGGATAGATGGCTCGGTTTGGTTAACAAGAAGGAAAGTTGAAAGATGGGGAATGGAAAAAAATGAACTCAACGTCAGGAATGATTCAACACTAAAAAGTGTCACCCCGATTCCTATATTGTTAAGGTGAAAAGATGGATAGATGGATAGGTGAACGCCACACCAAGATTGGTGATAAGTTCAAAACAAGTCGGTTGACGCCACTAGCACAAGCTAGATAAGTCTTCGAAACTTGTACAAGATATGAGAGGAAGCAACCTCACAAGAACAAAGTTCATTAACAAATTTGGCAAAAGTCCTTTACAAATGAAATCAACAAACTATTTATACTAGTTTCTTAGGCTAACCAAATAGTCTATTCATGAACTTAACTATTAAGCAATGAACCTAATTTAATACATGAACATTCTAGAAAAATGACCATTAGAGTCTTTGTCCATGTTCGGCCGAATGGGGAGGTGAGTGGGCAGCTTTATGTATGAGCAAGCTTTGGAAGCCAAGGGAATGGTCTAGGTTCGGCCATGGGATGCATGAAACTCCCAAAGGGTGTCTCTTGGCCGAATAGGTGCTTAGGAAACTCCAAGGGTCCTCCCACATGCATTGGTGGTACATGGAACTTGGAAGGGGGCTTGAACCTAGTCGTACATGCACTTGCATTAATGACCCTCCATTCATGCAAGTGTGCCGTCCAAGGGAGATGCACCTTTCAACATGCATTAACCTTCCATGTACATGAATGTATGTCCTCCAAACATTGAACCGAACCATTCATGAATCTTCCCGTTCAATGAACATTCCCGTTCATGCACCTTGCATTAAATGCCATGAATGTATCTTCCAAATTCGGCTAACCTACAAAATTAAATAACAAAATTAAATAACACACAACTATTCATAAAACTATAAATTAAAATAATAACTAAATAACTTAATAACACTAACTAAATTTGAACACAATAACTATAAGTCAACTTATAATAAATTCGGCTAGCTCAAATAGTCAAAAACACTTAGTGAGCTAAAATGAGCTAGGGAATTCGGCATGAGCTGTAGCAAACTTAGTTATAAGCTAGATTAAAACTTAATTTATTGAAATGAAAAAGGAATGAGCTGAATCGAGCTAAGTTCGAGCTCAAACGAGCTAAAACGAGCTCAAGTGAGCTGATGTGAGCTGAATGGCGCATGGGAGAGCTGAAGAGGAGCTGAGATCGGATTGCAATAAGGTGCATGGAGTCATCAAGGAGTTGTTCTTAGCTCCTTCAATGTTAGGGAGCTGGTTATCTTCCCAAATGCGCGTCACAAAGGCCGATATAGCATCTTGAAGTTGCTTGGTTTGGGCTCGGGTCATGAGACCTTTTGGCAGCTCAATAGATACTTGGTGTGCATTCGAGGATGCCCCGGGTGTGCTCACATCACACACAAACCTAAAAAAGTCTCACTACTTTTGGAAAAGAGAAACTCAAAGAAGTTAGAGACACATGATAATCAAAATTCAAGGAAAACGCATTCAACTGATCATATGCCCAGAATCTTAATTGTGCAAAACAGGCATACGTAAATTTATCAAAAGTCTTGTTAAGCCATCTTTACAAACATGTGAACTTAGCTGAATCAAGGGGTAATTAGTCATGAACATTTGTAAAGATTCAAACACATTAATCCACAACCAAAACTTTTCAATATGTTTATTCAAAGATAACAATTCATGGGAATGTACACGCAAAGTGTACCATGGCCAATTGGAAACTAACTCACTCTTTCGCTTATTAACAACATGATTTGTGTAATCACTTTTCAACACAAACGGATCACTACTAGGCCAAAGACAATAATCAATCACAACAAGGTACAAACAATTTCCAACCATCAAACCATCAAAAAGATTTTCAACAACATTCGAATAGAGTAAAGGTATTTGAAAATTTTCGTAAACTTTACCTTGTCGATCTTGAAGAGAAGAAAATTTATGATCAGTTTTACCTTTTTCAAACAAGATGAATCTTCTCTCTTCGGACAGAT
Organism: Gossypium longicalyx; assembly: GCA_025698465.1. Taxonomy (NCBI): domain Eukaryota; kingdom Viridiplantae; phylum Streptophyta; class Magnoliopsida; order Malvales; family Malvaceae; genus Gossypium; species Gossypium longicalyx. The sequence goes on along the minus strand of CM047006.1, from coordinate 64,243,269 downwards.
AATGTAAAACAAACCTTTTATCTCGATCAACTTGGGTGGGTGTGTGAAGCACCATGATGACTCGTGCTTTTTAAAGGGTTACATTCACAAAAATGTAAAAGGTTAGTTTCAATAGGAGGTATGGACTGAAAAGAAAAAAATAAATCATCGTTAAAATTTGATTCAAGTCCCAAAGCATAAGTCAATCTTACCTTCTCAAAATGGAACGAAAATTTTAGATGTGGCCAAACAAGGTGATTAGTAAACGAATCAAAATTGAAACCCAAATCATTGAATTTCACCTTCTTATCAAAAGTTCAAACATCAAGCAAACATAATTTGAATGCAAATGATGCAAAGTGCTTAATGTTTCCATAAAATGAATTCATGTAGCAAATACCAGGCTTGAACACACGAACTTGATTAGGAATTCCAACAAGCAACATATTAGAAGAAGATATAATCAACTCACCACACGAATTATATTTCACTACTTTAAACACACATGTTGAATTGACAAAAACGAGCATACCAATATGCAAAGGTTCATGCTTCAAGAGTATCAATCGGGAATGCAAATCACTACATGGAAATTTTGCACAAAAACTCAAAGATTGTTCATGAAGAACACAATTGCACATATCATGTGAAGATCTTTTAACATGGATGCCAAACAAAGAATTTTTAAAGAACATGCAACTTTTTAAACAGGCAGATTTATCACAAATCAATTGACCAGGCATATTTAAACATAAAGATTTAACACATGAATTCAAAAAGTTTGCATGGTCAAACACATCAGAATTTTTAAGTGACAGACTTTGATCAAACACATTCAAAATTCGCTTAGAGAAAACTAATCCAATGTTGTCAACAAATTTGCCAATGTAGTAATCATCATAAGAAAAGCTATATATGGCACCTTTTAAAACAAAATTGTTAACAACAGTAAGTGAACAAAAATTAGCCAAATCAAGTGACTTTGATTCGATAAACAAAGAATCCTTACCTTCCTTACCTTCAATCGCAAGTGGGTGGTTGTCATTCGCGAACTTACCTTTTTTGAACAACCTAAAACACCTCTCATTTGGAAGGTAATGTAGATGGAATTGGTCGCACAAACCTCTAGGAACCTGAAAAGTTAATTCACAAGAAGATCGAACATTTGGGTTAGTAGAGATAATCCTCACTTGCTTACTTATTTTCTCACTTGATTCTTTTTCTTCTGAATCACTCATTCCTTTTGTTTCAATTTCTTTTTCATCTTTTTTCTCACTCTCAAACTCTTTTTCATTCTCTTTTTCAATCTCATTTTTTTTTCATTTTCTTTTTGCTTTTCAAAGGCTTTTTCAAAGGCTTTTTCAAGTTCTCTCAAGATTCGCTCATTTTCTCTCTTACTTGCCTTTTGCCTCTCTTTTCTTTTTATTTCGTTTTCTTTTTCTTATTTTGCTTTTTCTTTTCTTTTCTTTATTTTCTCTTTACAAGAATGTACAAAAGAACGATTAGAATACAAATCTTGTTCGAAAGATGAAGAACTATTTGCATATGATTCACAATCAAAACTTCGTGAGGAATACTCCGAATAAGATTTCGTTGACGATCTAGTAGGAGTATGTCTTTTTCTCTGAACGCCATCTTGAAACAAATCAAAATCGTAATCGGCTTCTCGTCTTCTCAAATTTCTTGATGAAAAGGACTTTCGATCGAAGTCACTTCTCGAATTCGCTGATGAATATGAGTCATAGTATGAATCTCTTTGTCTCGAAGTAGATGGCGAAAAGGAATCACGATAGGAACTTTTTCTCAAGTAGTAGTCGGGGGTATATCTCCGTGGGGTTCTTGTCTCCATTTTTCGACTTGAAGAAACTCTATCACTTTGATCTTGTTTTTCCAAATGATTTAATCTCTCGTGTATGTTCTTAGTGTTGGACTCCATCATTTTTCGCATTTCTTGTACCAAGTATTGGTATTCCGATTCGGTGAACTCTTCGCGTGACATGATTTTTGTTGCTGAAAAGAAAATGTTAGATCACAACACAAAATAAAAAAATTAAGCACCTCACCACAAACCTCACAATTTCACTCGGAAAGAAGAAGGAAAAGGTGTCACTCCCACTCGTGTTTACACTCGTTTGGCTTTTACCTCCACTCGAATGATCTCAATCGCTCGTGCCTTTTTTCGCTCCTTTCTCCTTTTATAACCTTGTAACAGACTTAGTATGACTTGATCTCTAGTATTGTGGATCGGTTTCAAATGGTTTTTACAAAGGATAGCATATGAGGGGTTACGGGTTGGCTGAAAGAAAAGAAAAAAAATTTTCTCGGGTTTAATTGTGGCGATGGGATAGGAAGTGAATGGTAGAAGACGAATGAAACTGACTGGGAGTACAAATGATCACAAAAGAAATTAATCTTTCACACTTTTTTTTTCGATTTTTTTTTCAAATTTTTTATTTAACTTGTAAAACTTTTTTTTAACTATAACAGTAAACTAAATACAATGGAAGCACTTTTGTACACGATTTTTTTTCGGATCCTACTTACTTTCGTTCACTTGTATTAGTCCCGGGATTGATTTCGCCGCACGTACTTCTCATTTTAGTAGCTCTGATACCAGATGATACGATCTGCCTCGGGAAGAGTCGAGTCGTATGCTGAGTTGCCCGATCATCTACGAGAAAGTATCGTTCAATTGGCTTTTGGAATGAAGTTGACAGGAAAATTAGGACAGAAGCTATGTATAATGGTTTAATGTTGGATATGGAAGAAAGGGTTCTTAAAAGCAAGCACGAACCAATATTAGAAAATATCGACCCAAATGCTTATAGGCTTTCAAGGTGGAGGATGAAAGTGATAAACCTCGACCCGCTACTTAGCAAAGTAGGAACCTCGGTATAAGGGTGAACGCCACACTCGGTTGAGTGATAAGTTCAAAGAAAAACAAGGTTGACGTCACTACTAGGTAGATAAGTCAACAAAGTCTCAAACAAAGTTTAGAGAAGAAAATTCTCACAAGATTAAATTCAATAAAAATTTTGGTAAAAAGTCCCTTACAAATGAAAGAAAACAAATATTTATAGGCACATAGATGACCATTCAAATTCGGCATCTAGGTGTTCACACACTAATAAAAATGTTCACACTAATGTATTAAAATAGTTCATAAATTCGGCAGATTCATGCACTAGCTGAATGGACATTTTCTTCCCCCTTGGTTTGTGCATGAATGCTTAGTCATAAAGAAAGGCTTCAAGTGACTTGTATGTACACCAAAGGTTGCATTCATCTCCTTGGGACGTTCATGCACTTGTATGGAACATGTATCTTCATAATTAAACACTTTAATGGCATGTAGGTTCAGAAATGGCAGCATGAACCTAGTAAATTCGTTCTCCCCTTTGTGCATGCACTTAATTCAATCAATGTGTTGAATTATTGATTTAATTCCTTCCCTTGGACGTTCTTGAACCCATCCATGCATGTGTAGTAGCCTATAGGTCAATTCAAAGTGTGAACATGTTCAAGGAGCTCTATGGTCAACATAGAATTAGTTGGCAGCTACTTCTTGGCCGAATAAGTGCCTTGGAAAGTTAGGAGACAGCCACCATACATGCACTTAAGCCATTCATGCATTCTATCATCCCATGCATTTAATTCATTCATGGACTAGCCTTTAATGTCCATACATGCATTCGACACATGCATGAATTTGTAGAAACATTGCATCTAGCCGTACATGCACCAACATTTAATACTTCTTCATTCATGAGTGTGGAATGCCCAAAAGAGATGTTTCTTCATCCATACATTGTGCCATCCTTGATCATTGTATCTACAAAAAAATAAAATCAAATTATGAGACATCATGTGAACACATTAATGTCATGCATTAATCGGCTAAAATGTGAACATAATTAAAATATGTAATGACTGTGACATATTAAAACAAATATTAATATAAGTCAAATTTGATTCTTAAATAATTATGTTCAGATTTTATTTAATGCATTAAAGTCTAAAACCGGTTTTGAGCTAAAATGAGCTAAGCTTTAGCCCTTAAGCTAAAGTTGAGCTAAGATTAAACTCCTAAGCTGAAGTTGAGCTAAGGTTTAGCTCGTGAGCTGAATATGAGCTAGGAGTGAGCTCGGTTTAGCTCAGGCAAGTTGGATTGAGCTCGAATAAGCTGGATTTGAGCTGGACGGAGCTCGTGGAGCTGGAAATGAGCTGGGATCATCTTGCCAACATGTCAATGCTCGGCTTGATAGACTTGTTCGATGAAGTTCGCGGGGCGTACTCGTATCATAAATTATTTGCACAAAATTTAGGATGCTTGAGATCCCCACATATCGAACCAAAATAACCAATTCTAGGTTTGAACACACGAGCTTGGTCACTCGATTCAATATGCAATAAGAATTTCTTGATTTCCAATGTCCCACGTATGTTAATCAAAGAAGATGTGATCAAGCAATCATTCAAACAACCATAAAACTAAAGTCTCACTCGATCAAACCTACACAAGAATGCAAAATTTACACAACAAGGCAGCAACATTACACCACCATCACAAACAATTGGACTAGGAGTTTTACATGGCAACTTTTTAACACACAAATTCAAAAATTGTTTGTGCTGATTTATACTTACTTCTCCAACAAGCTTGTCAACACCACAATTTTCATGAGTAATGCTCTCCTTGCCATCATTTAAAATAAACACATCTCCATTAATTAAAGAATGACAGTTGGCCATATCATCAATATAATCACAAACATTCAAATAGGTCGGTGGAGACTGAAATGCTTTATAACACTTACCTTCCTTACCTTGTGGCATGGGTGGACTAGGATTACCTTTACCAACCAATGTGAACCGTCTCTCCTTTGGGAGGTAATGTAGATGGAACTTATTAATCAGTTCTTCAAAAACCTGAAAAGAAGAAGCAATACAAGGAGAACTTGTAGTTTGGTTAGTTGAAACACTCTTCGCTTTTTCTTGCTCTCGTTCTTCATTTTCACTCGCTTCTTTTTTGAACTCACTTTCTCTTTTAAAAACACTCATTTCTTGATCATTTTTCTTTCCTTCTTCATACTCACTCTCTTTTTCAATTTTCTTTTTCTTCTCACATTCTTTTTCACTCTTGATCTCGATCTCGATCTCTTTTTCCTTCTCTTTTTCTTTTTCACTTTCTTTTTCAATTTAATTTTTCTTTTTCTTATTCTCTTTGTGCTTTCTTTCACACTCTTTTTCTTTTGTTTCTTTTTTTCTTTCAAATTATTTCTCACTTTCTTTTTCGATTTTATTACAAGAGGAAGAATACAAGAAGGAACTAGAATGAGAGACTTTTCGTTGAGAATGAGAAGAGGGGTCTTCATACAAACGATGATCATCTCTTCGAGATTGATTCTTCATAGATGGATAACTTGGTGTACACGAAGATTGACTTGGACCTTCTCGTTCACCACCGTAATAGGCTTCAAACTTAAAACTTGTTTGATTTCGTCTCGAATTCCTTGATGAAAAAGAATCACGAGATAGGTCTTTTACAAAATAGTCATTGGATGATTGTTTTCTTGATAGTCTTGAATCCGCCCCTCGACTTGATGAACTTTGCTCTCGTTGGGTTCTTGCTCGATGATCTCCCTTTTCTTGGATAGGCTTAATTTTTCGGTCGAGCATGCACTCCATCTCTTTTAACAAATACTGAAATTCAAATTCTGAAAATTCTTTTCGCAACATGATTTAGAAAAAAAATGATTAAAATAGAAAGATGAAATCCTCGCCACAAACCTCACTATTTCACTCAGAAAGAAAATAATGGATGAGCAGTCCACTCGTGTTTTCACTCGTTTAGGATTTTTCAACACTCGAATGTTCTCACACTCTCTAGCCTTTTACCACTCACGCTTACTCTCTAATCTCGTAGTTTATTTCTCTTGACTCGTCTTGGTGCTTTGGAGTCTACTTCAAAAGGTTACAAGGGATAAGATGTATGGGTTACGGGTAGGCTAAAAGAATTTTTTTCTTAAAATGTCGTGTGGTGATTTGGGAATCGGGGGGGCTAAAGTTAAAGAAAAGACACGAGATGATCGGAACAAGATATAAACAATAGAATTCAAACTTGATCACTTCACTTTTTTTTAATTTTGTATATATATATTTTTTCTTCTTCTTTTTTTTTGAAATTTCGTATTTTTATCTTTTCTTTTCTTTTCTATTATTTCTTCAAGATAGCACTATTACAATAGAGAGAAACGAAAAAAATACAACTTGAAATTTTTTTTCGATTTTTTTCACCACGAACCTATTTTGATCTTGATACGAATGTCGGCGCCTCTCATTTTACAAGCTCTGATACCAAATGATATGATCCAGCTCAGGTGGTTGAGTCAAATTCACGTAGTTGCCCAATCGTAGACGAGAGAGTCGTTCGTGCCTCGAATTTTAGAAATAGAAGTGAATGGATAGGTTTGGATAAGCGGAAGGTTTCAAAGAAGTGTAGGGTTAGTAATAGGTTCGGCTAAGGGTAGCAAAGATGGATGTTGGATAGATGGCTCGATTTGGTGATAACAAGAAAGAAATTCGAAAGATGGGGATGGAAAACGAACTTAACGTCAGGAATGATTCAACACTAAAAAGTGTCACCCCGGTTCCTATATTGTTAAGGTGGAAAGATGGAATAAAAGATAGGTGAAGCCACACCAAGAATGGTGATAAGTTCAAACAAGGTCGATTGACGCCACTAGCACAAACTAGATAAGTCTTTCGAAACTTGTACGAGATATGAGAGGAAGCAACCTTACAAGAACAATATTCATTCAATAATTTGGAGAAAGTCCTTTTTACATGAAATGAGCAAACTATTTATAAGCCTAAGATGCCTATTGATATTCGGCATCTATGATGTTCACACTAACTTAAATTATGTTCACATTTGTATTTAACATGTTCACACAAAAGTATTAAAATTCGGTTCATGCTTGGAGATGGTGCATGAATTGGCCAAACCATCATGTTGCTTCTGTAATATCCTGATTTTGGTCCTAGTCGGAATAGTGGTTTTGTGACCACAAAATCCGAGATAGAAATAATTATTTTATAATTATTTTGATGTTTCTGATATGATTGCATGATTGTGTGAAATTTTTGTGAAGAAATTTTATGCATAAAGTGCTTAAATTGAAATTAGGGACTAAATCGAATAATTTGCAAAACTTGCATTCTAGAAGTTTCTAGTATGAAATTGTTTTGAAATATTAATTAGGAGGTCTTAAATAGCAATTTTACCAATTTCTAAGTTTATGGACAAAAATTGGACATGGATGGAATTTTTGGAAAGTTTAGTAGTAAGGGCATTTTGGTCATTTAGGGGTAAAATGAATTAAAATACAAAATTAAAAGCCAATTTTGCTCATCTTCAACCCCATGGCCGAATATAGCAAGAAGAAACCATGGCTAGGGTTTTTCAAGCTTCCAAGCTCGATTGTAAGTCCATTCTAGCCCCGTTTTTCAAGTTCTTTACGTTTTTGGAGTCCCGGTAGCTCGATTTAGCTTATGCTAGCAATAATTTAACCTAGGGTTTATATTTGGAAAAATAACCATAGGTGAAATTTGTGTATTTTGGTGTTTTATGATAGAATATGAGGTTTTAAATTATGTTATACAACTTGTGCTACTCGGTTTTAAGTGAAAACGAGCAAAAGGGCTTAATCGGTAAAAATACCTAATAGTCATAAATACATGTTAGAGTGAGAATTTGATGTTGCCATAGAAGGGAAAAATGATCAGCATGTCATAAAACATAAGAAAATAGGCTTAAGTTTAATTTACGAGCTTTGGGGCAAAAGTGTAAATATGTAAAAGTTTAGGGGCAAAATTGTAATTTTTCCAAATTATGATTTTGGGTCAATTTGAATAATGTGAGTCCTAATTAGACTATATTTTAAATGATAAAGCAGGAAAACTGAAATTCGGGCTAAAATGGGGAAAATACCAAGTTGTGGACGAAATGGTAAAAGTAGTCATTTTCGCATACGAGGTAAGTTCATATGTAAATGTTGGTAACATAGTTATTATTTTAAATGTTTTTATGTTATTTAAATGATATGATAATTATTATGAAATATTATACTCGTGATAATTGTTTGATAATACGTCAAATTATGTGATATACTTGGAAAATGTGAAATACTACTGAGTATCGGTATCGGTATTCCGTAGAAGATGGTTGAGACACATGATTGGAAAAAAGGTCCCGTTGAACCTTAGGAATGGATTAGGATACAAGTGACATGTCACTGGGATATTTGGGCATCCGAGCTCGTTGAGTTGAGTCCGAGTTCACTTATGGATGCGAATGTCCGAACTCGTTGAGTTGAGTCCGAGTTCGTGAGATGTAACTAGGCATCCGAGCTCGTTGAGTTGAGTCCGAGTTCACTTATGGATGCGAATGCCCGAGCTCGTTGAGTTGAGTCCGAGTTCGCTTATGGGCGGGTTACATAGTAGCTTGACTACATATGTGGCACTTATGTGCAAACTTTCCATGTATCCGAATTATATTCCGATGTGTTCAACGGGTAAAGTTCTTCTCAAATGGAGGAATACTTAAGATGAAAGGGACGTATTGGTAAGTGTTGTGAAATGGATACTTTGAACAAGTATGTACTTAACCCTCGGGTTGAAAAATCGATATAACAACAATATGGTAAGATGATAAATGAAAATATGATATGAATGTCTTGGTGATGATTATGCAAATGATGTTTTATGTTTGCTTATATGGTTATGTTACTTGCTATTTGCATGTGAACTTACTAAGCATTTATGCTTACTCCCTCCTTTTCATTCCTTGTACTGTTGACAAGCCAGCTCAGAAATCGAGAACGGTTGGAGACACGCTCACACTATCCGTATACCATCTTGGCATAATGGCTTGTATATTTTGAGTATGGCATGTATAGCATTATAATCATTTTGTATATATAGTCTTATGATATGGTTATTGAGTGGTACAAAAATGCTTGGTAATGATTAGCCATTGGAATGGCTAATTATGATCATATTTGGTGTTATGTATGTCAAATTGCTAGCTAATCCATGGAAACCATGAAATAGCTAAAATTTATCATAAAATAGATTCAGACAGCAGTAGTGATGTGAATTTGAAAAATTACTAAAAATAGTAGAAATGGAATTAAATAATGAATAAGTTATGGAATCGAATCTTGATGAGTCTATTTTCATATGGAAGAAACGAAACAGGTAAATGAGTTATATTTTATGAGATATTTAAATTTTTGTGAAACAGGGCCAGAGCGATTTCTGAATCCCCTGTTCTGAATTTTGAAATTCACCATAAATTGTATAAAAATAATTAGAAGTCATAATTTATATGTACAGATTTCTTATTGAGTCTAGTTTTAAGAGAAACAAACTTCATAGTCATTGAAATTCTGTACAAAGAAATATCTGATTCGTAATACACAGAGGTTAGAGCAGTTGAACCCTAAAACAGGGGAGACTTTAACTAATAAACTGTACTAATTGGCCTAGCCAAAAAATTCTAGAAAAAAAACTAGTAAATATATATATGAGTCTAGTTTCAGGTAAAATTTACGGAATTGGATTTTGAGTTTCATAACTCGAGATATGAATTTTTAAGCGACTATGACGTGATTAGCTTGACTTGTCTGAAATTTCTAAAATTAAATTGTTTGAAATTTGTTTAAGCAATGAATGAAGTCTGTTAACACCTCGTGTTCGACTTGAGAAAACGGTCTCGAGTGCAGGCGTTACATTTGGTGGTATCAGAGCAGGTTTAGTCGATTCTCGGACTAACCTAGCATGTGTAAAAGTTTAGCTATACATGCCAGCGATGCGTGATAGTGTGATGTCTTCCGACGCGTATGAGTACCGTCTTATTTAGACAGGTACTCTCCAACCGAGTATCGGCCGGCCTGTTCAACGTTATGTAAAGGTATTTGAGTAAAATTATGATTATGATAAGTATCGGTTCAGAAAAGTATGAATAAAGGTTTATGATATATATGTGATAAATATTCATATTTGCTTAATGCTCATATGATGTAGTGTATATGGCTTACTTGATAAAATGAACGGAATAGATGGAAAGTAGTAGAGGTATGAATAAAGGTCATAATATTATGATACGAATGAAAATGTCCTTGTTTTGATTTGGACGTCGAATGTTGATGAATGCTAATGATATATAATTTTTATGAGATAAAGGATTATAATGAAATGAACTTATCTATGTTAAATTGTTGGACTGAATTATATGATTGTAATGATATGTACTTGATGATGCACGAATTGAAAGTTATGATTGTGGTGCAAATATCTATGTTTGTTTGGCCTTATATGATGTCATGGGCATGACTTAATTTAATTAAATGAATGGATAAGTAAAGCTATCTAGAAAACATAAAATGTATGCATAAGTATATTGTCTAAATGGGACAATAGGAAAATTGGTGTAAGCCAACATGAATGAATGACATGATTTTGATGATGTTGCTATGATGATGGAAGTTGTGTCATATATGTATGTATGTATAAGAAAGTCGAGTCAGAGGTCCTACAACCCCTCCCCCTTATCGAAATGGTACTTATAATGGAATTTCATGAGATTTGTATTGAATAAGTTTACGGTTGAGAACCCAAAGAGTTCAGTGATAGAATAATTATAAGTATGACCAGAGATTGAAAATGAGCTGATAAGTAAAGTCGAGCCGATAAAGTATCGGATTGACGTAAAGATTATTGGAATTATGCTTTGTTCCGATTAGAAAGGAATTCTCCTTGGTAAACCGAATTACTCAGTGCAAGGTCGAGAAAAGTGTAAATCGAAATTTATTCAGAACTGGCCTTCTTTAGTGAATGGTTTAATATGAAATTTGTGTGTGAGAACTAGTTGGGGAAATGATATTTGAAATGTGAACTATCTGAGTGTGATAGTTATGATTAGACAGATTTAGCAGTCTCTTTTGAGATGTTCTATGTGTTTACTCGTTCTCAGAAATATTTCTATGGTTATTGATCTTCTGAAGAAATTCTTGTTATATGGGAATGTCTTTTAATCCTGGTGTTGGATGAAAGCATTGGTAGTCTGACTGGTTTATAATTTATATTGCTCTATTTCATCGGGTATTCTATTTCATTTAAATCGATAAGAATTGATGAGAGAATACATATGATATTATGATTTTGTTTCTTCTACTTGATGCTTCATCTGATATATATGTATGGGAAGATATATTGTTCTTGTTATATTTGATTCCAGTGGGATTAAATGATGTTTTCTTTTGGACTTTCTTTCTTTGAAGAATTATCGGGGTATTCCATATTTTCTCTATGAGTTTGGTTTTCGATTCTCCGGCTTGGTTTTCGATTCTCCAGCATAGTATCGTATCTTGGGTTTCTTTATTCTAGATTTCTTTATTCTGGATTTCTCTATTTTGGGTTTCTTTATTCGGTTTTCTTGTTATCTTTGTTCCATAATTTGTCAATTATGACTCGTGTTCGAAGTGCATTCTTCAGCTCGTGATAATCATGTCAAATATGACTATACTTCTAATTTGATCTTGGTAATGTGGTGATTTTAGTATTGGGGTTTTTTTTTTCTAATTTCTGTGTAAGGATTTGACATCAGTAAAGGCATAAGTGATAAAAGCGCGAGTTTCAGTCGGTATGGTGAATTAACTATTTGAAAGATTTCATGCGACAATTATTTCAGGATTATTTTTCCCAAGTCTGATAATAGAATTTCATTTTGTACGGATAAAAGAGTAAATAGCCTGAACAAGAAGTGTATATTCATTAGAAAGAGTTGGATATTAGTTAAAGTTACTACGAATGAATAGGTTTTCGTCTTGTGAAAGCTGAAAAGCTTATTACATGTTGACGGAGTTCGGATAGATGAGAATATTGGTAACCGAAGCGTCTGAACTAGACTAGTCTACATTGAGTAAAGACTTCCTAACTTTCAGTAATATACTGTTGTATGAATTGTGATGTGTTTCAAGACAATGAGGTAATGTGATAGTTTAGAGCATTCGATGTTACATAAAATCGGAGTTGTTAAAGGGGTTAAAGCCGAGCATTGGGATCTATCAAAATTATCCTTGTCAGTGTTGATATTGGGATGGAAATGAGAAGGATTATTCTTGAGGCCATATCAGAATTATCTCCATGGCAGAAAGAGGAACATGTGATGTATCCTATTGTTAAATGTTTGGCGAGATCTATAAATCATATCTGTATTGAATGAATTCCTACTCATCAGATTCATGGAAATTCAGGTCTCTTTGATTGTTGGATTTCTTGGAATTCCGGTCTCCATTAATCAAGTTAAGATCCGGGTTTTATGTCATGATATCATGGGAAACTGAGAAGGGTTGAAAATTTAAGAACAGTTGAGAGTTGAGATGTAAGCTTTCAGATCATATGAGAAATTAAAGAGATGTATTGGAGAGTACAGTCTAAGCGAAAGTTCTTGACACCGAATATGAGATTAAAAGTGAAGACCACTTTTTCGGTAAGATTTTGGGGACGAAAATCCTAAAGGGGGAGAGTTGTAATATCCTGATTTTGGTCCTAGTCGGAATAGTGGTTTTGTGACCACAAAATCCGAGATAGAAATAATTATTTTATAATTATTTTGATGTTTCTGATATGATTGCATGATTGTGTGAAATTTTCGTGAAGAAATTTTATGCATAAAGTGCTTAAATTGAAATTAGGGACTAAATCGAATAATTTGCAAAACTTGCATTCTAGAAGTTTCTAGTATGAAATTGTTTTGAAATATTAATTAGGAGGTCTTAAATAGCAATTTTACCAATTTCTAAGTTTATGGACAAAAATTGGACATGGATGGAATTTTTGGAAAGTTTAGTAGTAAGGGCATTTTGGTCATTTAGGGGTAAAATGAATTAAAATACAAAATTAAAAGCCAATTTTGCTCATCTTCAACCCCATGGCCGAATATAGCAAGAAGAAACCATGGCTAGGGTTTTCAAGCTTCCAAGCTCGATTGTAAGTCCATTCTAGCCCCGTTTTTTCAAGTTCTTTACGTTTTTGGAGTCCCAGTGAGCTCGATTTAGCTTATGCTAGCAATAATTTAACCTAGGGTTTATATTTGGAAAAATACCCATAGGTGAAATTTGTGTATTTTGGTGTTTTATGATAGAATATGAGGTTTTAAATTATGTTAGACAACTTGTGCTACTCGGTTTTAAGTGAAAACGAGCAAAGGGCTTAATCGGTAAAAATACCTAATAGTCATAAGTACATGTTAGAGTGAGAATTTGATGTTGCCATAGAAGGAAAAATGATCAGAATGTCATAAAACATAAGAAAATAGGCTGAAGTTTAATTTCTGAGCTTTGGGGCAAAAGTGTAAATATGTAAAAGTTTAGGGGGTAAAATTGTAATTTTTCCAAATTATGATTTTGGGTCAATTTGAATAATGTGAGTCCTAATTAGACTATATTTTAAATGATAGAGCAAGGAAAACTGAAATTCGGGCTAAAATGGGGAAAATACCAAGTTGTGGGACGAAATGGTAAAAGTAGTCATTTTTCGCATACGAGGTAAGTTCATATGTAAATGTTGGTAACATAGTTATTATTTTAAATGTTTTTATGTTATTTAAATGATATGATAATTATTATGAAATATCATACTCGTGATAATTGTTTGATAATACGTCAAATTATGTGATATACTTGGAAAATGTGAAATAATACTACTGAGTATCGGTATCGGTATTCCGTAGAAGATGGTTGAGACACATGATTGGGAAAAGGTCCCGTTGAACCTTAGGAATGGATTAGGATACAAGTGACATGTCTTTGGGATATTTGGGCATCCGAGCTCGTTGAGTTGAGTCAGGAGTTCACTTATGGATGCGAATGTCCGAACTCGTTGAGTTGAGTCCGAGTTCGTGAGATGTAACTAGGCATCCGAGCTCGTTGAGTTGAGCCGAGTTCACTTATGGATGCGAACGCCCGAGCTCGTTGAGTTGAGTCCGAGTTCGCTTATGGGCGGGTTACATAGTAGCTTGGCTACATATGTGGCACTTATGTGCAAACTTTCCATGTATTCGAATTATATTCCGATGTGTTCAACGGGTAAAGTTCTACTCAAATGGAGGAATACTTAAGATGAAAGGGACGTATTGGTAAGTGTTGTGAAATGGATACTTTGAACAAGTATGTACTTAACCCTCGGGTTGAAAAATCGATATAACAACAATATGGTAAGATGATAAATGAAAATATGATATGAATGTCTTGGTGATGATTATGCAAATGATGTTTTATGTTTGCTTATATGGTTATGTTACTTGCTATTTGCATGTGAACTTACTAAGCATTTATGCTTACTCCCTCCTTTTCATTCCTTGTACTGTTGACAAGCCAGCTCGAAAATCGAGAACGGTCGGAGGCACGCTCACACTATCCGTATACCATCTTGGCATAATGGCTTGTATATTTTGAGTATGGCATGTATAGCATTATAATCATTTTGTATATATAGTCTTATGATATGGTTATTGAGTGGTACAAAAATTCTTGGTAATGATTAGCCATTGGAATGGCTAATTATGATCATATTTGGTGTTATGTATGTCAAATTGCTAGCTAATCCATGGAAACCATGAAATAGCTAAAATTTATCATAAAATAGATTCAGACAGCAGTAGTGACGTAAATTTAAAAAATTACTAAAAATAGTAGAAATGGAATTAAATAATGAATAAGTTATGGTATCGAAGCTTGATGAGTCTATTTTCATATGGAAGAAACGAAACAGGTAAATGAGTTATATTTTATGAGATATTTAAATTTTTGTGAAACAGGGCCAGAGCGATTTCTGGATCCCCTGTTCTGACTTTGGAAATTCACCATAAATTGTATAAAAATAATTAGAAGTCATAATTTATATGTACAGATTTCTTATTGAGTCTAGTTTTAAGAGAAACAAACTTCATAGTCATTGAAATTCTGTACAAAGAAATATTTGATTCGTAATACATAGAGGTTAGAGCAGTTGAACCCTGAAACAGGGGAGACTTTAACTAATAAACTGTACTAATTGGCCTAGCCAAAAAATTCTAGAAAAAAAACTAATAAATATATATATATGAGTCTAGTTTCAGGTAAAATTTACGGAATTGGATTTTGAGTTTCATAACTCGAGATATGAATTTTTAAGCGACTATGACGCAGTTAGCCAGCTTGTCTGAAATTTCTAAAATTAAATTGTTTGAGCTGTTTAAGCAATGAATGAAGTCTGTTAACACCTCGTATTCGACTCCGGAAACGGTCTCGGGTACGGGGCGTTACAGCTTCACCTGATGCATTCATGCATACTAGCCTTGAAGAAAAGCCATAGTTCATGAATGTGCAGCCCTTTAATACTCCTACATCTCCCTTGGTCGAATGAGGCTTGAATGTACCTTGAGTACTTGAATGGACATCTTGGATATGCATGATACATCCATGAAACGTCCCAATGCATGTTCTTCCTTAATTACAGTCCATGAATCTTCAAATATATGTACATAAAATAGCCCCCACTTGCATGATCATCCCCAATACATGAATTCCTTCAAATGCCATCCATTGAACACTAGTTGTGCATGCATCCTTCCATACAATGTATTAAGCCATGCATGTACTTGCATTAATGGTTCATGTATTCAGCCACTTTGTGGAACTTAACTCTTGGCTAAAAGGTTTCTTAGGGATCACCAATAGCCAGCCCACCATGCATAAATTCGTTCATGCATGAACTCTCATAATTCATGTACCTGGCCGTCCATGAATCTCATTTAATGTACTCAATACATTCGGCTGAACCTACAAGAAACATGAACTCATTAAATCCCAATGTATATTCGGCTGAACATGTTAAGAGCATGAACTAGACATCATAAATATCATATTAAACTAAACTAAACACATTAATTAAAGACTAGCTAGTAGCATTAAGTTCGGCTAGCTCAAACTAAGTGAAAACATTTAATGAACTTATTTGAGCTAGGATTTTCGTTATTGAGCTGTAACAAGCTAATTAGTATAAAACTAAAACCTAGTTTAATTTATTGAAATAAATAATAAGCTAAAAGTAAGCTCGATTGAGCTCAAACGAGCTAAAACGAGCTCAAATGAGCTGAGTTGAGCTAGACGGAGCTCGAGGAGCTAGAAATGAGCTAGGATCAGCTTGCCAACAATGCACGGGTTCTTTGGATAGTTGCTTCGAGCTGATTTTGTGAGCATTGTCCCTTGTTTCAAACCAAGGTTTTGTATTAGAAGCTAAAATAGCTTCTAGAAAATGCTTAACACAAGCTCGAGTTATGGGGCCTTTTGGAAGCTCGATTGAATTATGAATTGCATTCGAGGATGCCCCGGGCATGCTTACATCACTTAAGGAGCAATTCGGCAGAGAGCTAAAAACCAAGATCCGATACTAATTCCCTACCAAATTTGATTAGAAGGAGTGAGGGACAATAATCGATACTAAACAAAGAAAACCGATTAGAAGAGCAACACTTACACTAGATTCGGTCAAAAAGTATTCGGCCCTTAGAAGATTCAGTTTTTCCGCTTTTCAAACTAAGTATGGTGAATAAGGTTTATTTGGTACAGATTAAAGAAGAAGAGTAGTAGAAGAAATTGACAAAGAAGATTGTGTAGAGGAGAATAGAAATCGGTAGAAAGAAAAGAAAGTAAAATAGTGGGTTTTTGGCGTTTTGGATCTTGAAAAGAAAAGGGTTTTTGGCACAAAGTGAAGGGAAATTCGTCATTAACTTCTCAACCCTCCCATTCGGCACCTATTTATAGCCCTATAGCCGAATTCTTCAAGCCCAAATTCCCAATTCAGCTCCACTTACTCCTCACTTCTCATCTCCTCATTTTTCTCCCTGATAACCCCTTGATCCTTTCCTAAATTTTCTCTTTTGAACACTCCCCTTGGAGTACATTTTCACGCCATTTCCATCCTTCTAGAAGGCCAAAATTAAACTTCTAAAAATACTAAGCTAGGATTTGAACATTGGATCTCCTTGCTAGCTACTAACACCATCTTACTACACCATATGTGGCGTCACTTAGCCACTCCACCACAGGCTCTTTTTGTGTCCAGTTGTTTCTTCATTTATTCAAAAGCCCACCTACTTGTCAACCCTGATTTTTTTAATAATTAAATTATAATTTATTCTACCCCTAGATTCGAACTCAAACCTTGACCAAGACCTACCATCGCGTAATTAACACTTAACCGGAATTGTTAAGCGTAAAAAGAAAAATTTAAGATTTCAAGATTTTTGGATTTCGAGATTTTTGGATTTCGAGATTTTTGGGGCGTTACAAATACAGCTCTTTATGAGCGTCCTGATATAAGCTCTTCTTGAGCTTCCTGATATGGCTCGCTTGAACATCCTACTATATGGCTATCCGAAGCTCCTTGATAATAGCTCTTCGGAATTACTTGTTAAGCTCAATGAGCTTCCTGTTCTAAACTCTTATGGGTTTCCTATTATAGCCCGGATAAGCTTCCTGTTACATGGCTCACATGAGCATCTTGTTATATGGCTTAAGAGAGTGCTTCCTGATTATGTTCCTTATTTGGGTACCTCTAAATATGAGTTGACGGTTTACAGTGTTGTACACTTCAAGTGTATTACATGTGTATCCATCGATATTTCAAATAAATTCAACGGGTAAAGTTTTGACATGGCTAAATTGAACTTGATATGATCTGTCATGGAAATGTACATGTAATATCAAAGTTACTATATGATGAGTTCATCTTTGATTCTTGAAATTTATGTGGAATAATGACTAACTGTTTGACGAAGTTGTGTATTTTAGGCTATTAGCTAAATTGCTTGGATGCATTTTTGTATGCTAAGTTAAATTCCCGTTATGCGAACTTACTAAGCATTAAATGTTTACTTTGTTTTATTTTACTTTTTTTTATAGTGTTAGGAAGCTCGTGAAGGTTGGAATCGGTCGGAGCACCATCACACTATCCTTCAGCTCGTTTTGGTATAAATAGCAAACTTAATTTGATATAATGGCATGTATAGGCTAACTTGTCTAGTGTTGGCATTTAAATGGTTGATTATAATA
Organism: Gossypium longicalyx; assembly: GCA_025698465.1. NCBI lineage: Eukaryota > Viridiplantae > Streptophyta > Magnoliopsida > Malvales > Malvaceae > Gossypium > Gossypium longicalyx. The sequence goes on along the minus strand of CM047006.1, from coordinate 64,225,129 downwards.
TAGCCATTGGAATGGCTAGTGATGATATGTTTAGTGAACATATATATGAAGTTATAATATGGTTAATATATGTGAGCTTGATATGGTTAGATTGAATTATAGTAAACATATGTGTCTTACAAAAGGTGAGTTTGAATACATGTGATGATATATCATGTATAATGTTAATGTTGGCTTGGTTTTAATGTCTTGAATTGGTTGGTATATATATGCAAGTATTAATGTAGGTACAAGGCAAAATTTGGATGAGAAATAACGCTTGGAAATGGCCTTACTTTTTCCACACGGGCATATGTCTCAACCGTGTGATACACGGCCATGCGGACGAGCATGTGGCTTAGTTGTGTGTCCCCTGCATCTTAAAAATTGAGAAACAGAATGTTCAGAATTGGTCACATAGGCAGAGACATGGGCGTGTGTCTCAGCCGTGTGAAATACACAGCCTAACACACGGGCATCTGTCTTGGCCGTGTGAATCCTTCACCTAATTTTCAAAAATTTAAATTGTCAACACGGCCTAGCACACGAGTGTGAGCCAAGTCAGTAGCTACCCTAATTGGAACACGGGCTGGGACACAGCCGTGTGCCTCACAACGAATGCCCACACGACTTAAGACACGGGCAAGTCACCTGGCCGTGTGAGTCACACGGCCTAACCTGTAACACCCCTAACCCGTATTCGTCACCAGATTAGGGTCATAATGCATTACATAATAAAAGCATAATTCTGAACAATTATACATATACACATGAACAAGTATAAAAAATCAGTCAAAATTTATTTCATCAACTAACATCACTCTTAAATTTGATACATTTCATATAATACTTATATATACTGTCATATCATTCATATGCAACAATATGAAATATATCATTCAAAATAATAAAGCATATACTGGTTTTAGCAAAGATAAGATATGAGCCTAAATGATTATCCCACGATTATAATACGTAAGTATACATTGACTTTTCATATTAACTAATGATATCATTACTCAACTCGAACTCAAGCATCATTTAAATATCTAATATCAATTAAATTCATACTTAAAATCACATGTCAATACATTATATAAACAAATATCTTTATATATATTTACAGAGTGACTAATCCAATTAGTACCGAATATCTAATTCAAAACATCCACATAAGTCACATAATAATGCCGAGCATTTATGCATGTTTATATCATGTAATAGTTCACTTACGAACTAAATTTTATGACTTAAATGAATGTTTTGTCATGGTAACTGAATACATATAACTAAATACATATATTTCATACTTATCAATGAACATAGGCCACAACCGAATTCCCAATCACCTTATTTCAATCATTTTTTCTTACAAAATATAATTCAAATAATACATCAAACCAATTCATTACATGTATATTCACAAGTGCCGAATCATAAGTAGCTCAAAAATATTACCCATATCTTCCATCTCATAACTGAATGCCATTACTTCAATCATAGTCATTTATCTAATATATATATACTAAAAATGAATCTCTCATACTGATGTGAGCACACCCGGGGCATCCTCGAATGCACACCAAGTATCTATTGAGCTGCCAAAACGTCCCATGACCCGAGCTCGAACCAAGCAACTTCAAGATGCTATATCGGCCTTTGTGACGCGCATTTGGGAAGATAACCAGCTCCCTAACGTTGAAGGAGCTAAGAACAACTCCTTGATGAATCCATGCACCATTTTGCAATCCGATCTCAACTCCTCTCCAGCTCCCCCATGCGCCATTCAGCTCACATCAGCTCACTTGAGCTCGTTTTAGCTCGTTTGAGCTAGAACTTAGCTCGATTCAGCTCATTCCTTTTTCATTTCAATAAATTAAGTTTTAATCTAGCTTATAACTAAGTTTGCTACAGCTCATGCCGAATTCCCTAGCTCATTTTAGCTCACTAAGTGTTTTTGACTGTTTGAGCTAGCCGAATTTATTATAAGTTGACTTATAATTATTGTGTTCAAATTTAGTTAGTCTTATTAAGTTATTTAGTTATTATTTTAATTTATAATTATATGAATAGTTGTGTGTTATTTAATTTTGTTATTCAATTTTGTAGGTTAGTCGAATTTGGAAGATACATTCATGGCATTTAATGCAGTGCATGAACGGGAATGTTCATTGAAGCAGGAAGATTCATGAATGGTTCGGTTCAATGTTTGGAGGACATACATTCATGTACATGGAAGGTTAATGCATATTGAAAGGTGCATCTCCCTTGGACGGCACACATGCATGAATGGAGGGTAATTAATGCAAGTGCATGTACGGCTAGGTTCAAGCCCCCTTCCAAGTTCCATGTACAACCAATGCATGTGGGAGGACCCTTGGAGTTTCCTAAGCACCTATTCAGCCAAGAGACACCCTTTGGGAGTTGCATGCATCCCATGGCCGAACCTAGACCATTCCCTTGGCTTCCAAAGCTTGCTCATACATGAAGCTGCCCACTCACCTCCCCATTAGGCTGAACATGGACAAAGGACATCAATGGTCATTTTTCTAGAATGTTCATGTCTTAAATTAGGTTCATTGCTTAATAGTTAAGTTCATGAATAGTCTATTCGGTTAGCCTAAGAAACTAGTATAAATAGTTTGTGGATTTCATTTGTAAAGGACTTTTGCCAAATTTGTTAATGAACTTTTGTTCTTGTGAGGTTGCTTCCTCTCATATCTCGTACAAGTTTCGAAGACTTATCTAGCTTGTGCTAGTGGCGTCAACCGACTTGTTTTGAACTTATCACCAATCTTGGTGTGGCGTTCACCTATCCTTCTATCCATCATTTCACCTTAACAATATAGGAATCGGGGTGACACTTTTCAGTGTTGAATCATTCCTGACGTTGAGATCGTTTTTCTATCCCCCATCTATCAAACATCCTTTCTTGTTTCCTTAGCCGAACCTATCACTACCCTTTTGCATAACTTTTGAAAACCTTCCGCTATCCAAACCTATCCATTTCACTTCTATTTCTAAAATCTGAGGTACGAACGACTCTCTCGAACTACGATCGGGCAACTACGTGAATTCGACTCGTCTACCCGGCCGGATCACATCATTTGGTATCAGAGCTTGTAAATCAAGAGGCGTCGACGTCCGTATCAAGATCGAAGTAGGTTTGAGGTGAAAAAAATTTGAAAAAAAATTCGAAAAAAAATTGTATTTTCGTTTTTATCATTGTAAAGGCTATATTGGAAGTTAAAAAAAAAAGAAGAAAAAAAAGAGATACGAAATTAAAAAAAAAAGGTGAAGTGATCAAAAGTTTGATTTTATTGTTTTATATTTCTTCCGATCGTCTTATATTCTTTTCATCAATTTTAACCCCCCCAAAACGCCACACTACTTTAAAAATTATTTTTTTCTTTTAGCCTACCCGTACACCATACGTTTTAACCCTTGTAACCGTTTGAAGCTGACCCTAAAGCACCTAGTCAAGTCAAAAGAAACCAAATACGAGGTTACGAGAGTAAGCTTGAGTGGTAAAAGGCTAGAGTGTGTGAGAACATTTGAGAGGTTGAAAAAGCCTAAAAAAAAACGAGTGTAAACACGAGTGGAGTGTTCATCAATTTTCTTTCTGAGTGGAATAGTGAGGTTTGTGGTGAGGATTTAATCATTTGGTTCTATTTTATCCATTTTTTTTCTAAATCATGTTGCAAGAAGAATTTTCAAAATTTGAATTTCAGTATTTGTTGAAAGAGATGGAGTGCATGCTCGACAGAAGAATTGAACTGATCCAAGAAAAACTAGATCATCGAGCCAGAACCCAACGAGAGCAAATTAGTCCAAGTGAAAGGGCAGAAATGAGAGTGCCAAGGAGACGAACATCCAATGAATGTTCGAGAAGAGATTCTTATCGTGAATCCTATTCCTCGAGGAATCCAAGACAAAAAGTAGCAAACTTTGGGTCTGAGATCTTTCAAGATGACGAAGAAGAAAGTATAAGTTATTCGACATATGCCTCAAAGAAATCATCTACAAAGGGGTCCTTACGAAGGAGTGAACGGGAATCCTATGTAAATCATTCCATTCACACCCAACAAAACTCATCTCATTTTGATTCTTTTGTTTTATCTTCATTTTGTAGAGAAAGGAAGAGAGAAAAAGAAATAAAAAGAAGAGAGAGACAAGAAAATATTATGAGAGAAAATGAGAGAATTTTGAATGAAATCGAGAAAAGAAAAAAAGAAACAAAAGAAAATGAGTGTGAAATAAAAGAAAATGAGAGGAAAAAGAAAAATGAAATTGAAAAAGAAAGTGAAAAAGAAAAAGAGATCGAGAGTGAAAAAGAATGTGAGAAGAAAAAGAAAATTGAAAAAGAAATTGAGTCTGAAGAGAGAAAACATATTGAGCAAGAAATGAGTGTTGTCGATGAAAAAGAAATGAGAAAAAGAGATGCAAGAGAGCAAGAAAAAGTGAGGAGTGTTCCTACTAACCTACATGTGAGATTTCCTCGTGTTGTTCCTTTTCAGGTTTCTGAAGATCCAAGCAAAAAATTTCGACTTCAATACCTGTCCGAGGAGAAAAGGTTTATGTTGATTGAAAGAGGTAACATTTTTAATGATCCTCGTTCGCCTTTGCCAAAAGGTAAGCAAGGTATGAGTTTTGAAGTTTTTAAAACACATCGCCTCATTCGATTGTTGACGAAAACTTTATTAATGTTTTGGGTTTTGAAAAGCACTTGTACCATGACATGTTGATTATTCTTTCTTGATTAGTAATGATTTGATTGTTTCAAGTGTTGATAACAAAAACGTTACTCATAAAGTATGTGTTGTTGATGATTATGTTGGTGGAGTAATCATTAATCGGCAATCGCAAGGTTTGGTTATGCAAGATAATGAGCTATATAAATCTTTGTGTTTGCTTGATTGTGGAGAAAAGGTGTGGACGATATTTGAAACATATGAATTTTTAAAAACTTGCATGTCTAATTTTTCTTTGATTCGTTTGTGTGATAAAACGTTGACTTGTAAAATGCTTAGTTCATTTGATTTTGATGATGGTTGTTTAATGCTATGGTCTAAGGGATTTGAACATCATTTGCATACTCATAACTTTAGTTTGTTTCATGTTCCTACCACGTTGACAGCTAATAAATATTCAAGTCAATGTGAATGGTAAGCAAAAACTTCGTTTTGATCCCGGTGATTTTTATTCTTTATTGATGATTAACGGACTTGATTCAAGGATTTTTATTTTGAGATTCTAAGCGCCGAAAGTTTTGTTACTTTGGATCAATATTACTTGAAATCAAGCCTTTTCAATTTCGTGTGAATGGATGTGTAAACCATTTGTGCCTATTTAATGTTTTGTCTTTAAATCTAAACATAAAGTTGTGGATTTGTGAAAAGTTGCAAATGTTAAATCCAAGTTTTGGTTTTATATCGTTGTTCATAGAATTTGAGTCGTGGACTTTTTTTGTTCAAAATTTTGAGTCACGAATGCTTCATGGATCTAGTTTGTTTTCAACAAAGAACAAGGTAAGATCCACTTTTACTTTTGAGCCCGGCATTGGTTTATTTGCCCAAGTTTGGCTTAAGAAGCTGGAGCGAGATTGTAAGTTCTTAATTCGGTGTTTCCTTAAACTTCTTCTTTATTTTGTTGTTGAAACTTTGAAACAGCCTATCCAAAAAGAAGAAGGACATGTGACTAATATTTTGTCTTTTCGAGTCCTGTGTGACTTTCAGGTTATTGTGAGCCATTCTACCCCATTCGACAACCAAGGGCCTAGTGACGACGAATGCTTTTTCGCAAGCAAATGGCCCGACTTGAGGACAAGTTGCTTTGAAGACGGGGGGAATGATGTGAGCACACCCGGGGCATCCTCGAATGCACACCAAGTATCTATTGAGCTGCCAAAAGGTCCCATGACCCGAGCTCGAACCAAGCAACTTCAAGATGCTATATCGGCCTTTGTGACGCGCATTTGGGAAGATAACCAGCTCCCTAACATTGACGGAGCTAAGAACAACTCCTTGATGAATCCATGCACCATTTTGCAATCCGATCTCAGCTCCTCTCCAGCTCCCCCATGCGCCATTCAGCTCACATCAGCTCACTTGAGCTCGTTTTAGCTCGTTTGAGCTCGAACTTAGCTCGATTCAGCTCATTCCTTTTTCATTTCAATAAATTAAGTTTTAATCTAGCTTATAACTAAGTTTGCTACAGCTCATGCCGAATTCCCTAGCTCATTTTAGCTCACTAAGTGTTTTTGACTATTTGAGCTAGCCGAATTTATTATAAGTTGACTTATAATTATTGTGTTCAAATTAGTTAGTGTTATTAAGTTATTTAGTTATTATTTTAATTTATAATTATATGAATAGTTGTGTGTTATTTAATTTTGTTATTTAATTTTGTAGGTTAGCCGAATTTGGAAGATACATTCATGGCATTTAATGTCAGGTGCATGAACGGGAATGTTCATTGAACGGGAAGATTCATGAATGGTTCGGTTCAATGTTTGGAGGACATACATTCATGTACATGGAAGGTTAATGCATATTGAAAGGTGCATCTCCCTTGGATGGCACACATGCATGAATGGAGGGTAATTAATGCAAGTGCATGTAAGGCTAGGTTCAAGCCCCCTTCCAAGTTCCATGTACAACCAATGCATGTGGGAGGACCCTTGGAGTTTCCTAAGCACCTATTCAGCCAAGAGACACCCTTTGGGAGTTTCATGTATCCCATGGCCGAACCTAGACCATTCCCTTGGCTTCCAATGCTTGCTCATACATGAAGCTGCCCACTCACCTCCCCATTCGGCCGAACATGGACAAAGGACATCAATAGTCATTTTTCTAGAATGTTCATGTCTTAAATTAGGTTCATTGCTTAATAGTTAAGTTCATGAATAGTCTATTCGGTTAGCCTAAGAAACTAGTATAAATAGTTTGTTGATTTCATTTGTAAAGGACTTTTGCCAAATTTGTTAATGAACTTTTGTTCTTGTGAGGTTGCTTCCTCTCATATCTCGTACAAGTTTCGAAGACTTATCTAGCTTGTGCTAGTGGCGTCAACTGACTTGTTTTGAACTTATCACCAATCTTGGTGTGGCATTCACCTATCCTTCTATCCATCGTTTCACCTTAACAATATAGGAATCGGGGTGACACTTTTTAGTGTTGAATCATTCTTGACGTTGAGATCGTTTTTCCATCCCCCATCTATCAAACATCCTTTCTTGTTTCCTTAGCCGAACCTATCACTACCCTTTTGCATAACTTTTGAAAACCTTCCGCTATCCAAACCTATCCATTTCACTTCTGTTTCTAAAATTCGAGGTACGAACGACTCTCTCGAACTACGATCGAGCAACTACGTGAATTCGACTCGTCTATCCGGGCTGGATCACATCATTTGGTATCAGAGCTTGTAAATCGAGAGGCGCCGACGTCCGTATCAAGATCGAAGTAGGTTCGAGGTGAAAAAAAATTTGAAAAAAAATTCGAAAAAAAAATTGTATTTTCGTTTTTATCATTGTAAAAGCTATATTGGAAGTGAAAAAAAAAGAAGAAAAAAAAGAGATACGAAATTAAAAAAAAAGGTGAAGTGATCAAAAGTTTGATTTTATTGTTTTATATTTCTTCCGATCATCTTATATTCTTTTCATCAATTTTAACCCCCCAAAACGCCACACTACTTTAAAAATTATTTTTTTCTTTTAGCCTACCCGTACACCATACGTTTTAACCCTTGTAACCGTTTGAAGCCGACCCTAAAGCACCTAGTCAAGTCAAAAGAAACCAAATACGAGGTTACGAGAGTAAGCTTGAGTGGTAAAAGGCTAGAGTGTGTGAGAACATTTGAGAGATTGAAAAAGCCTAAAAAAAACGAGTGTAAACATGAGTGGAGTGTTCATCAATTTTCTTTCTGAGTGAAATAGTGAGGTTTGTGGTGGGGATTTAATCATTTGGTTCTATTTTATCCATTTTTTTTTTCTAAATCATGTTGCAAGAAGAATTTTCAAAATTTGAATTTCAGTATTTGTTGAAAGAGATGGAGTGCATGCTCGACCGAAGAATTGAACCGATCCAAGAAAAACTAGATCATCGAGCCAGAACCCAACGAGAGCAAATTAGTCCAAGTGAAAGGGCAGAAATGAGAGTGCCAAGGAGACGAACATCCAATGAATGTTCGAGAAGAGATTCTTATCGTGAATCCTATTCCTCGAGGAATCCAAGACAAAAAGTATCAAACTTTGGGTCTGAGATCTTTCAAGATGACGAAGAAGAAAGTATAAGTTATTCGACATATGCCTCAAAGAAATCATCTACAAAGGAGTCCTTACGAAGGAGTGAACGGGAATCCTATGTAAATCATTCCATTCATACCCAACAAAACTCATCTCATTTTAATTCTTTTGTTTTATCTTCATTTTGTAGAGAAAGGAAGAGAGAAAAAGAAATAAAAAGAAGAGAGAGACAAGAAAATATTATGAGAGAAAATGAGAGAATTTTGAATGAAATCGAGAAAAGAAACAAAAGAAACAAAAGAAAATGAGTGTGAAATAAAAGAAAATGAGAGGAAAAAGAAAAATGAAATTGAAAAAGAAAGTGAAAAAGAAAAAGAGATCGAGAGTGAAAAAGAATGTGAGAAGAAAAAGAAAATTGAAAAAGAAATTGAGTCTGAAGAGAGAAAACATATTGAGCAAGAAATGAGTGTTGTCGATGAAAAAGAAATGAGAAAAAGAGATGCAAGAGAGCAAGAAAAAGTGAGGAGTGTTCCTACTAACCTACATGTGAGATTTCCTCGTGTTGTTCCTTTTCAGGTTTCTGAAGATCCGAGCAAAAAATTTCGACTTCAATACCTGTCCGAGGAGAAAAGGTTTACGTTGATTGAAAGAGGTAACATTTTTAATGATCCTCGTTCGCCTTTGCCAAAAGGTAAGCAAGGTATGAGTTTTGAAGTTTTTAAAACACATCGCCTCATTCGATTGTTGACGAAAACTTTATTAATGTTTTGGGTTTTGAAAAGCACTTGTACCATGACATGGTTGATTATTCTTTCTTGATTAGTAATGATTTTATTGTTTCAAGTGTTGATAACAAAAACGTTGCTCATAAAGTATGTGTTGTTGATGATTATGTTGGTGGAGTAATCATTAATCGGCAATCGCAAGGTTTGGTTATGCAAGATAATGAGCTATATAAATCTTTGTGTTTGCTTGATTGTGGAGAAAAGGTGTGGACGATATTTGAAACATATGAATTTTTAAAAACTTGCATGTCTAATTTTTCTTTGATTCGTTTGTGTGATAAAACGTTGACTTGTAAAATGCTTAGTTCATTTGATTTTGATGATGGTTGTTTAATGCTATGGTCTAAGGGATTTGACCATCATTTGCATACTCATAACTTTAGTTTGTTTCATGTTCCTACCACGTTGACAGCTAATAAATATTCAAGTCAATGTGAAATGGTAAGCAAAAACTTCGTTTTTGATCCCGGTGATTTTTATTCTTTATTGATGATTAACGGACTTGATTCAAGGATTTTTTATTTTCGAGATTCTAACTGTCGAAAGTTTTGTTACTTTGGATCAATTTTACTTGAAATCAAGCCTTTTCAATTTCGTGTGAATGGATGTGTAAACCATTTGTGCTTATTTAATGTTTTGTCTTTAAATCTAAACCTAAAGTTGTGGATTTGTGAAAAGTTGCAAATGTTAAATCCAAGTTTTGGTTTTATATCGTTGTTCATAGAATTTGAGTCGTGGACTTTTTTTGTTCAAAATTTTGAGTCACGAATGCTTCATGGATCTAGTTTGTTTTCAACAAAGAACAAGGTAAGATCCACTTTTACTTTTGAGCCCGGCATTGGTTTATTTGCCCAAGTTTGGCTTAAGAAGCTGGAGCGAGATTGTAAGTTCTTAATTCGGTGTTTCCTTAAACTTCTTCTTTATTTTGTTGTTGAAACTTTGAAACGGCCTATCCAAAAAGAAGAAGGACATGTGACTAATATTTTGTCTTTTCGAGTCTTGTGTGACTTTCAAGTTATTGTGAGCCATTCTACCCCATTCGACAACCAAGGGCCTAGTGACGACGAATGCTTTTTCGCAAGCAAATGGCCCGACTTGAGGACAAGTTGCTTTGAAGACGGGGGGAATGATGTGAGCACACCCGGGGCATCCTCGAATGCACACCAAGTATCTATTGAGCTGCCAAAAGGTTCCATGACCCGAGCTCGAACCAAGCAACTTCAAGATGCTATATCGGCCTTTGTGACGCGCATTTGGGAAGATAACCAGCTCCCTAACGTTGAAGGAGCTAAGAACAACTCCTTGATGAATCCATGCACCATTTTGCAATCCGATCTCAGCTCCTCTCCAGCTCCCCCATGCGCCATTCAGCTCACATCAGCTCACTTGAGCTCGTTTTAGCTCGTTTGAGCTCGAACTTAGCTCGATTCAGCTCATTTTTTTTTTCATTTCAATAAATTAAGTTTTAATCTAGCTTATAACTAAGTTTGCTACAGCTCATGCTGAATTCCCTAGCTTATTTTAGCTCACTAAGTGTTTTTGACTATTTGAGCTAGCCGAATTTATTATAAGTGGACTTATAATTATTGTGTTCAAATTAGTTAGTGTTATTAAGTTATTTAGTTATTATTTTAATTTATAATTATATGAATAGTTGTGTGTTATTTAATTTTGTTATTTAATTTTGTAGGTTAGCCGAATTTGGAAGATACATTCATGGCATTTAATGTCAGGTGCATGAACGGGAATGTTCATTGAACGGGAAGATTCATGAATGGTTCGGTTCAATGTTTGGAGGACATACATTCATGTACATGGAAGGTTAATGCATATTGAAAGGTGCATCTCCCTTGGATGGCACACATGCATGAATGGAGGGTAATTAATGCAAGTGCATGTAAGGCTAGGTTCAAGCCCCCTTCCAAGTTCCATGTACAACCAATGCATGTGGGAGGACCCTTGGAGTTTCCTAAGCACCTATTCGGCCAAGAGACACCCTTTGGGAGTTTCATGCATCCCATGGCCGAACCTAGGCCATTCCCTTGGCGTCCAATGCTTGCTCATACATGAAGCTACCCACTCACCTCCCCATTCGGCCGAACATGGACAAAGGACATCAATGGTCATTTTTCTAGAATGTTCATGTCTTAAATTAGGTTCATTGCTTAATAGTTAAGTTCATGAATAGTCTATTCGGTTAGCCTAAGAAACTAGTATAAATAGTTTGTTGATTTCATTTGTAAAGGACTTTTGCCAAATTTGTTAATGAACTTTTGTTCTTGTGAGGTTGCTTCCTCTCATATCTCGTACAAGTTTCGAAGACTTATCTAGCTTGGGCTAGTGGTGTCAACCGACTTGTTTTGAACTTATCACCAATCTTGTTGTGGCATTCACCTATCCTTCTATCCATCGTTTCACCTTAACAATATAGGAATCGGGGTGACACTTTTTAGTGTTGAATCATTCTTGACGTTGAGATCGTTTTTCCATCCCCCATCTATCAAACATCCTTTCCTTGTTTCCTTAGCCGAACCTATCACTACCCTTTTGCATAACTTTTGAAAACCTTCCGCTATCCAGACCTATACATTTCACTTCTATTTCTAAAATCCGAGGTACGAACGACTCTCTCGAACTACGATTGGGCAACTACGTGAATTCGACTCGTCTACCCAGGCCGGATCACATCATTTGGTATCAGAGCTTGTAAATCAAGAGGCGCTGACGTCTGTATCAAGATCGAAGTAGGTTCGAGGTGAAAAAAATTTGAAAAAAATTCGAAAAAAATTGTATTTTCGTTTTTATCATTGTAAAGGCTATATTGGAAGTTAAAAAAAAAGAAGAAAAAAAAAGATACGAAATTAAAAAAAAAAGGTGAAGTGATCAAAAGTTTGATTTTATTGTTTTATATTTCTTCCGATCGTCTTATATTCTTTTCATCAATTTTAACCCCCCAAAACGCCACACTACTTTAAAAATTATTTTTTTCTTTTAGCCTACCCGTAGACCATACGTTTTAACCCTTGTAACCGTTTGAAGCCGACCCTAAAGCACCTAGTCAAGTCAAAAGAAACCAAATACGAGGTTACGAGAGTAAGCTTGAGTGGTAAAAGGCTAGAGTGTGTGAGAACATTTGAGAGTTTGAAAAAGCCTAAAAAAAACGAGTGTAAACACGAGTGGAGTATTCATCAATTTTCTTTCTGAGTGAAATAGTGAGGTTTGTGGTGAGGATTTAATCATTTGGTTCTATTTTATTCATTTTTTTTCTAAATCATGTTGCAAGAAGAATTTTCAAAATTTGAATTTCAGTATTTGTTGAAAGAGATGGAGTGCATGCTCGACCGAAGAATTGAACCGATCCAAGAAAAACTAGATCATCGAGCCAGAACCCAACGAGAGCAAATTAGTCCAAGTGAAAGGGCAGAAATGAGAGTGCCAAGGAGACGAACATCCAATGAATGTTCGAGAAGAGATTCTTATCGTGAATCCTATTCCTCGAGGAATCCAAGACAAAAAGTAGCAAACTTTGGGTCTGAGATCTTTCAAGATGACGAAGAAGAAAGTATAAGTTATTCGACATATGCCTCAAAGAAATCATCTGCAAAGGAGTCCTTACGAAGGAGTGAACGGGAATCCTATGTAAATCATTCCATTCATACCCAACAAAACTCATCTCATTTTGATTCTTTTATTTTATCTTCATTTTGTAGAGAAAGGAAGAGAGAAAAAGAAATAAAAAGAAGAGAGAGACAAGAAAATATTATGAGGGGAAATGAGAGAATTTTGAATGAAATCGAGAAAAGAAAAAAAGAAACAAAAGAAAATGAGTGTGAAATAAAAGAAAATGAGAGGAAAAAGAAAAATGAAATTGAAAAAGAAAGTGAAAAAGAAAAAGAGATCGAGAGTGAAAAAGAATGTGAGAAGAAAAAGAAAATTGAAAAAGAAATTAAGTCTGAAGAGAGAAAACATATTGAGCAAGAAATGAGTGTTGTCGATGAAAAAGAAATGAGAAAAAGAGATGCAAGAGAGCAAGAAAAAGTGAGAAGTGTTCTTACTAACCTACATGTGAGATTTCCTCGTGCTGTTCCTTTTCAGGTTTTTGAAGATCCGAGCAAAAAATTTCGATTTCAATACCTGTCCGAGGAGAAAAGGTTTACGTTGATTGAAAGAGGTAACATTTTTAACGATCCTCGTTCGCCTTTGCCAAAAGGTAAGCAAGGTATGAGTTTTGAAGTTTTTAAAACACATCAGCCTCATTCGATTGTTGACGAAAACTTTATTAATGTTTAGGGTTTTGAAAAGCACTTGTACCATGACATGGTTGATTATTCTTTCTTGATTAGTAATGATTTGATTGTTTCAAGTGTCGATAACAAAAACGTTGCTCATAAAGTATGTGTTGTTGACGATTATGTTGGTGGAGTAATCATTAATCGGCAATCGCAAGGTTTGGTTATGCAAGATAATGAGCTATATGAATCTTTGTGTTTGCTTGATTGTGGAGAAAAGGTGTGGACGATATTTGAAACATATGAATTTTTAAAAACTTGCATGTCTAATTTTCCTTTGATTCGTTTGTGTGATAAAACGTTGACTTTTAAAATGCTTAGTTCATTTGATTTTGATGATGGTTGTTTAATGCTATGTTCTAAGGGATTCGAACATCATTTGCATACTCATAACTTTAGTTTGTTTCATGTTCCTACCATGTTGACAGCCAATAAATATTCAAGTCAATGTGAAATGGTAAGCAAAAACTTCGTTTTTGATCCCGGTGATTTTTATTCTTTATTGATGATTAACGGACTTGATTCAAGGATTTTTTATTTTCGAGATTCTAACTGTCGAAAGTTTTGTTACTTTGGATCAATATTACTTGAAATCAAGCCTTTTCAATTTCGTGTGAATGGATGTGTAAACCATTTGTGCTTATTTAATGTTTTGTCTTTAAATCTAAACATAAAGTTGTGGATTTGTGAAAAGTTGCAAATGTTAAATCCAAGTTTTGGTTTTATATCGTTGTTCATAGAATTTGAGTCGTGGACTTTTTTTGTTCAAAATTTTGAGTCACGAATGCTTCATGGATCTAGTTTGTTTTCAACAAAGAACAAGGTAAGATCCACTTTTACTTTTGAGCCCGGCATTGGTTTATTTGCCCAAGTTTGGCTTAAGAAGCTGGAGCGAGATTGTAAGTTCTTAATTCGGTGTTTCCTTAAACTTCTACTTTATTCTGTTGTTGAAACTTTGAAACGGCCTATCCAAAAAGAAGAAGGACATGTGACTAATATTTTGTCTTTTCGAGTCTTGTGTGACTTTCAGGTTATTGTGAGCCATTCTACCCCATTCGACAACCAAGGGCCTAGTGACGACGAATGCTTTTTCGCAAGCAAATGGCCCGACTTGAGGACAAGTCACTTTGACGACAGGCGGAATGATGTGAGCACACCCGGGGCATCCTCGAATGCACACCAAGTATCTATTGAGCTGCCAAAAGGTCCCATGACCCGAGCTCGAACCAAGCAACTTCAAGATGCTATATCAGCCTTTGTGACGCGCATTTGGGAAGATAACCAGCTCCCTAACGTTGAAGGAGCTAAGAACAACTCCTTGATGAATCCATGCACCATTTTGCAATCCGATCTCAACTCCTCTCCAGCTCCCCCATGCGCCATTCAGCTCACATCAGCTCACTTGAGCTCGTTTTAGCTCGAACTTAGCTTGATTCAGCTCATTCCTTTTTCATTTCAATAAATTAAGTTTTAATCTAGCTTATAACTAAGTTTGCTACAGCTTATGCCGAATTCCCTAGCTCATTTTAGCTCACTAAGTGTTTTTGACTATTTGAGCTAGCCGAATTTATTATAAGTTGACTTATAATTATTGTGTTCAAATTTAGTTAGTATTATTAAGTTATTTAGTTATTATTTTAATTTATAATTATATGAATAGTTGTGTGTTATTTAATTTTGTTATTTAATTTTGTAGGTTAGCCGAATTTGGAAGATACATTCATGGCATTTAATGCCAGGTGCATGAACGGGAATGTTCATTGAACGGGAAGATTCATGAATGGTTCGGTTTAATGTTTGGAGGACATACATTCATGTAAATGGAAGGTTAATGCATATTGAAAGGTACATCTCCCTTGGACGGCACACATGCATGAATGGAGGGTAATTAATGCAAGTGCATGTACAGCTAGGTTCAAGCCCCCTTCCAAGTTCCATGTACAACCAATGCATGTGGGAGGACCCTTGGAGTTTCCTAAGCACCTATTCAGCCAAGAGACACCCTTTGGGAGTTTCATGCATCCCATGGCCAAACCTAGACCATTCCCTTGGCTTCCAAAGCTTGCTCATACATGAAGCTACCCACTCAACTCCCCATTCGGCCGAACATGGACAAAGGACATCAATGGTCATTTTTCTAGAATGTTCATGTCTTAAATTAGGTTCATTGCTTAATAGTTAAGTTCATGAATAGTCTATTCGGTTAGCCTTAGAAACTAGTATAAATAGTTTGTTGATTTCATTTGTAATGGACTTTTGCCAAATTTGTTAATGAACTTTTGTTCTTGTGAGGTTGCTTCCTCTCATATCTCGTACAAGTTTCGAAGACTTATCTAGCTTGTGCTAGTGGCGTCAACCGACTTGTTTTGAACTTATCACCAATCTTGGTGTGGCGTTCACCTATCCTTCTATCCATCGTTTCACCTTAACAATATAGGAATCGGGGTGACACTTTTTAGTGTTGAATCATTCCTGACATTGAGATTGTTTTTCCATCCCCCATCTATCCAAGATCCTTTCTTGTTTCCTTAGCCGAACCTATCACTACCCTTTTGCATAACTTTTGAAAACCTTCCGCTATCCAAACCTATCCATTTCACTTCTATTTCTAAAATTCGAGGTACGAACGACTCTCTCGAACTACGATCGGGCAACTACGTGAATTCGACTCGTCTACCCGGGCCGGATCACATCACATACCATATATGAACATATCAGGACAAAACTTATATCATGTTCGGACATAACCAAACAACCTTTAATGCCAGATAACATTTGACACATTAACTAAATACAACAACCCAAAATTCAAATAATCTTTTATCTATGCATACCTTAACCGAATCAACCCAATGCATATGTCCAAAATCACCAAGCAACATCGACGCTCAAATTAGGTATCACAACATTCAACTATGACACATTGCATAATGACCAAAAAGAACTTAAACCATAGTCCAACAAAACTGAATTTAAGCATGTAAGTTAAGCCATTTTCGCATGGCCTTTATACATACATTTTTCAAAATAAATGAACTCCAAAGCTACCCTATACATGCCATAGATTTGATAGTTCACTTATAAAGGTACCAAAAATAGCCGATAGTGTGATTGACTTTGCTGACGATCCCTGAGCTCATAACTTGAATCCCAAAAATCTATAAAACAGAATAAACATGATCACACAGAGTAAGCTATCATAGCTTAGTAAGTCATAAGCAAATAAATAACTCAATAATATAGTCAACTCATTTTAACTAACCGAATTACTTTAACATTACCATGCTTGATCCTAAACTTACAAATTCCACAAATAAAACATTTTTATAGACAATTTCCCACCTTGGCCGAATGCTCACATAGTCATTTTAACATATTATTAATCAACTTCCAAACCAAATAGTCATAATAAACCATACATACATATACTTATATATGCAATGTAACACCCCTAACTCGTATCTGTCGCCGGATTAGAGTTACGAGGTATTTCCGATCATATCCAAGTTCATACTATTCTGCATTACATTTACAATTCAAAATTTTAAAATACATCAGTGCTCACAAGATTATCAAATATTAAATCTTAAAATTCACATTGTTCATACGATAACATATTTAAAACATAGTTCATCATATATATAAAACATATTATATATTTATAAATTGAACATATAACAAATCAACAAATTCGTAAAAGGAATATCAACCAAAATCTTATAACAGTCTTGCACACATACACGTTGTACTACGAATGGAATAAATTTCAATACCAAACTTGTCATTCATTTATGCAACATTACTATGTTAATCAATATGAATTTCATATCTCATATATTAAATATAATTAATACATCCATTCGAATACATGTGTTTATATATAAATAAAGGCATCTAAATATATATTCGAAATAAGCTTAATAGTAAGTCATATTTACGGGTTAATAAACATCCAACATATAAGAGATGCATCATGTTCCACTGTGTAACACCCCTAACCCGTAACCCTGTGTTTATATATAAATAAAGGCATCTAAATATATATTCGAAATAAGCTTAATAGTAAGTCATATTTACGATTTAATAAACATCCAACATATAAGAGATGCATCATGTTCCACTGTGTAACACCCCTAACCCATAACCATCAATGGAATAGGGTTACAAGGTATTACCAGATAGACAGAACATTTCAGAATAATTCAGAATCATAGATATCACATAACATTAATATATAAGCATTCATCAACAATTTATCCCTAATGATGGTCTACGAGACCTAAAACATACTTTTAAGTACATTCGAGACTAAGCCGAACACATTCATAAATTTCAGAACTCAGAAAAATTTTCAATTCTGTTGAGGTCACACACTCGTGTGACCAGGACGTGTGCCTCACATGGGCACTAGACACGCCCATGTGATCCAACAGTGCCAAAACAAAGTATACATACTGACTTTCACCCACGGCCAACAGACACGCCTGTGTGCTATGGCTGTGTGATACTTAGCTAGCTACTGACTTGAGCCCACGGCCATATGACACGCCCATGTGTCTTAACCATGTGATCTTAAGAGGTTACTGCTTTGCATACACGGCCACAAGTCACGCACATGGTCCCTGGCCGTGTGGCACAACGCAGGCTTGGTTTAAGCCAACTTGCCACCCCTTTATGGGTCATTCCTACAAGCAATATTAAACAACATTTATACCAAAACTTTCAGCCAATTCCATGCTCAAAACATATTTCATTATAACTAAATCATCATTATTCAATAACCTATTCAAATCCATAGCAAAACACATTAAAAATTTTCTTACAACAACATGCCAAAATGCTCATTTCATAGCTCACATATGGCACCTTGTATCTCATGCTTAAACTTACCATTTTCTCAACTTGGCATATTTCAAAATGATCACCACATACAAGGCTATATAACCATTACAAGCATACACAATTTGACATCACAAACCATTTACCAAAACTAAGCACAAACATACCATCATTTATTAGCCACTCTTATGGCATAACATATATACATTTCAAAGCTTAAATACATAGACATTCTAGCCTATACATGCCATACTTAAATATATTTACACTTTCAAAAGTACCAAATTAAGGTTCGATAATGTGGTGACGATCCTTGACGGTCCCCGAGCTTGTAGTAGCTTCGATATCTATAAATCAATGCAAACACAAACAAAGTAAGCTTTCCAAAAGCTTTGTAAGCTCGTACTATAATCATTAACAATATATAAAACATAAAACATCAACACATAAGTATTTACATATTTTCAATCCATATCACCATATTAATTCCATGATTTGAACACATATAATCTCATTTACCACATAGGTATCATACATACTTGAAGTTGTCCGTACTTCTTCACTTACATACTCACCTTTCATTGAATATTAGAAGACTTTCAGTTGATCATTCGTACTTTAAACATCCACACACTTAGTGTCGTAAGAGTTACTGGAACTAAAGTGATTCCGCACACTTAGTGCCATTTAAATTAACCAAAGCTAAGTCGATATCGCACACTTAGTGCATTATATAGCTGAAGCTATTCCAACTGGCACACTTAGTGCCACTTGTAGCCGAAGCTAAATTAAACTGCACACTTAGTGCTAATCATAGTCAAATATCATTGTACTCAAACTGTAATCACATATCTACACAATTTATGCATTGTAATCGCATTAAAACATAACTTTAACATCATTTATCATTTACGAACTTACCTCATACTCAGAATTATCAATTTGAATTGTTTACTCGATAGCCTTCGACTTCCCTCGATCTAAATCTAAATTCCTCCTTTCTTGATCTATATGTATTAAAAATTAACCCTTTTTATTCACCAATTAATTCAATTCAATCCATAAACACATATTTGGGCCATTTTGCAAACTAGCCCTCACATTTTCACATTTCGACACTTTAGTCCCTATTTCACAAAATCACAAAATACACATAATTTGCATATACACAAGCTTTGCCGAATTCTCTTAGCTCTCATACAAGTCCAAACATTTCATTTATTTCATATTTTAGTCCTTCAAAAATAACATTTTTACAATTTAGCCCAAATTGCTCAAATTCATCAAAAATCCAAATACAAAACATGTAAACCCAACATCAAGCTTTCATATTTCACCATTTAACAACACAAAACTCATGAATTCATCCATGGCATATTTCAAATTCATCATCAAAATCAGAAATTGAGGCATGGGCTTGCTAGAGCACATAACAACGATCACAAAAACGTAGAAATTATCAAAAACTGAAACAAAAAACATACCTAAATTAAGCTTTCAATGTGTCGAAACCCTTAAAGCTTTTATTCTTTCTTTTTTTTCTTCAATTTTGGTGGATGAACACATATTATGGCATCATTTTCTAATTTTTTTTCATATAATTTACTTTAATATGTATTTTACCATATTACCCATGCATTAAAACATTGATATGCCAACAACTAATGTCCACTAATGTTATTTAATCATAAATTTGGTCAAATAACCACATAAGGACCTCAAAATTATAAAGCCAAGTCAAATAAGCACTTTTAACATCTAGCACACAGCTTTTACATTTTACGCGTTTAGGTCCTTTTTGCAAATCAAGTACACAAACAATTCAATTTTTACACGAGACTTTCACACATGCTAATTCATACACCATAAGAACGGAAAATAATATTTAAATATTTTTCTAACTCAGATATGTGGTCTCGAAACCACTATTCTGACTAGGGTTAAAACTAGACTCTTACAATTCTCCCCCTTTAGGGATTTTCGTCCCCGAAAATCTTATCATTAAACAGATTTGGATATTGCTATCTCATTAAATCTTCAGGCTCCCACGTGGCCTCTTCAATACCATGTCGATGCCACATCACTTTAACTAATGGAATTTTCTTATTTCGTAACTCTTTAACTTCACGAGCTAAGATACGAATCAGCTTTTCTTCGTAAGTCATATCAGACTGAATTTCAATCTCAGATAAAGGAATTACATGCAAAGGATCGGATCTGTATCGTCGAAGCATTGATACATGAAATGCATTATGAATCTTTTCTAGCTCTAGTGGTAACAACAATCTATAAGCAACTGGCCCAATACTCTTGATAATTTCATACGGTCTGATGAACCTCGGACTCAACTTGCCTTTTCTACCAAACCGAAGCACTTTCTTCCACGGAGACACTTTCAAAAACACCTTGTTGTCAATATCAAACTCAATGTCTTTTCTTTTCAAATCTGCATATGATTTTTGACGATCAGAAGCTGCTTTCAAACTATCTCGGATTACTTTTACTTTCTATTCGGTTTCTTTTATCAAGTCAATACTGTGAATCTTGTTTTCGCTGAGCTCGGTCCAATACAAAGGTGTTTGGCATTTACGACCATATAAAACCTTGTATGGTTCATTTTAATGTTTGACTGAAAACTATTATTATACGTGAATTTAATCAAAGGTAGATATTGTTCCCACGTACCTTCAAACTCAAGAATGCAACATACCCTCGAGTATCTAAATAATCCGCTCAGATTGGCCATCCGTTTGCGAATGAAATGCAGTACTAAAGTGCAATTTAGTACCTAATGCATCTTGCAACTTCATCTAAAATTGTGATATAAATCTCGGGTCTCTATCTGACACTATCGACAATGGCACACCATGCAATTTCACAATATCAGAAATGTAAAACTCGACTAATTTAGCAAGTGAGTAATCAGATCAAATCAGAATAAAATGAACTGATTTCATCAATCGATCAACTACAACCCAAATTGTATCTTTCTTTCTTGGCGACAGGGGCAAACCCGAAACCAAATCCAGGGTCACTCGATCCCATTTCCACTCCGAAATCATAATTGGTTGTAACAAACTAGATGGCACCTGATGTTCAACTTTAACTTGTTGACATATCAAACATTTAGAAACAAAATCAAAGATATCTCTCTTCATTCCAGACCACCAATAATGCTATTACAAATCATTATACATTTTCGTACTACCCGGATGCACAGATAAATGACTACTGTGAGCTTCACTCAGAATCATTTGAATTAACTCTAGATTTCTCGGAATACAAATTCGATCTTGAAATCTCAAGCAATCATCTTTATCAACTCTGAATTCTGAATCAGACTCTACATCACACTGAGCTCGTTTAGCGAAAATCTCATTATCAACCTTCTGAGCTTCGATAATCTGTTGTAAGAACAAAGGTCTTCTTTTAATTAAGCTAAAACTGAACTATCATCAGACAGAACCAAATGAGCATTCATTGCACACAAAGCAAACAACGATTTTCAACTTAAGGCATCAGCAACAACGTTTGCTTTTCCCGGATGATAATCTATCACAAGTTCATAGTCATTTATTAGTTCAAGCCATCTTTTTTGCCGCAGATTCAAATCTTTTTGAGTCATCAAATACTTCAAACTTTTATTATCAGAGTATACATGACACTTTTTACCAAACAAGTAATGGTGGCGCCAAATCTTTAGAGCAAACACAACGCAGCTAATTCAATATCATGCGTCGGATAGTTCTTTTCATGCGACTTTAACTATCTCGAAGCATAAACAATGACTTTTCCTTCTTGCATTAGAACACATCCCAAACCAATTAATGAAGCATCACTATAAATCACCCGATTCAGGTTGTACTAATACCGGAGCTTCAGTTAACAAAGCTTTCAACGGATCAAAGCTGTTCTGACACTTTTCAGACCATTCAAACTTCACATCTTTCTGAAACAGCTTTGTTAACGGAGTTGCGATCATCGAAAAACCTTTCATGAATCTTTTATAATAACCCGCAAGTCCTAGAAAACTATGGACTTTAGATACATTCCTCAGAGGTTTCCAATCCAAAATAGCAAAAATTTTACTTGGATCAACTCGAATACCAGAGGCCAATACAATATGACCTAGGAAACCAACTTCTCGTAACCAGAACTCACATTTACTGAATTTTGCATACAACTGTTTATCTCTCAAAATCTATAATATTAACCTAAGATGCTCAGCATGTTCAGATTCATCACGTGAATAAATCAATATGTCATCAATGAATACCACAACAAATTGATCTAAATACGGTCTAAAAATTCTATTCATCAAATCCATGAAAATAGCAGGCGCGTTAGTCAATTCGAAAGGCATAACTAAGAATTCATAGTGACCGTACCTTGTTCTGAAAGCAGTTTTCAGAATATCTGAGTCTTTCACTAGCAACTGATAATAGCCTAATCTTAAATCTATTTTCGAAAACACAGCAGCTCCTTTCAACTGATCAAACAAATCATCAATTCGAGGCAGGGGATATTTATTCTTGATAGTCACTTTATTCAACTGACGATAGTCAATACACATTCTTATTGTACCGTCTTTCTTTTTCACAAATAGAACTGGAGCACCCCAAGGTGAGAAACTCGGTCTAGCAAATCCTCGATCAGTCAACTCTTGCAACTGAGACTTTAATTCTTTCAATTTAGTCAGAGCCATTCTATATGGAGCTATTGAAATCAGAGTAGTACCAGGTACCATTCAATGCCAAACTCTACCTCTCTAACCGGAGGTAATCCCGAAAAATCTTCAGGAAATACATCAGGGAACTCACAAACAACAGGCACAGATTCAACCTTCTTTTCTGATACTCTCGAATCAATCACATATGCAAAATAAGCTTCACAACCCTTTCTCACAATACTTAAAGCTTTCATCGAAGATATCACAGTAGATAATCCATTCAAATCACTAGATTTGATTCTATCTATTTATCATTCTTGCATCTCAAATCAATAGTTTTCTGTTTGCAATTCACCATAGCATCATGCAAAGTTAACCAATCGATACCCAGAATTATATCAAACTCATCAAAAGGTAATAACATCAGATTAGCCAGAAAACAATTGTCTCGAAACATTAAAGGACAATTCTTGCAGACTTTATCAACCAGAACACATCTACCTAGGGGGTTCGAAACTCTAATTACAAATTCAGTAGACTCTACAGGCAAAGTCTTACTGTTCACTAAGTTCATGCATATATATGAACGTGTCGATCCAGGATCTATCAAAGCAATCACAAAAGTATCATAAAGAGTAAATGTACCCGTAATCACATCTGGCGATGAAGCTTCCTCGCGAGCTCTAATAGCATAGGCTCTGGCAGGTGTACGAGCCTCAGATCTCATAGTTGTGTCTTTCGTTCCTCTTTGATTACCGCTCACATTTCCCAAATTTTTGGAAGGTCTACCCCGAGAAACATTACCATTCTGCCTTGGATTCTGAACATTATCTTTTTCAGCTAAATCTGGGCAATCTTTTATAAAATGATTTCTTGAACCACAACTATAACAAGCTCGGTTAAACATTTTCCCCAACATTCATCGAAATGTCGTCTTCCACACTGATCACATTCAGGCTTTTCATTCTTTACATTATCAACACTAGCAACAGATGTAGCTGAAGATTTGAAATTCGATTGCGATCTAACACGATCTCTAGTCGAAGGTCCCATACTAGTCTTTAAACGACTGCTATTATCTCTAAACTTCTTGGATCTAGATTGAAACGATTTGTCCGAAGATCTCTTTCGTACCTCTCTAGCTTCAAAATCAGCCTTTCTTTTCTCTTTCCCAAGATCTTCAGCTTTACATGCTCGTTCAGTAAGCACTATGAATTCTTTGATTTCCACGATCCCAACTAGCAAATGAATATCTTCATTCAAGCTATCTTCAAATCTCTTACACATTATTGCTTCCGTAGATACGCATTCACGAGCATATTTATTCAGCCTTACAAATTCCCCCTCATATTCTGTGACAGACATTCAGCCTTGTTTAAGCTCAAGAAACTCTTTGCATTTCTGATCAATGAATCTTTCATCTGAAATTTAGCTTGGAAGAAATCCTAGGTAACTCGTTCACTTGGAACTACGGATGTCAAAATCTTTTACCAATGATATGTCGTATCTCTCAAAAGAGAAACAACACATTTTATGCATTCTTCAGGACTCAAGACAACTCATCAAACACTCTTATTGTGTTCTCTAACCAGAACTCAGCTTTTTCAACATCATTCTTTGTTGTAGCTCAGACCTCTTCAGCCTCATGTTTTCTAATCTTATCAACTAGTGGTCTACTCAACTGTGTCAGATTTACTAATGGCATAACAAAAGTTTGAGGGGGATTAACCAGGGATGGAGGTTGTTGTAAAGTCGGTTTGGTTCTAATATATTGGGTGAACCAATCATTCATCAACTGATAGAAGGCTTGTTTAGCCTCACCATCACGGCTACTCAAAGTCGGTCGAGAATCAACTTGCACCGTCCCTTGCGTGGGAGGAAGCACATTGCTTTCAACATCGTCTACTATAACTCTATCAGGATCCATTGCTATATAAAAGCACATTTCAATGTCAGGATTCATCACACTATCGCAGCTCATATTTATGGCATGTACAGCTAGACTCACATACATTATGGTAGTCTTAGAACCAACTAAACTATAGCTCTGATACCTATAAAATGTAACACCTCTAACCCCTAACCATCAATAGATTAGGGTTACGAGGCATTACTAGACAGACAGAACATTTCAGAACAATTCAGAATCATAGATATCACATAACATTAATATATAAGCTGTAACACCCCAATCCCGGCCCGGACGTTATGGCTGGATCCAGCGTGTCACATTGAAGTGTTTTTATCGAAAACCTTGTTTTCATTGAAAACCCTTCAAAAGAGAAAATTAAGTAACATTAAGTTGTATTTGTTGCTTTCAAGGCGAGGTGTATTTAAAAAAAAAACTATTCCTTCTTGTATGATGATAATTACTTTGTAAACTCTCTTTTTAGTTGCGAAAGCTCTATTTAAAATAGATGATCTATGAAAACTTGTCATTTGAAAATTGAGCTGCGGAAACTTAATATTTAAAAACAGTTATAGTTTAGAAAAACCATGTTCTACTTCTAATAAATATAAAGCATAAAAATAATAATAATCCTAATATTAAAAATTACATAAAAGACTAAGTCTAAACTTTTTTGCTAGTGGACCACCTCCGAGTCCCCCCATCCGTTGAACCGCCTACTGAGGATCACCTAAAAAAATTAAAAGGAGGGGGTGAGTTTCGAAAACTCAGTGTGTACAAACCTCAATGAGTATAAAGAAATCATCAGTCATTTTGGGCTTGAGCCCAATTCAATAATGGTGGCCTTTGGACCTTAGCCCATATTAGCCTCAGTTGTGTCGAAGTCCACGTCGCAATCACAATAATATCATACATGTAATGCTGTGCAACCCACCTCAATAATCCAACCGATACACATCAACTCCGTCCCCTAGTACACATCATGTAAGGATATAAATATTGATCCACCCATCTGATTCACATCAATTGTAGCCCGGTTGCGGTACTACCTTCATAGCAGCATGCTGCTAATCACATATTAGGCTTAATAGCCATCGGTGGATCCACGGTCGTCAAGCAACCATGCGATCCTCATATACTTCCTTCGTCCATAATTCCCAACCCATATGCATCCTAAATAGAGTATTATATGAATGCAGCAGGTGCACAGGTAACATCTATAAATCTTACATTCAACACATAGGGGTATTTTAGTCATCTTCGCCCTTAGGGGCATTCCGATAATTTCTCTTTGTTATGAGTTTATTACTTACCTTAGGCCATTGACAAGTCCTCGATGACTAAAGTGAATGGGTACTATGCACCAGGTAGGATTCCAGAGAAGAGGAGGTGAGTCATTAAGACCACTTAAGTACCAAGTTCTCCCTAGATCCAATCCTAGACATGCACATACGCATTGCCACACTTTAACCTTATGACTTATCCATGGTCACAATTTATTATTTAATTAAGTTTTATGTCTGTTTAAGCAGTTATCTGATACTAGGCCCAAAACCCCTTACAAAGCCTAGACAAGTCTATATACATGCATATGGCCCATTAGGCCCAATCACTTCCATATGGCCAATTAGGCCCAAATCACTTTCATATGGCCCATTAGGCCCAAATCACATTCATACAACCCATTAGGCCCAAATCACATTAATATCATGCTTTCATACGATTTTCCATCACTTAGTATCCAATTGCCAATTTTGCCTATTATAGGCCCTATAGCCCATCGGCCCATTTAGCCTATTTTGGCTCGGTTGGCCAAAAAATAGCCCAAGTCCATGGAATCGCCCATGGGGTCTTAGATAACCTATCAGTTTCCCCCTCACGAGTGTTCGTGCACTCGAAAGTCTGTTGTAGCCAAACTTTTAGCTTTTCGGTATTTTAGCTTTTCGGCATTTCGACTTTTGGGGATTTTTCGATCTATTGTGTGTGTGCAGTGTATGTACACACCTTCGACTTTATATCAAGCTATCATAGGGTAGAAGTACACACCTTATCACTTGGAGTACTAAGTATTCATAATCGCACGAACCTATATTCAACATTATACTTCATTAGTCACATCCCATTAATTCAAAATAAAACTACTTACCGAAGAACAACCTATACATGCCTTGACTAGATTGATCAACTGCGATCTGCCTATGTAACTCAAAATCTGACATAGTCCCCCTTCCGTATCCAAGCGAAAAGCCCCTAATGGCTGACACCTTACGTCGCTTAAACTTGGGAGCCTCTATCCCAACCTCTCTGCTAGAACCCCTTTTTTCCATCAGCTAATACTTAGCCAGCGATCACACTCTTGAATGAGAGGGAGAAAGAGAAATAAATGGAGAAACCATAGGTTAACGAAAGT
The DNA here is from genome assembly GCA_025698465.1 of Gossypium longicalyx. Classification (NCBI taxonomy): domain Eukaryota; kingdom Viridiplantae; phylum Streptophyta; class Magnoliopsida; order Malvales; family Malvaceae; genus Gossypium; species Gossypium longicalyx. The sequence goes on along the minus strand of CM047006.1, from coordinate 64,198,004 downwards.
AATGGTATTGGAAATGATAAAGAAAAAAATCATCTTTTAAGAGTGTATAAATGATAGAACTTAGAAATATTTAACAAAAGTCAAAGAAGATCTAACTTATTTACTGATCGCGAGGTCGCTTGCCAACAAGAAATCAACCTCCAAAGTGTATGAATCGGCTTTTAAATGAAAAAGAAGCAACTGACTAAGTGAAAGAGGAAAGAGGTTGATTCGATAAAAATAGGGAAGAAAAGATCAAGAGTTTGGCTTAAAGAAAAGAGAAGATGAAGGGTTTGAGATTACTAAGGTATTTGCAAAACAAAAGAGTCAAGAAGTTGGAAGAAATTTCCCCCAAGAATATGTGACTGAAGCACACAAATACAAAAAATGCTCTTACTTGCCCATACGACACACGTACATATAAAAAAATATACAAACCTACACTCCCCAATCGACTTAAACTCGTCAAGTTAAATTCCCTTCAATTTCTCTAATTTTATCATCATCATATCCACACTTAATCCTTATCCTTATCTCCACCGTAACCTTAATTTTAGCCAACAATCCCAATTTGAATTGCATTCAAATTGCTTCCACCGAATGGCAATCCTTCCTTGCGTTGAGTAGCAAAATTGAATTCCCTTTTGCGCATGAAGCTACTCGAACTCCAACCCTCTAACTTTCCAACATGCTGTTGGCCACTGCACCGCCACCTGTAACGCCCCAAAAGTATGGGATATGTAATTTTGCTTGGCTTAGCATAATTTCCACGTTTGCTTGAGTGAATAGTTGATTTAAGTGCGTTAGGGGGTGACTGAGTAGTCCTAGGTTCAAGCTTCGGCTTTTGCAGTAATTCTATTTTTCCTCTTAAAAAGAACCTGAGCATTGGCACTTAGGCTTTATGAATATTTGTGGTCGCTTGTTACCACAAGAAGCCTTGTGGCTTGGTGGCGTGAGGCGTGCTTTGGCTTTAGGAAGGATTGGGGTTCGAATCCCATGAGCTGCAAAAGGCGCCATTTTGCTGCATGGGGGTGACAAGAGTTTGTGGCGAATTCAAACTCTGTCGTGTGGGAATTTGAATTGGTCTTTGGTTGTTAGGTGAAGATTATAGAGAGATAAGGGGAGTGATATGGGGAGTTTTTCAAGGAGTTAATGGGGGGGAGGAGTGTTGTAGCCGAATTGGGCAACTTGTAGGAGCAAAATCAGCTAGGGGAACTTCTTTGCCATTTCAGCATTTTGGTCTTGTTGTAGGAGCCGAATTCTCCCTCTTCTACTTTCGGGTTTTTACTTTTTGGGGCTTTTTGGGGTAAAATCTTTCCTTGTGCTGAATCTTCCTTCTCTTTTTAGCCTTAACCGATTATTGTTTTCCCAAATACTTCTTCTTCCCACTTTATCTAGTACTCTTCATTTTGACAACTTAACTTTGCTTCTTCCTCATCCATTCTTTTGGGGTTGGTCGAACATCTTCTTAATCTCTACTCATCTTCTGCTTGCTTTTAGTTGCGAGTTTTCCTTTTTGGAGTCTTAGGCGGGTACTCTCATTGCTAACCGAAACTTCCCCTACTGGTTTAAGGTAAGTTATTCTTGATGTGCCTAATCTCTAGCAGAAAGCTGAACCTTGCTTTTGTTCTTCAATTTGTGTGCTGTGGTTGTATCGTTCTTTCTCATCTTTTATCTTAGGGTGATCTCCCATCTTAACCTTCTACTCTATGGGTGTGCGCTAGGAAGGCGTACTTGGCATCGGGCGCTTGACAGTGGTGGTTGCTGCGTTAGGCCGAATATTGCCACTACATTCTCTTAGTCTCTGTTTCGGTAAGTGGTTCTCAAGGATAAGTTGTTTGCAATCAAGTTGGGTGATTTAATGGATGTAGTTATTAATGCAGATCGTAGAGAAATAGGTTGTGGAGGAAGCGGTGGTTGGAGCCGATTTGTACTATCAAGGTAAGCAACGTAGTATGTACTGTTTGAAAGGATGTCTTTGTTTGGTTAACACAAACAACTAACACTGCTGTGGAACGTTGAGTTGTGTAGGTTGGGTGTGTGGAGTGCGTTGTTCTTCTCCAAAACAGGTGTGTAGTTGTTCACCCAACAATACTCTATAATCAATGACGAGTGTGGGTGTGTAACCACACCAAGGCAGGGTAGTCCGGCAAAAGTAGGAAAGCCGAAGTTTCGGCATTTGCGATCACGTGAGCGTGCGAACGTTCGCAAGGTGAATTGAGCCACTTGCTTTGGGCGACAGACCGTCGAGGCCACTGCGAGCGCTCTTGTGGGCTCAAGCCGTCATGGGTCGCTGTGGGCCGGAATGGGCCATGTGGGTTCGATGGGCTCGAAGGCCCACGCAAAGTAAAAACTCACGAAAGATGATAAATGTTGGACTGGGCTATGAAATTCGCATAGCCATGGCTAGATTTAAGCTAGAAGGGGACACGCGAGTCTGTGGGCTCACTTGGGCCAAGTAATGGGCCTTAGGCCTATTTACACGGTTTTGGTCACATGAGTTGTCTGAGCCGTTCGTGACGCATTTGAGACATTGAAGGGTCATTATCATCATCGCGACCCTAAAATCTGTTAAATGACCGAAATATCCCTGAGGGGCAAAAATTATTGAGTTACCCCTAACTGATGGTGAGACCTTTATAATGCTAGCGGTAGGTTATTTGATGTGTGAATGACATTTTCACGATGGGTTATGAGTATGATATACTACATACACGTATTATTTATAACACGACATCTGCTTGGGGTAGGTTATGATATGGAGGAAGTATTGTACTGGTGACTACGTCACATATGCTATTACTGGTGGTTTACCACGCCATCATTACTAGAAGCTATTTGCGTTATCATCGTTCTGGCGGCTATCTTTGCATTATCATTATTACTGGTAGCTTTGCTGCGATATTGGTGTGTTGGTTGGGTGGGTCGATTGATATCCCCACAGGTGTGTTGGTTGGTACAGGTGGTGTACTGTCTGGTATGGGATGGGTTACATTATGCATTTATACTGATATTGTATTAGGCTTAGGCCCACATTGCTACTGTTTAAGGGCTAAGGCCCAGACTGTACTGATATTGAAAAAGGGCTTTGGCCAGACTGTACTAATACTGTGTTATTCACTATTTGTATGTTATTGGGATTACACACTGAGTTTTCATAAAGTCACCCCGTTTCTAACTGTGCAGGTAATCCCTAAGCTCTGATGGTTTGGTGCTGCGAGGGACTCGGAGGCGGCCACACTACTGTTCTGTTTCTTTTAATTGCGATTGGATTTCGTTTTGGGTTTAATTTATGTAATGAGGCCGTGGTGGGTTTTTAAGTTCTAATTTGGATTTTGATTTCTTATACTAAACTGCTAGACTAGGAAAACACGAGTTTCTAAATAGCACAATTTTTTAAGGAACACGAGCTTCTAATAACGAAGTGTTAAAAATGCTTTCGCAATTTTAAAGGATGTAATATACCAAAGGCAAACCAATCGGTAAACGGTTTGACGAGAACTTTAGTTAAGTAATAAAAGGTTTTAGATTCAGTAATGAATTTTTACCGGAAAGATCAGTCTTTTTTAAAAATAATCTGATATGACACACTGAATTCGGCCATAACATCTAGGCCGAGTTTAGGGTGTTACATTTAGTGGTATCAGAGCCAGGTTACAAAACTCGACTGTGGTTTGGGTATCTGAAATTGGTTTTGAAATTTTGGTTTTGAAATTTTTTTCTAATAGAACTTAAAATGTTTTTGGGATGACGTTACTGAAAGTGTGCCAACCGAGTCTCCGGCACCAAACCTGTAAGTTCTCTGCTAAGATTTACTGATTTAAGTTGTGATGTGATGCTAGAAAAATGTTATAGATGGTAGCATTAAATTTCTGGTTAGAGTAAACTGAGACTGTAGAAGATTGATATTGGTAGTGGGACCTCGATCTGCAGAAACAAAACTCTAAATGTTGTTCATCATAAAATATCTTTTAATAATAAACTAAAATTATAAATTGATAGCATAAAACTTTTAAATACAGATAAAGCAAATATCGATATGAGCGCTAGGGGTACTCGTGGAAGGGGTACGCGAGGTCGTGGTAGAGGCCGGGGTGGTGATGGGGCTGGATCTTTAGCATCGGTCACATGCCTGCTAGAGAGACACCAGCTTCACCAGTAACTGAGATTGGGTCTCATGATCGGGCAATTGGGGATGATGCCTTGTCTTAGGTGATGCTACGAGTTCTTGAATGGGTCACTGGAGTGAGTTCAGGATCAGTGGCCTGGGGGTCAATTTCTGAGCGACTCCGATCCGATGGGGTGAAGATTTTTAGAAGCTTTTTTGGTGTAGCTCCGAATGTGGCAGAATATTGGCTAGAGGCTACAGAGCGGATAATGGATGATCTTGACTGTACTATGGAACAGAAATTAAAAGGGGTAGTGTCGTTACTACGAGATGAGACTTATCAATAGTGGCTCACTATGAGGGAAGGTACACAAGCTGATCGTCTGACATGGGATTTCTTTAAGGCGTCCTTTCAAGGGAAGTATGTGGGCGCAAGTTATGTGGACGCCCGAAGGAAGGAATTTCTGAGTTTGACCCAGGGGAATAGGACTGTGGCGGCATATGAGGTAGAGTTTTTGCGGTTGAGTCATTATGCTCGTGGGATAGTAGCAACTGAGTACGAACGCTGTATGCATTTCGAGGACAGTCTTCGTGATGAGTTGAGAGTTTTAATAGCTCCATAGAGGGAGCGAGACTTTGCTGCTTTAGTGGAGAAAGCATGGATTGCTGAGGATGTGAAGCGCTCAGAGCACCAGAATCATGAGAAAGATAGGGGCAGAGGTAAAAGGGACTTTGGGTCCTCTGGTTCTGCGGGTAGGCTTTTTTTAAGAGGGCCAGATTTGATGGGCCAGTCTGAGCTAGAGATCCTATTGTTGCTGCAAGACCGCAGCCCTGTGCTGACTGTGGGAGATCTCATTTGGGCGAGTGCTGGAAAAAGATTGGAGCATGCTTTAGATGTGGGTCTATAGATCATCAGGTAAGAAATTTCCCTCAGAAGCCTACTCAGATGCAAGCAACAGGACAGGGTTATGTTCAGCCTGTGAGAGGTAGTCAGCCATTGAGACATCGTGGATAGGCCAGAGGTGGAAATGGGTTTGGACGAGGTCGTGGAGCACCGGGTAGAGGCACAGGTAACACTGAGGCGAGACAACCAGCCTTGGTTTATGCTGCTCGTCACCGAGAGAATGGTGATGCCCCTGATGTTATAGCTGGTATGTTCTTGATCCATAATTCACCCTTTGTTGCTTTAATTGATTTTGGATCTACGCATTCGTATGTTGCATGTACTGTGTCCGGGATGTTGAGTATTCAGTCTGAGAGCACTGCTAGTGAAATAACGATGGTGAGTCCACTAGAGCAATCGGTTAGGGTGGATAAGATATTAAAGGACGTGCCTTTGGAAGTTCAAGGGGTCGTTTTTCCTACAAATTTGATGGAACTGCCATTTGGGGAATTTGATATTATTTTAGGCATGGATTGACTAGTGAAGCATCGTGCGAAGATGGATTGTGTTGCTAAGCGGTTGGTGTTGAGGACTGCGGAGGATGGGGAGGTGACGGTAATAGGGGAAGGAAGAGATTTTTTTTGTCTAATGTGATATCAGCGTTAAGAGCTGAGAAGCTGGTTCACAAGGGTTGTGAGGCTTTCCTGGCTTATGTTAGCAATTCTGAGACTAAATGTCTTTCTGTTGAGGATGCTAGAACTGTTAAGGAGTTTTTGTTTTTTTTTCCGGAAGATCTTTCGGGCTTGCCTCCAGACCGTGAGGTCAAATTCGGAATTGAGCTCCTACCTGGAATAGCTCCAGTGTCTATCGCCCCGTATAGGATGGCAACAAAGGAGCTAGTGGAGTTGAAGGCCCAAATTCAAGAGCTATTGGATCGAGGATTCATTCGACCTAGTGTGTCTCCATGGGGAGCACCAGTATTGTTTGTGAAGAAGAAGGATGGGTTCATGCGCATGTGCATTGATTATCATCAACTGAATAAGCTGACAATCAAGAAAAAATACCCTTTACCGAGGATTGATGATCTGTTTGACCAGTTGCGAGGAGCTGCCGTGTTCTCTAAAATAGATCTTCGATCTGGGTACCATCAGCTAAGGGTTAAGGAAGCTGATGTGTATAAGACAGCGTTTAGAACTCGTTATGGTCATTACGAGTTCCTAGTAATGCCGTTTGGGTTAACGAATGCACCAGCTACTTTCATTGACATGATGAACCGAATATTTTAACCCTCTCTGGATCAATTCGTAGTAGTTTTCATAGACGATATTTTAGTGTATTCGAAAACCGAAGAGCAGCATGATGAGCATTTACGGACTGTTCTTCAAATTCTAAGACAGAAGTAGTTGTACACAAAGTTCAGTAAGTGTGAGTTTTGGTTGCGAGAGGTGACATTTCTGGGTCACGTGGTGTCTGCCGAGGGGATTAGGGTCAACCCTCGAAAGATTGAAGCCGTGTTAGAATGGAAACCACCAAGGACTGTATCTAAAATTTGAAGTTTCCTTGGTTTAGCGGGGTATTACAGACGTTTTATGGAAGGGTTTTTAGTGATAGCTGCACCTTTGATTAAGTTACTGTGCAAAGGGGTGTCGTTTGTCTGGACTGATAAACAGCAAGAGAGTTTTGAGAAATTAAAGAAAGTCTTAACTAAGGCTCCTGTTTTGATACAACCAGAGTTTGGGAAGAAATTTACTGTTTACAATGATGCGTCACACATTGGATTGGGATGTGTGTTGATGCAAGAAGGGAAGGTGGGTGCTTATGCATTGCGGCAGCTTAAACCTCACGAGGCAAATTATCCCACTCATGATTTGGAGTTAGCAGCGGTGGTGTTTGCACTAAAAATTTGGAGGCATTATCTGTATGGGGAAAGAATGATTATTTATACGAACCATAAAAGCGTCAAGTATCTCTTTACTCAGAAGAAGTTAAACCTTAGGCAACGGAGGTGGATTGAGTTGCTTAAAGATTACAACTGTTCAATTGAGTACCATCCAGGCAAAGCTAATATGGTAGCTGATGCACTGAGCCGTAGAGTTATCTCCGACTTAAGAGCAATGTTTGGTCGCCTTAGTCTGTTCGAGGATGGTAGTTTGTTAGCTGAACTACAAGTGAGACCGACTTGGACTAATCAAATTAAGGAGAAACAGTTGTTGGATGAGTCGTTAGTTCCTCATTTTTAGTAGGTGGAAAAAGGTGAGACTTCAAATTTTGGACTGAATGGGGAAGGGGTATTATGTTTTCATGGCAGAGTGTGTATACCGAGTGATTCTGGTTTGAAGCAGTCTATTCTACGTGAAGCGCATGGTAGTCCTTATGCCATGCATCCTTGTGGGAACAAGTTATATCGAGATCTCCGTGAGTTGTATTGGTGGCCTGGATTAAAATGCGAAGTTACCAATTATGTAAGTAAGTGCTTGACGTGCCAGCAGGTTAAAGCTGAGCACCAGTTACCTTCTGGATTATTGAAACGAGTTAGGATTCCACTTTGGAAGTGGGAGAGGGTAACTATGGATTTTGTGAGTGGGTTACCCTTGACACCTTCTAAGAAGGATTCAGTTTGGGTGATTGTAGACCGACTGACTAATTCAACTCATTTTATACCTGTCTGCACTGATTATTCATTACAGAAGTTGGCCAAGTTGTATGTGGCTGAGATTGTAAGATTGCATGGTCTACCGGTCTTAATCATATCTGACAGAGATCCTAGGTTTACGTCTCAGTTCTAGAAGAAATTACATGAGGCTTTGGGTACACGACTGGATTTCAGTACTGCGTTTCATCCTCAGACTAATGGACAATCTGAGAGAGTAATTCAGATATTGGAAGACATGTTAAGAAGTTGTGTATTGGATTTCAGGGGCAGCTGGGAGGATTATTTGCCATTGGCGGAGTTTGCGTATAACAACAGCTACCAGTCCAGTATTTGAATGGCACCGTACGAAGTGTTATATGGTCGTAGGTGTCGCACTCCTACTTGTTGGACTGAACTGGGTGAGCAAATTGCTGATACCGAAGACAAGGTAAAGTTGATTCGAGGTCGATTGAAAGAAGCGTTTGATAGGCAGAAGTCCTATGTAGACTTGAAACGTAAAGAGATTGAGTACTCTGTGAGGGATTATGTTTTCTTTAAGGTATCACCGTGGAAGAAAATTATGAGGTTTGGACGAAAGGGCAAGCTGAGCCCTAGATTTATTGGGCCTTATCAAGTACTTAGGCAGGTAGGACCGGTTGCGTATCAACTTGAGTTGCCTCCAGAGTTGGAAAGAATTCATGACGTGTTTCACGTTTCCATCCTTAGGCGGTACCGTTCTGATCCCTTACACATCGTGCCAGTCGAAAAAATTGAAGTTAGGCTCGATTTAACTATTGAGGAGGAACTAGTGCAGATCTTGGAGCGTGATGTAAAGGTATTGAGAAAGAAGTCTGTTCCACTGGTCAAGGTGCTTTGGCGCAATCATGGCGTAGAGGAGGCCACATGGGAACCAAAAGAGGCGATGCGGCATCAATACCCTCATTTTTCTGACCAGGTAAATTTCGAGGTCGAAATTTCTTTAAAGGGATAGAATTGTAACGCCCCAAAAGTATGGGGTCTGTAATTTTGCTTGGCTTAGCATAATTTCCATGTTTTCTTGAGTGATTAGTTGATTTAAGTGCGTTAGGGGGTGTCTGAGTAGTCCTAGGTTCAAGCTTTGGCTTTTGCAGTAATTTTGTTTTTCCTCTTAAAAAGAACCTGAGCATTGGGCTTAGGCTTTATGAATATTTGTGGTCGCTTGTTACCACAAGAAGCCTTGTGGCTTGGTGGCGTGAGGCGTGCTTTGGCTTTAGGAAGGACTGGGGTTCAAATCCCATGAGCTGCAGAAGGCGCCATTTTGCTGCATGAGGGTGACAAGAGTTTGTAGCGAATTCAAACTCTGCCGTGTGGGAATTTAAATTGGTCTTTGGTTGTTGGGAAAAGATTATGGAGGGATAAGGGGAGTGATATAGGGAGTTTTTCAAGAAGTTGGTGGGGGGGAGGAGTGTTGTAGCCGAATTGGGCAACTTGTAGGAGCAAAATCGGTTAGGGGAACTTCTTTGCCATTTTGGCATTTTGGTCTTGTTGTAGGAGCCGAATTCTACCTCTTCCACTTTTGGGTTTTTTCTTTTTGGGGCTTTTTGGGGTAAAATCTTTCCTTGTGTTGAATCTTCCTTTTCTTTTCAACCTTAACCGATTATTGTTTTCCTAAATACTTCTTCTTCCCACTTTATCTGGTACTCTTCATTTTGACAACTTAACTCTACTTCTTCCTCATCCATTCTTTTGGGGTTAGCCGAACATCTTCTTGATCTCTACTCATCTTCTGCTTGCTTTTAGTTGCGAGTTTTCCTTTTTGGAGTCTTAGGTGGGTACTCTAATTGCTAACCGAAACTTCCCCTGCAGGTTTAAGGTAAGTTATTCTTGATGTGCCTAATCTCTAGCAAAAGCTGAACCTTGCTTTTGTTTTTCAAATTGTGTGCAGTGGTTGTGCCGTTCTTTCTCATCTTTTATCTTAGGGTGATCTCCCATCTTAACCTTCTACTGTATAGGTGTGCGCTAGGAAGGCGTACTTGGCGTCGGGCGCTTGACAGTGGTGGTTGCTACGTTAGGCCGAATATTGCCACTACATTCTCTTAGTCTCTATTTCGGTAAGTGGTTCTCAAGGATAAGTTGTTTGCAATCAAGTTGGGTGATTTAATGGATGTAGTTATTAATGCAAATTGTAGACAACTGGGTTGTGGAGGAAGTGGTGGTTGGAGCCGATTTGTACTATCAAGGTAAGCAACGTGGTATGTAGTGTTTGAAAGGATGTCTTTGTTTGGTTAACACAAACGACTAAGACTGTTGTGGAACGTTGGGTTGTGTAGGTTGGACGTGTGGAGTGCGTTGTTCTTCTCCAAAGTAGGTGTGTAGTTGTTCACCCAACCATACTCTATAATCAATGACGATCATGGGTGTGTAACCACACCAAGGCTGGGTAGACCGATAAAAGTCGGAAAGCCGAAGTTTCGGCATTTGCGATCACGCGAGCGTGTGAACGTTCGCAAGGTGAATCGAGCCACATGCTTTGGGCGATAGACCGTCGAGGCCACTGCGAGTGCTCTCGTAGGCTTGAACCGTCATGGGTCGCTATGGGCCGAAATGGGCCGTGTGGGCTCAATGGGCTCGAAGGCCCACACATAGTAAAAACTCACGAAAGATGATAAATGTTGGACTGGGCTATGAAATTCGAATAGCCATGGCTAGATTTAGGCTAGAAGGGGACACGCGAGTCTGTGGGCCCACTTGGGCCGAGTAATGGGCCTTAGGCCCATTTACACGGTTTTGGTCACACGAGTTGTCCGAGAAATTTGTTTGTGACGCATCAGAGACCATTGAAGGGTCATTATTATCATCATTGCGACCCTAAAATCTGTTAAATGACCGAAATATCCCTAAGGGGCAAAAATTACTAAGTTACCCCTAACTGATGGTGAGACCTTTATAATGCTAGCGGTAGGTTATTTGATGTATGAATGACATTTTCACGATGGGTTATGAGTATGATATACTGCATACACATATTATTTATAACAAGACATCTGCATGGGGTGGGTTATGATATGGAGGAAGTACTGTACTGGTGACTACATCACATATGCTATTACTGGTGGTTTACCATGCTTACTGTTACTAGAAGCTATGTTGCGTTATCACTGTTACTGGCAGCTATGTTGCATTATCATTATTACTGATAGCTTTGCTGGTGTGCTGGTTGGGTGGGTCGATTGATATCCCCACAGGTGTGCTGGTTGGGTGGGTCGATTGATATCCCCATAGGTGTGCTGGCTGGTATGGGATGGGTTGCATTATGCATTTATACTGATACTGTATTGGGTTAGGCCCACATTGCTACTGTTTAAGGGCTAAGGCCAAGACTGTACTAATACTGAAAAAGGGCTTTGGCCAGACTGTATTGATACTGTGTTATTCACTATTTGTATGTTATTGGGATTACACACTGAGTTTTCATAAACTCACCCCATTTCTAACTGTGCAGGTAATCCCTAAGCTCTGATGGTTTGGAGCTGCGAGGGACTCAGAGGCGGCCACACTACTATTCTGTTTCTTTTAATTGCGATTGGATTTCGTTTTGGCTTTAATTTATGTAATGAGGCCGTGGTGGGTTTTTAAGTTTTAATTTGGATTTTGATTTCTTATACTAAACTGCTAGACTAGGAAAACGCAAGTTTCTAAATAGCATGATTTTCTAAGGAACACGAGCTTCCAATAACAAAGTGTTAAAAATGCTTTCACGGTTTTAAAGGATGTAATATACCAAAGGCAAACCAATCGGTAAACGGTTTGACGAGAACTTTAGTTAAGTAATAAAAGGTTTTAGATTCAATAACAGATTTTTACCGGAAAGATCAGTCTTTTTGAAAAATAATTTGATATGACATACCGGATTCGGCCATAACGTCTAGGCCAGGTTTGGGGTGTTACACCACCTATCTTGTGCTACCATTCGGTCACAACTAACTATAAGTCTTATATGCCTAAGCCTCAGTTTCCTTAAAGAATGAAAATTTAAAACTTTTCCAGGCCTGAGATTCGAATCTACAACCTCTCAGATCCATAGCATGCTTCACGCCACTGCCCCACAGGCGCTTTTGTGCCATATTCCATCCCTAACTATTTTTAAGGCCTATTAACCCGCAACCAGGTTATCCTAAAAATATTTGCTACCATTCAGATTCGTACCCCCAATCTCTTGGCTGCGCTATACGTCCTTTGCCACCACAACACTTACCTTATTTGTGTCGTTTCTCCTCCCCAATTAATTATAAAGTCTTTCTGCATCTCCAGGTTGTTAAAAAAACACCATAACTTTTGCTCATGCCGCGACTTGAACCCAGCACCTCTCCTTACTCCTAACGCCATCATACCACTAGGTCAAGCGCATCCTTTGTGTCAAGTTTCCACAAACATATTTATAAGGCCTAAACGCTAGCTTCCCTACTAATCATATGCGTAATAAAAATTTTCGCCAAGGCCAGGACTCGAACCCTGGACTTCTTACTTGCTACCAACGCCATTTTCCACTAGGCCAAGCATTTCCTTATGTCAAATTTTACCAGGCCTTATTAATAAGCCTTCCACCTAATGCTCAGGGTCTTTTAGAAAAAAAAATGCAAAATTTTGCTAAAGCCCTAGATCGAACCCAAGACTTTTTCCACACTACCAACCCATCCTAAATCACTTAACAATTAAACTAAACATGCAATTATAAAATATTTAAACACATTTAAGTTTTTTTAAAACTATCTTCTAACCGATCCCAAACTCAAGGCTCATTACTTCTAGGCCCAAAATTCAGGGTGTTACATAAGCATTCATCAACAATTTATCCCTAATGATGGTCTACGAGACCTAAAACATACTTTTAAGTACATTCGGGACTAAACCGAACACATTCATAAATTTCAGAACTCAAAAAAATTTTCAATTCTGTTAAGGTCACATGCACGTGTGACCAAGCCGTGTACCTCACATAGGCACCAGACACGCCTATGTGATCCAACCGTGCCAAACTAGACACGCCCGTGTGCATGGTCGTGTGATACTTTGCTAGCTACTAACTTGAGCCCACGGCCATATGACACGCCCATGTGTCTTAACCGTGTGATCTTAAGAGGTTACTGCTTGGTATACACAGCCACAAGTCACGCCCGTGGTCCCTGGCCGTGTGGCACAATGCAGGCTTGGTTTAAGCCAACTTACCACCCCTTTATGGTTCATTCCTACAAGCAATATTAAACAACATTCATACCAAAACTTTCAGCCAATTCCATGCTCAAAACATGCTTCATTATAACTAAATCATCATTATTCAATAACCTATTCAAATCCATACCAAAACACATTAAAAATCTTATTACAACAACATGCCAAAATGCTTATTTCATAGCTCACATATGGCACCTTGTATCTCATGCTTAAACTTACCATTTTCTCAACTTGGCATATTTCAAAATGGTCACCACATACAAGGCTATATAACCATTACAAGCATACACAATTTGACATCACAAACCATTTACCAAAACTAAGCACAAACATACCATTTATTAGCCACTCTCATGGCATAACATATATACATTTCAAAGTTTAAATACATAGACATTCTAGCCTATACATGCCATACTTAAATATATTTACACTTTCAAAAGTACCAAATTAAGGTTCGATAGTGTGGTGACGATCCTTGACAGTCCCCAAGCTTGCAGTAGCTTCGATATCTATAAAATAATGCAAACACACACAAAGTAAGCTTTCCAAAAGCTTTGTAAGCTCGTACTATAATCATTAATAATATATAAAACATAAAACATCAACACATAAGTATTTACATATTTTCAATCCATATCACCATATTAATTCCATGATTTGAACACATATAATCTCATTTACCACATAGGTATCATACATACCTAAAGCTATCCGTACTTTTTCACTTACATACTCACCTTTCGTTGAATATTAGAAGACTTTCAGTCGATCATTCGTACTTTAAACATCCGCACACTTAGTGCGTAAGGGTTAGATAGAACTAACATGACTCTGCACACTTAGTGCCATTTCAATTAACCGAAGCTAAGTCGGTATCGCACACTTAGTGCCATTTGTAGCCGAAGCTAAATTAAACCGCACACTTAGTGCTAATCATAGTAAAATATCATTGTACTCAAATTGTAATCACATATCTACACAATTTATGCATTGTAATCGCATTAAAACATAACTTTAATATCATTTATCATGTACGAACTTACCTCGTACTCAGAATTGTCGATTTGAATTGTTTACTCGATGGCCTTCAACTTCCCTCGATCTAAATCCGAATTCCTCCTTTCTTTATCTATATGTATTCAAAATTAACCCTTTTTATTCACCAATTAATTCAATTCAATCCATAAACACATATTTAGGGCATTTTACAAACTAGCCCTCATATTTTCACATTTCGACACTTTAGTCCCTGTTTCACAAAATCACAAAATACACATAATTTGCATATACACAAGCTTAGCCGAATTCTCCTAGCTCTCATACAAGTCTAAACATTTCATTTATTTCACATTTTAGTCCCTCAAAAATAACATTTTTATAATTTAGCCCAAATTGCTCAAATTCATCAAAAATCCAAAGACAAAACATGTAAACCCAACATCAAGCTTTCATATTTCACCATTTAATAACACAAAACTCATGAATTCATCCATGGCATATTTCAAATTCATCATCAAAATAAAAAATTGAGGCATGGGCTTGCTAGAGCACATAACAACGATCACAAAAACGTAGAAATTATCAAAAATTGAAACAAAAAATACCTGAATTAAGCTTTCAATGTGCCGAAACCCTTAAAGCTTTTATTCTTTCTTTTTGTTTTTCAATTTCGATGGATGAACACATATTATGGCATCATTTTCTAATTTTTTTTCAAATAATTTACTTTAATATGTATTTTACCATATTACCTATGCATTAAAACATTGATATGCCAACAACTAATGTCCACTAATGTCATTTAAGCATAAGTTTGGTCAAATAACCACATAAGGACCTCACAATTATAAAGCCAAGTCAAATAAGAACTTTTAACATCTAGCACATTGCTTTTACATTTTACGCGTTTAGGTCTTTTTTGCAAATTAAGTACACAAATAGTTAAATTTTTACACGAGACTTTCACACATGCTAATTCACATCATAAGCAAGGAAAATAATATTTAAATATTTTTCTAACTCGGATATGTGGTCCCGAAACCACTATTCTGACTAGGGTTAAAACCGGACTGTTACACACTGAGCTTAAGCACATATTACCATTTTAACTTAAACCATTTTCGGACACAAATAACATCTCAATACTAAATCATGCGTAATTTACTATATCCTCAATCTGACATTTATTAATAAATAACAACTTCTGCACAAGCTCATAATAAAACCAATTGAAGACATTTTACATAATTTAATAAGCAAACACTTATGCAACTTTAGTATAATATAACATGGATGAACATGCTATTAATGCATGTATGCATGGTGAGCATTTACCCTAAAACTAAAGGCCACACTTAGCATTTGAATGCATACCAAAACAATTAACCAGAACTTCCATGGGACATTTTCATTACTTATTACCTTACATAACTGAATTATATTACTTAAACCCACGTACACATCCAAAATTCCATCTTCGAATTACCAAAACTAAACTCATTAAACACTATGACTAAGAACATATAAGACCAAGTCTAAACATAATAAACAAATTCGCATATATACTTTATCTTAGTATGAAACTTATCCATGGCACATAGCTTTATATCCAAAACGAGCTAAAACCATAATCAAACAAAACCAAATTCAAGCATAGAAGTTAAGCCATTTTTGCATGGCCAATATACATATACTTTCAAAATAAACTAACTCCAAGGCTAGCCTATAAATGCCATAATTCGAGTTTAACCTATTAAATATCAAAATAGTAGATAGTGTGATGAACTTTGCTGATGATCCCCGAGCTCGTAACTTGATCCAAAATCTATAAAATAGAAGCAAATATACATATAGTAAGCTATCTAAGCTTAGTAAGTCTTAAGCAAATAAACAACCAAATGATATTATCAGTTTAATTAAACTAAACTATAATATATCATCTTTACCATATTTAGTCTCAAATTACCAAGTTTCATAAATAAAACACTACCTTGGCTGAATACTCATATAATCAAAAATATAAATTATCATCCAACCTTCAAAGCCAAAATGTCAATATAGATATCCAAATGTACATACACTTATATGCACAAGCTCAAAATCATAATATAACATCGTGTACATGTACTATCTATATGGCCGAATATACATGGTCTTGTATACAAATATTCAAAAACCAATTCCATAATATTCATATCAATCATTTATAAGACCGAATACACATACCATAATCACATATATTCTTCATTTGCCTCACACATAATTTGTAACAAATAATCAAGCTACTTACCTTATTTTAGGTAGGTAACAAGCTAACTCATACAAGGTTATTCCAACTCATTTTAAACTATCGATCACAGCTTATCGATGCCCAATAAACCATTCAAAATTGGATAGGACACTCGGATAATCACATATCGATGCCACTGTCCCAGACAGGGTCTTACTCGCACATCACATATCAGAATTCTATGTCATGACATATGTATCCTAACTATTCCTAAGGCTTATACGGGGCTTACAAATGTCGTAACTCGGTCAAAACAAATACATAAACATGGTAGTCAAGCTTATACATATTCGACAATTGCATACATATATTATCATATTTCATTTAAGCATATATAATTTGTATTTAATTAAAATTAAGTATGTCTATTTGCTTATAAACTTATCTCTGTCTATTTGCTTATAAACTTACCTCGAATGATATAAAACGGAATGGGACAACTAGTCGACTACTTTCATTTTCCCCCGATCCAAATCTGATTTCTTTGGTTCTTGATCTAAACATATTCAAATTAAGCTCATTCAAACATATTGTCATTCAATTTAGTCCAAAAACACATAAATAGGAAAATTACCATTTTACCCATACCATTTACAGTTTTTATAATTTAGTCCATATTGCACAAAACACAAAATATGCAAAATTTCCCTATACCATGTTAGGCCGAATCTTACCCATATTCATAAAAGTCCATATATTTTATTTATTTCACATTTTAGTCTCTCAAATTATTATTTTTGCAATTTAGTCCTAATTACTCAAAATCATCAAAAACTCCAATACAATACATGTTAATATAAAACATATCTTTCATATTTCATCATCAAACAAAAAAAACCACAAGCTCTCATCAATGACATAACTCAAAATATTCATCAAAATAAAAATTTCAAGCATGGGCCTTGAAGATAACTTAGCAACGATCTCAAAAACGTAAAAATCATCAAAAATCAAGCTAAAACTTACCTTGATTGAGCTTTGCAAAGTGCCGAACCCTAGTTTCTTTTTCTTTTATTTTGTTTCGACAAGAACACAAGTATAAACACATATATTAACTTTATTTTATGTTTTATGATATATATTATAACTTATATTAATTTAAGGTTTAATTTACATACATAACCTTAATGAAATACTATAAAAACTATATAATATATGCCTAATACCATCCAACCAATATGTCAATGGGCTAATTGCAACATAAATCCTCCACATTAAAAGAACAACACTATTCGGCCCTTTTAAAATTAACCACCAAATTTTCATTTTTCGCGATTAAGTCCTTTTATTTAATCGGACCCTCAAACGACAAAATTAAATCACGAAAATTTCACACACACAAATTCACACATAATAAACATAGAAAATAATTTTTAAATATTTTTTTGACTCGAATTCGTGGTCCCAAAACCACTGTTCTGACTAGGGTCTAAATCGGGTTGTTACACGCAAGTTCAAGAATCATAATATAACATCACATATATATTACCTATATGACAGAATATACATGGACATAATTACACATGTTCAAGTATCATCTCAAAGGTATTCACTATATACATTTCAAGGTCGAACACACTTTCATATTCATACACCATCTTTATTTACCTCATGAGTCATTTGTAAAAAATATTAAGTACTTACTTACCTTATTACAAGTAGGTAATAACCTATTTCATACCTGATCATTCAGCTCATTCTACAAGTACATTCACAACTTATCATTGCCCAATGAACCATTCAGAATTGGATAGGAAACTCGGATAATCACACATATATCATACAATGCCAACGTCTCAGACGTGGTCTTACATGTAATCACAAATAGATGCCACTGTCCCAGACAAGGTCTTACTTGTACACATATATCAGAATCACATATCTATGCCATGGTCTTACTCGCACATCACATATCAAAATCCTATGTCATGACATATGTATCCTAACTATTCCTAAGGTTCATACGGGGCTTTCAGACATCGTAACTCGGTCGAAACTGATTCAGAAATAAAGTGGCCAAGCTTGTATAGATTCGGCTATGGTAAATATAAATTCACATATTTCATTTCAGCATATATACTTTGCATTTAATTAAAATTAAGTACGTCTATTTGCTTATAAACTTACCTCGGGCAATATAAAATGGAACGGGACAACTAGTCGACAACTTTCGTTTTCCCTCGATCCAAATCTGATTTCTTTGGTTCTTGATCTAAACATATTGATATTAAACTCATTAAAACATATTTTCATTTAATTTAGTCCAAATACATAAATGGGAAAATTATCATTTTACCCCTAATATTTACACTTTTTACAATTTAGTCCCTATTGCACAAAACACAAAATATACAAAATTTCATCACACCCATGTTAGGCTTGAATCATACCCACCTTCATACAAGTCCATATATTTCATTTATTTCATATTTTAGTCCCTCAAATTATTATTTTTACAATTTAGTCCTAATTACTCAAAATCATCAAAAACTCAACAATGGCATAACTCATAATATTCACCAAAATAAAAAATTCAAGCATGGGTTTACTAGTACCCGAAGCAGCGATCTCAAAAATGTAAAAATTATCAAAAAATGAGTAAGAACGAACCTTGAATCAAGTTTGAATGAGGCTGAACCCTAGCTTTTCTTTTCTTTTCTTTCTTATTTATGTTTTCGACAAGAACATGATAATATGAAACCATGTTATAAATTTTTTATGTTTTATTATTACATAATATTACATAATTTACTTATTTAACCTTTGTAATAAAATTATAAAACCATTAATAACAAGGGCACTACCGTCCATATCACATGTATATGGTTTATTTACAACATGAATGCTTCAATTTAGAAAGCCACTAACAATTTGGCCCTTATGCTTTAAACTATTAAGTTTTCAATTTACGTGATTAAGTCCTTTTATTTAATCGGACACTCAAACGACAAAATTAAATCACGAAAATTTCACAGATATAAATTCACACAGAAAATAATTTTTAAATATTTTTTACTCAAATTTGTGGTCCCAAAACCACCGTTCTGACTAGGATCTAAATCGAGCTGTTACATAACCACACGAAAGTGTGTCCCCTGCGCCTAAGAAAAATTTTGAAATTTCATAAAAACTTTTTTGAGTTTTCAGCTTAGTCCTGACTTATTTCTAATGTATAAATTAGGCCTCGAGGGTCCAATTAAGGGACAACATTGATGTGATCAGGCCCGCGTAGATGAGTCGAATTCACGTAGTTGCCCGATCGTAGTTTGAGAGAGTCGTTCGTGCCTCGAATTTTAATAATAAAAGTAAAATAATGGAATAGAGTAAGCGGAAGGTTTCAAGAAGGGTAAGTTTAGTAATAGGTTCGGTTAAGGATAGCAGAGATGGATGAAGGATAGAAGGTTCGGTTTGGGTTAACAAGAAAGAAATTTAAAAGATGGGAATGGAAAACGAACTCAACGTCAGGAATGATTCAACACTAAGAAGTGTCACCCCGATTCCTATATTGTTAAGGTGAAAAATATGGATAGATGGATAGGTGAACGCCACACCAAGATTGGTGATAAGTTTAAAACAAGACGATTGACGCCACTAGCACAAGCCAGATAGGTCGTTCGAAACTTGTACAAGATATGAGAGGAAGCAACCTCGTAAGAACAATGTTCATTAACAAATTTGGCAAAAGTCCCTTACAAATGAAAGAAAACAAATATTTATAGGCACATAGATGACCATTCAAATTCGGCATCTAGGTGTTCACACAATAATAAAAACGTTCACACTAATGTATTAAAATAGTTCATAAATTCAGCAGATTCATGCACTATTTGAATGGACACTTCCTTCCCCCCAAGTGTGTGCATGAATGCTTAGTCATAAAGAAAGGCTTCAAGTGACTTGTATGTGCACCAAAGGTTGCATTCATCTCCTTGGGACGTTCATGCACTTGTATGGAACATGTATCTTCATAATTAAACACTTTAATGGCATGTAGGTTCATAAATGGCAGCATGAACCTAGTAAATTCGTTCTCCCCTTTGTGCATGCACTTAATTCAATCAATGTGTTGAATTATTGAGTTAATTCCTTCCCTTGGACGTTCTTGAACCCATCCATGCATGTGTAGTAGCCTATAGGTCAATTCAAAGTGTGAACATGTTCAAGAAGCTCTATGGACAACATAGAATTAGTTGGCAGCTACTTCTTGGCCGAATAAGTGCCTTGGAAAGTTAGGAAACAGCCACCATACATGCACTTAAGCCATTCATGCATTCTATCATCCCATGCATTTGATCCATTCATGGACTAGCCTTTAATGTCCATACATGCATTCGACACATGCATGAATTTGTAGAAACCTTGCATCTAGCCGTACATGCACCAGCATTTAATACTTCTTCATTAATGAGTGTGGAATGCCCACAAGAGATGTTTCTTCATCCATACATTGTACCGTCCAAAGGGATGTACCTACATGAAATAAACAAGTCATTAAGACATCTCATGAACACTCATAAATTCGGCATGATGTGAACACATTAATGTCATGCATTAATTCGGCTATGTGAACATAATTAATTTATATAATGACAATGACATATTAATAAAAAATATTAATATAAGACAAGTTTAATGCTTAAATGAATATGTGCAAATTTTTATTTAATGTATTAAAGACAAAACCGAGTTTAAACTAAAATGAGCTAAGCTTCTAAAGTTGAGCTGAGGCTAAACTCCTAAGCTGAAGTTGAGCTAAGGTTTAGCTCGTGAGCTGAATATGAGCTAGGAGTGAGCTCGATTTAGCTCAGGCAAGTTGGATTGAGCTCGAATAAGCTGGATTTGAGCTGGACGGAGCTCGTGGAGCTGGAAACGAGCTGGGATCAGCTTGCCAACATGTCAATGCTCGGCTTGACAGACTTGTTTGATGAAGTTCGCGGGGCGTGCTCGTATCATTCCCCCCTCTTTTAGGTGACTTGTCCTCAAGTCGAGCCGTTTGTGCAAGGGAGAGCTTTGACTCATGCATGGTTTTCCTCAGTCAAATGGGATGGAAGATGTCACACAAACCTGAAAAAGTCTCACCACTTTTGGAAAAGAGAAACTCAAAGAAGTTAGAGACACATGATAATCAAAATTCAAGGAAAACGCATTCAATTGATCATATGCCCAAAATCTTAATTGTGCAAAATGGGCATACGTAAATTTATCAAAAATTCTTGTTAAGCCATCTTTACAAACATGTGAACTTAGCTGAATCAAGGGGTAATTAGTCATGAACATTTGTAAAGATTCAAACACGTTAATCCACAACCAAAACTTTTCAATATGTTTATTCAAAAATAACAATTCATGGGAATGTACACGCAAAGTGTACCATGGCCAATTGGAAACTAACTCACTCTTTCACTTATTAACAACATGATTTGTATAATCACTTTTCAACACAAACGGATCACTACTAGGCCAAAAACAACAATCAATCACAACAAGGTACAAACAATTTCCAAACATCAAACCATCAAAAAGATTTTCAACAGCATTCGAATAGAGTAAAGGTATTTGAATATTTTCATAAACTTTACCTTGTCGATCTTGAAGAGAAGAAAATTTATGATTGGTTTTACCTTTTTCAAACAAGATGAATCTTCTCTTTTCGGACAGATAATGTAAAACAAACCTTTTACCTCGATCAACTTGGGTGTGTGACGAAGCACCATGACAGCTCGTGCTTTTTAAAGGGTTACATTCACAAAAATGTAAAAGGTTAGTTTCAATAGGAGGTATGGACTGAAAAGAAAAAAATAAATCATCGTTGAAATTTGATTCAAGTCCCAAAGCATAAGTCGATCTTACCTTCTCAAAATGGAACGAAAATTTCAGATGTGGCTAAACAAGGTGATTAGTAAACGAATCAAAATTGAAACCCAAATCATTGAATTTCACCTTCTTATCAAAAGTTTGAACATCAAGCAAACATAATTTCAATGCAAATGATGCAAAGTGCTTAATGTTCCCATAAAATGAATTCATGTAGCAAATACCAGGCTTGAACACATGAACTTGGTCATTTGATTTAGCAGGCAACATGTTAAATGAGGAAAATATAATCAACTCATCGCATGATTCAAATTTCACTCGTTCAATTAGACTTAAAAAATTGGCACAACCAAGCATATTCATTTTATGACCAAAGAAACGATGCAACATGTTATCATGCAAGTACATCAAAGGAAACTTAAACATGCAAATACTCGAACAATCTTGCATCGTAATTTCTACTCGAACAGTTAGATCAAGGCATGGAAATCTCGCACAAAATTTCAGAGATTTATCTTGAAGAACAAAGTCAAACAGATCAATTATTTCATTCAAAAATCTTTTAACGCATATATCGAGCAAAGAAGTTGTGATCATGCGACCTTTTAGAAATTCAAAGCCATCACAAATCATTTGAATAGGCACGTTTAAACAGAAAGATGAATTCAAAGAATTTTTATAATCAAACAAATCAAAACGTGAAAAACTGTTATCACACATATTCACAATTTGCACAGGATGAACCAATCCAAAAGAATCAACAGAATCGTCGTTATAAAACATGTCATAAGACAGAATCTTCATGGCACTTTTGAAACAACATCGTTAACATTAATATGTGAACAATAATTGACCAAATCAAAAGATGGAAGATTTTCAAAAATAAGGCCATAAAAATCTATATGAGCAACTTTGTCTTCAAACGGCCTTGAATTAATAAATAAGGAATCCTTACCTTTCTTACCTTCAATTGCAAGTGGATGGTTGTCATTCGTGAACTTACCTTTTTCGAACAACCTAAAACACCTTTCATTTGGAAGGTAATGTAGATAGAATTGGTCGTACAAACTTCTAGGAACCTAAAAAGTTAAATCACAAGAAAATCGAACAGGTGGGTTAGTAGAAATAATCCTCACTTGCTCACTTATTTTCTCACTCGATTCTTTTCTTCTGAATCACTCGTTTCTTTTGTTTCAATTTCTTTCTCTTTAATCTCTTTTTCAATTTCTTTTTCAACTTCTTTTTCACTCTCAAATTTCTTTTCATTCTCTTTTTCAATCTCATTTTCTTTTTCATTTTCTTTTTGCTTTTCAAAGGCTTTTTCAAAGGATTTTTCAAGTTCTCTCAAGATTCGCTCATTTTCTCTCTTACTTGCCTCTTGCCTCTCTTTTCTTTTTATTTCGTTTTCTTTTTCTTCCTTTGCTTTTTCTTTTCTTTTCTTTGTTTTCTCTTTAAAAGAATGTAAAAAAGAATGATGAGAATACAAATCTTGTTCGAAAGATGAAGAAGCTCTATGGACAACATAGAATTAGTTGGCAGCTACTTCTTGGCCGAATAAGTGCCTTGGAAAGTTAGGAAACAGCCACCATACATGCACTTAAGCCATTCATGCATTCTATCATCCCATGCATTTGATCCATTCATGGACTAGCCTTTAATGTCCATACATGCATTCGACACATGCATGAATTTGTAGAAACCTTGCATCTAGCCGTACATGCACCAGCATTTAATACTTCTTCATTCATGAGTGTGGAATGCCGAAAAGAGATGTTTCTTCATCCATACATTGTACCGTCCAAAGGGATGTACCTATATGAAATAAACAAGTCATTAAGACATCTCATGAACACTCATAAATTCGGCATGATGTGAACATATTAATGTCATGCATTAATTCGGCTATGTGAACATAATCAATTTATATAATGACAATGACATATTAATAACAAATATTAATATAAGACAAGTTTAATGCTTAAATGAATATGTGCAAATTTTTATTTAATGTATTAAAGACAAAACCGAGTTTAAACTAAAATGAGCTAAGCTTTAGCTCGTGAGCTAAAGTTGAGTGAGGCTAAACTCCTAAGCTGAAGTTGAGCTAAGGTTTAGCTCGTGAGCTGAATATGAGCTAGGAGTGAGCTCGGTTTAGCTCAGGCAAGTTTGATTGAGCTCGAATAAGCCGGATTTGAGCTGGACGGAGCTCGTGGAGCTGGAAACGAGCTGGGATCAGCTTGCCAACATGTCAATGCTCGGCTTGACAGACTTGTTCGATGAAGTTCGCGGGGCGTGCTTGTATCAAACATGGTTAAATATGATTGGTTTCAGATATGAATAGTAAATAACATAAATTAATTGTATTTGTTCTGTAAACTCCAGTAATACTCTGTAACCCTACTCCGGCGATGGATATGGGTTAGGGATGTTACAATGTTCATGTTATAATATATCTATGTTTATGTGTACAATTCAAGAGATATGCATCTACTTCTTGTGCTAAATTGTTTAGGATGAATTTTGGGGTGAAAATATTGCAATGTTTATGCCTATTTATACTTGTGCAGATGTCTATTCGTATGGGCCTTAAGTGACCATCCATTGCTGAATTCATGCGCAAAAGAGCACTCTAGAATCTTCAAGAATTCAAGCTTTCAATGTGATTCATGTGGCTATTTGTATGGTGTGCTAAGTACATGTCCATATACATTTCTTAACGGAGAAGGATACATGACAGAAATGAAGGTACATGGACGATGGCAACATGGGAGATGGGTTTCTAAAAATTCAAGTTATCCATTCAATATTCAAGACACATTAAAGCCTCAATTTAAGTTGGTACAAATCCCATGTTATACACCTTTGACCAAGGGCGATTAAAGGAAATTTCTTTAAGGTTAAGCATGCATGAATGCACCAAGTGAAGCAACATGATTATTTTGCCAATTCATGCACCAAGTGTAACACCCCTAACCCGTATCCATCGCTGGAATGGGTTACGAGATATTACTGAACCAGATACTTATTCGTAAAATTTTCATGCATCTTCTTCTATCATCTTCATTTCGCTAAGTTCATCATTAATAATGCATAATTCATTATACTACCATATATGATCCTTATTCATACATAGCTGGAACACATAATTAATCATTATTAAGTTCAATCAAAACCATTACATAAGTTTACATCATATAACAACCATATCATATGATTTTATGTTATGTTCAGATATAACCAGAAGACCCATTACGCTATCTCAATTTAAATACTAAGATCATATACAATAGCCAAATTGCAATTAATCACTTATATAAATGTGTCATAATCGAACCACCCCAAAAACACATAGTCAAAATTTCTTAGCATTTTCAACCCTCAACATATGTATATTTTTATATATATATATATATCATTCATTAATAGCATTAAACATTATAACCAAGACAAATTACACCATGATTAAACATAACCAAGTTCAAACTTAGTATTTAGGCCATATTCGCATGGCTGGAAGTATACATATCAAAGTTCAAACAAAATACATATTAGCCTATACATGCCATAATGTTCATTTAGACCAACTAAGAAGAGGGTACCAAAACATTGCAGGCTGGTGTGATGACTTTGACGATGGTCCCGAACACACAAAATGGATCAAAGAAATCTAAATAGGAGACAAGTAAACACACCAAATGAGTATTCAACTTAGAATGTCGTGAGCAATATAATACAGACCATTAACATGAGATCATAATAAAAAAATATTGTAAGATCAACCATTTAACCATACCGAATTATGCCGCAATTACTTAAATTATCGATTCAACCACAAGCCAAGTCTTGCCATCCAATTAAATATCAAAACAACTAGATAGTTTAGATCCTTTCCTCGAAGTATAAAACAATGATAAACTAGATGGTTCCATGCCTATACGTTTTATGTCTCAAATTTGATTTTTTTTCGTTAATAGCCCTAGCACTTTATTCTTTTCCGGCACACGTAATATCCTCAACCGATTTCGCACACATAGTGCTAATCAAATTCGCACACATAGTGCCATGCTAAACCGTACACATAGTGCTTTGGAAATTCACACATTTATTGACATTCAAACCAGCATACATAGTGCCAATCGATTTCGCACACATAGTGCCATTTAAATCCGCACACTTAGTGCCAATGTTGGCTCATTATAATAAGGCAATTTACTTAAATCAAATAGCACACACTACCACATTTATAAATACGTATATCACTCCAAATAAATACCTACCCCAAGAAATTCTTTTATGATACGTTAGTATTAATTATGTATAAATTAATCAACCTACAAATGCTTATAGACTTACCTTATGTCGGATGATATGATTCCCAATCGTATACCCAATATTCTTTGCTTTGCCTTTGCTTGTTTCCCCTCCTTTGGGTTCTTGAGCTAGAATAAATAAATTTAGTAGTTTAATTACCTTGCAATATATTCATATATATGAATTTAATGATTCCGCTTCTTCTTACAACCATCCTTGTTCAAGACATCAAACCTCAACTAATGCTTATATTATGTCTCTAAGCCGAATGCATTAACACTTCCAAAATAATATTATGTCAAATACGTTTACATTCAAATATACATAATTATGAATCAAACTCAACTTTGTAAGCCAATATCCTTCATTGGGTCGATTATATAGAATCAAAAATTATTTCACAAATGTGCATACTATTTAGCCGAATATGCAAGACCAAATTTAACATTACCTATGTATTTAATTATAAGGTCGAATATACAATTTCAAATGTAATATCATTTTTATTTCATTTAAACACTTAGTTCCTCCACATAACAATTTGACCGAATGTTTCCAACAAAAAAAATAAATAAAAACTCCACATCTATTCATAAGTTCATACCAATGTTCATATATCTATTAACTAGTTCATTCTTCATCTTTAATATTCCATCCAAAGCATCAAACACTATCCTCATAACATCTAAACATCACAACCGAATGCACATTTTGTCACCAAATAGAAAAATCAACCTATGGGTTATAATATAGATTTGTCTACTAAATAAATTTCATAAAATTTAATAAAAAAAATGAAATCTTACCTTGATTAACCCTTAAATTGACCGAAGGCTTTTAAAATTTTTTTCTTTCTTTCTTCACTTAGGTTCAGCTTTGCAAGAAGAAGATGAACACTTCTCTCTCCTTCCATTTCTTCTTTTATTCATCTTTTTCTTATTAATCTATTTTTCTATTTAGATTATTTTGTCATTTACCATTATAATATATATATTTAATTAGACTTAATGGAGGAACATCATCACATGGCCGGCCACTTCATGCATTAAGGGCATTTTGACATGCAAATCCATGCTTTCTCACCTTGCTGTTATTTGATCCTTACAATTTACCTATCATCTTTTCTAAGTTTCTCAACTAAGTCCTTTCAAGAAAATTCACATTCCTAAGACTAATTTTAAACATTTTTTTTTCACATACACTATCACACATAAATATATGCAATTAAAATAAAAATAAATTTTTGTGAATCGGTTTTGTGGTCCCGAAACCACATTCCGACTAGGGTCTAATTAGGGCTGTCACAACTCTCCCCCACATAAGGAATTTTCGTCCCCGAAAATCTTACCAGCAAATAAGTTAGGATATCGATCCTTCATAGTGTCTTCAAGTTCCCAAGTAGCTTCTTCGACCTCATGTTTAAGCCACAGTACCTTCACTGATGAGATTTTCTTATTTCGTAGTTCTTTTACTTTTCGAGCCAAAATACGAATCGGTTCTTCTTCATAACTCAAATCAGATTGAATCTCAACCTCTGATGGATTAATTACGTGCGATGGATCAAATCTATAACGTCAAAGTATCGAAACATGAAAAACATTGTGAATCTTTTCAAGTTCAGGGGGTAAAATCAATCTATATGCGACCGACCCTATTTGTTCGGATATTTCATATGGCCCGATGAATCTCGGACTCAATTTGCCCTTACGGCCAAATCTGAGCACCTTTTTCCAAGGTGAGACTTTAAGAAACACTTTGTCTCCAACCTGATATTCAATGTCTTTTCTTTTTAAATCCGCATACGACTTCTGACGATCCGAAGCTGCTTTTAGACTTCCATGGATCACTTTTACTTTCTGTTCAGCATCTTTAATCAAATCAACCCCGAATATTTTACTTTCACTAAGTTCGGTCCAAAACAACGTTGTACGGAATTTACGACCGTACAAAGCCTCGTAAGGTGCCATCTTAATGCTTGATTGAAAACTATTGTTGTAAGCGAATTCAATCAAAGGCAAATACCTTTCCCATGAACCACAAAACTCTAGGATACAACATCTCAACATATCCTTGAGTATCTGAATTATCCGCTCAGATTGACCATCAGTTTGGGGATGAAAAGCGGTGCTAAAATACAACTTGGTACCTAATGCTTCTTGCAATTTCTTCCAAAATTGCGATGTAAATCTCGGATCTCTATCCGACACAATAGAAATAGGTACTCCATGTAATCGAACAATTTGGGAGACATATAATTCTCCCAATTTATCGAGCGATAAATCCGTACGGACAGGGATAAAATGAGCAGACTTCGTCAATCTATCAACAATAACCCAGATTGAGGCTTTCTTACTCTGTGTCAAAGGTAAACCAGATACAAAGTCCATCATTACTCGATCCCATTTCCATTCGGGTATCATGATCGGCTGAAGTAATCTTGAAGGCACTTAATGTTCTGCTTTCACTTGTTGACATATCAAACACCTTGAAACAAAGTCAGAAATGTCTCGTTTCATACCAGGCCACCAAAGTTGACGTTTCAGATCGTTGTACATTTTTGTACTACCCGGGTGGATTGACATTCGACTACTATGAGCCTCGCTTAAAATCATCGAGATAAGTTCCAAATTTCTTGGACCACATAATCGACTCTTGAACGTCAAACAATCATTGTCGACAATCTGAAACTCTGATTCCACATTTGAAACACATTCAGCTCGTTTAGCAACCAATTCATCGTCGACTTTTTGGGATTCAAGTATTTGATGAATCAATAATGGTTTGGCCTTTAATTCTGCTACTAACACATTGTCGGATGAAACGGACAGGTGAACATTCATCAATCTCAAAGCAAATAGCGACTTACGACTTAAAGCATCGGCAACCACGTTAGCTTTCCCGGGTGATAATCAATAACGAGTTCATAATCTTTCAACAACTCATGCCAACGTCTTTGTCGCAGATTCAAATCTCTTTGGGTCATCAAATATTTGAGGCTTTTGTGGTCCGAATAAATATGACACCTCTCTCCAAACAAGTAGTGTCGCCATATTTTCAAGGCGAATACAATGGCCGCTAATTCAAGATCATGGGTCGGATGGTTTTTCTCATGTGGCTTTAATTGCCTCGACGCGTAAGCCACAACTCGACCTTCTTGCATCAGCACACAACCCAGCCCAAGTAAGGATGCATCACTGTAAATAACAAACTCTTTACTGGATTCTGGTTGTACTAGCAGTGGAGCTTCAGTTAAACAGGTCTTCAATCGGTCGAAAATTTTTTGACATTCTTCTGACCATTCAAACTCAACATCTTTTTGAAGTAGTTTCGTCATCGGTATGGCTATCATCGAAAAACCCTTTACAAACCGTCTGTAGTAATCGGCAAGTCCCAAAAAGCTCCTAACTTCAGTAATATTCCTTGGAGGTTTCCAGTCATGTACGGCCGAAATTTTGCTTGGATCAACTCGAATACCCGATGCGGATACCACATGTCCCAAAAAGCTAACTTCTCTCAACCAGAACTCACATTTACTAAACTTAGCATATAACTGTTTATCCCATAAAGTCTTCAACACTAATCTCAAGTGCTCGGCATGTTCAGTTTCGTCTCGCGAGTAGACCAAAATGTCATTGATAAACACAACTACAAACCGGTCCAAATACTGTCTAAAGATTTGATTCATCAAGTCCATAAATACCGCAGGAGCATTAGTGAGTCCAAACAGCATCACTAAGAACTCGTAGTGACCGTATCTCATTTTGAAAGCAGTTTTAGGTATATTTGAGTCTCGAACTCACAACTGATAATAACCCGATCTCAAATCTATCTTTGAGAACACTGAGGCTCCCTTCAACTGATCAAATAAGTCATCAATATGCGGTAACGGATATTTATTCTTTATTGTCACTTTATTCAATTGACGATAATCGATGCACATCCTCATGGTTCCATCTTTCTTTTTCACGAATAATACTGGTGCACCCTAAGGTGAGAAACTCGGTCGAGCAAAACATTTATCCGTCAACTCTTGCAACTGAGTTTTCAATTCCTTCAATTCCGTTGGTGCCATACGATACAGAGCTATCGAAATTGGTGTGGTACCAGGTGCAAGTTCGATGCCGAATTCTACCTCCCGAACGGGTGGTAATCCCGGTAACTCCTCAGGAAAAACATCTGAATGTTCACAAACCACTGGTACTGATTCAAGTTTCTTTTCTGACTCTTTTCTTTCAAGTACGTACGTAAGATATGCTTCACACCCCTTTCTCGCATATTTCTGAGCGATCATCGAGGATATTATTACTGGCACTCCGTTCAAGTCAGTAGACTCAACTCGGACTATCTAATTATTTGCACACCTCAAATCAATGGTCTTCCTTTTGCAATTCACAACTGCATCATGTACGGTCAACCAATCCATACCGAGAATAACATCAAATTCATCAAACGGTAAAAGCATCAAATCGGCCGAAAAACAGGAATCTCAGATTATCAGGGGGCATTTCTTACACACTTTGTCAACAAGTACATATCGACCCAAGGGATTTGACACTCGAATTACGAACTCAGTAGACTAAATAGGTAGAGTCTTACTGGATGCTAAAGTCTCTCATACATATGAATGAGTAGAACCAGGGTCAATCAATGCAATCACGTTATTATCAAAGAGAGTGAAAGTACCAGTGATAACATCAGGGGAAGATGCCTCCTCTCGTGCACGGATGGCATAAGCTCAGGTAGGAGCACGAGTCTCAGATCAAACAGCCGTACCAGGAGTCCCTCTCTGACTACCACCCCTGCCTACTGTTTTTCTCTGTGGTCTGCCTCTAGTCGTTGTACCACTCGATCTCGTACCTTGTATCTTATTCTTTTCATCAGATTCCGTGCAATCTCGAATAAAATGATCCCGTGATCTGCATCTATAACAGGCCCTGTTAATAGACTTACCCCAACATTCACCTACATGTCGTCTTCCACATTGTGGACATTCAGGTTTTTCTTGTTGGTTGTTACCAACACTAGCAACCGAAATTGCTCGAGAGTTCGTTGATGGTCACTCCCTAATAGAAATTCCTGTAGTCATCTTTGATCTAATAGTATCGTCTCTGAACTTCTTTGCAACCGAGAAAGAAGTTTTACTAGCCGATCTTTTACGAAAGTCTCTAGCTTCAAATTCAACTTTCTTTTTCTCCTTTCCAAGTTCTTCAGCCTTGCAAGCTCGTTCAACTAGGGTTACGAATTCTTTTAGTTCTAAAATACCCACTAGTAGCTTTAAATCTTCTGTCAATCCCTCCTCAAATCTTTTACACATGGCAACTTCATCAGCTACACACTCCCGAGCATAACGGCTAAGTCTTACAAACTCAAGCTCATATTCAGATACCGTCAAACGGCCTTGTTTAAGCTCCAAAAATTCCTTACGCTTTTGATCAATAAATCGTTGACTGATATACTTTTTTCGAAACTCCGTCTGAAAGAAATCCCAAGTAACTCATTCCTTTGGAACAATAGAAATCAAGGTTCTCCACCAGTAGTAGGCCGAGTCTCGTAATAAAGATATGGCACACTTTAAACACTCATCAGGTGTGTAAGACAGCTCATCAAAAACCCGGATGGTGTTATCAAGCCAAAACTCGGCCCTTTTAGCATCATCAGTAGCTGTAGCTCGGAATTCCTCGACCCCGCGCTTCCTAATCAAATCCACAAGAGGTTTACTCGGCCTCAAAGGATCAGTAGTTGGTGGTATTATAGGCACCTGAGGTGGATTATTTAAATTCAGGAATGGTTGAGCAGCTGGGTTAGTTCGGGCATATTGTGCGACCCACTCGTTCATCATGGTAAAGAAGGCTGGTTTTGCCCCATCATCTTGATTATTCGCAGATGGTTGAGGTTCAACAGGCAGTGTCCCTTACGCAGGAGCAGCCGCTACACTCTCAACGTCATCCGCTAAGGCTCTCTCTAAATTGGGTTCCATTTACTAATCAAAACAATAATTTCAACCGTCAGAAGTCATCACACTATCATATACTAACATTAAGGCATGTATAGCTAGACTCATACGCGCTACGATAGTCCTAAAATTGACTAAACCGTAGCTCTGATACCAATAAAATGTAACACCCCTAACCCGTATCCATCGCTGGAATAGGTTACGAGATATTACCAAACCAAATACTTATTCGTAAAATTTTCATGCATCTTCTTCTATCATCCTCATTTCGCTAAGTTCATCTTTAATAATGCATAATTCATTATACTACCATATACGATCCTTATTTATACATAGCCGGAACACATAATTAATCATTATTAAGTTTAATCAAAACCATTACATAAGTTTACATCATATAACAGCCATATCATACGATTTTATGTTATGTTTAGATATAACCAGACGACCCATTACGCTATCTCAATTTAAATACTAAGATCATATACAATAGCCAAATTGCAATTAATCACTTATATAAATGTGTCATAATCGAACCACCCCAAAAACACATAGTCAAAATTTCTTAGCATTTTCAACCCTCAACATATGTATATTTTTATATATATATCATTCATTAATAGCATTAAACATTATAACCAGGACAAATTACACCATGATTAAACATAACCAAGTTCAAACTTAGTATTTAGGCCATATTCACATGGCTGGAAGTATACATATCAAAGTTCAAACAAAATACATATTAGCCTATACATGCCGTAATGTTCACTTAGACCAACTAAGAAGAGGGTACCAAAACGTTGCAGGCAGGTGTGATGACTTCGACGATGGTCCCGAACACACAAAATGGATCAAAGAAATCTAAATAGGAGACAAGTAAACACACCAAATGAGTATTCAACTCAGTAAGTTGTAAGCAATATAATACAGACCATTAACATGAGATCATAATAAAAAAATATTGTAAGATCAACCATTTAACCATACCGAATTATGCCACAATTACTTAAATTATCGATTCAACCACAAGCCAAGTCTTGCCATCCAATTAAATATCAAAACAACTAGATAGTTTAGATCCTTTCCTCAAAGTATAAAAGAATGATAA
This sequence comes from Gossypium longicalyx, assembly GCA_025698465.1. Classification (NCBI taxonomy): domain Eukaryota; kingdom Viridiplantae; phylum Streptophyta; class Magnoliopsida; order Malvales; family Malvaceae; genus Gossypium; species Gossypium longicalyx. Next base: position 64,164,710 of record CM047006.1, on the reverse strand, counting down.
ACTAGATGGTTCCATGCCTATACGTTTTATGTCTCAAATTCAATTTTTTTTCCGTTAATAGCCCTAGCACTTTATTCTTTTCCGGCACACATTATATCCTCAACCGATTTCACACACATAGTGTTAATCAAATTCGTACACATAGTGCCATGCTAAACCGCACACATAGTGCTTTGGAAATTCACTCATTTATTGACATTCAAACCAGCATACATAGTGCCAATCGATTTCGCACACATAGTGCCATTTAAATCCGCACACTTAGTGCCAATGTTGGCTCATTATAATAAGGCAATTTACTTAAATCAAATAGCACACACTACCACATTTATAAATACGTATATCACTCCAAATAAATACCTACCCCAAGAAATTCTTTTATGATACGTTAGTATTAATTATGTATAAATTAATCAACCTACAAATGCTTATAGACTTACCTTATGTCGGATGATATGATTCCCAATCGTCTACTCAATATTCTTTGCTTTTGCCTTTGCTTGTTTCCCCTCCTTTGGGTTCTTGAGCTAGAATAAATAAATTTAGTAGTTTAATTACCTTGCAAGATATTCATATATATGAATTTAATGATTCCACTTCTTCTTACAACCATTCTTGTTCAAGACATCAAACCTCAACTAATACTTATATTATGTCTCTAAGCCGAATGCATTAACACTTCCAAAATAATATTATGTCAAATATGTTTACATTCAAATATACATAATTATGAATCAAACTCAACTTTGTAAGCCAATATCCCTCATTGGGTCGATTATATAGAATCAAAAATTATTTCACAAATGTGCATACTATTTAGCCGAATATACAAGACCAAATTTAACATTACCTATGTATTTAATTATAAGGTCGAATATACAATTTCAAATGTAATATCATTTTTATTTCATTTAAACACTTAGTTCCTCCACATAACAATTTGACCGAATGTTTCTAACTAAAAAATAAAATAAAAACTCCACATCTATTCATAAGTTCATACCAATGTTCATATATCTATTAACTAGTTCATTCTTCATCTTTAATATTCCCTCCAAAGCATCAAACACTATCCTCATAACATCTAAACATCACAACCGAATGCACATTTTGTCACCAAATAGAAAAATCAACCTATGGGTTATAATATAGATTTGTCTACTAAATAAATTTCATAAAATTTAATAAAAAAAAAACATGAATCTTACCTTGATTAACCCTTAAATTGACTGAATGCTTTTAAAATTTTTTTTCTTTCTTTCTTCACTTAGGTTCGGCTTTGCAAGAAGAAGATGAACACTTCTCTCTCCTTCCATTTCTTCTTTTATTCATCTTTTTCTTATTAATCTATTTTTCTATTTAGATTATTTTGTCATTTACCATTATAATATATATATTTAATTAGACTTAATGGAGGAACATCATCACATGGCCGGCCACTTCATGCATTAAGGGCATTTTGACATGCAAATCCATGCTTTCTCACCTTGTTGTTATTTGATCCTTACAATTTACCTATCATCTTTTCTAAGTTTCTCAACTAAGTCCTTTCAAGAAAATTCACATTCCTAAGACTAATTTTAAACATTTTTTTTCACATACACTATCACACATAAATATATGCAATTAAAATAAAAATAAATTTTTGTGAATCGGTTTTGTGGTCCCGAAACCACATTCCGACTAGGGTCTAATTAGGGCTGTCACAACTCTCCCCCACATAAGGAATTTTTGTCCCTGAAAATCTTACCAGCAAATAAGTTAGGATATCGATCCTTCATAGTGTTTTCAAGTTCCCAAGTAGCTTCTTCGACCCCATGTTTAAGCCACAGTACCTTCACTAATGAGATTTTCTTATTTCGTAGTTCTTTTACTTCACGAGCCAAAATACGAACTGGTTCTTCTTCGTAACTCAAATCAGATTGAATCTCAACCTTTGATAGATTAATTACGTGCGATGGATCGGATCTATAACATCGAAGCATCGAAACATGAAAAACATTGTGAATCTTTTCAAGTTCAGGGGGTAAAATCAATCTATATGCGACCGACCCAATTCGTTCGGATATTTCATACGGCCCGATGAATCTCGGACTCAATTTGACCTTACGGCCAAATCTGAGCACCTATTTCCAAGGTGAGACTTTAAGAAACACTTTGTCTCCAACCTGATATTCAATGTCTTTTCTTTTTAAATCCGCATACGACTTTTGACGATCCGAAGCTACTTTCAGACTTTCACGGATCACTTTTACTTTCTATTCAGCATCTTTAATCAAATCAACCCCGAATATTTTACTTTCACTAAGTTTGGTCCAAAACAACGGTGTACGGCATTTACGACCGTACAAAGCCTCGTAAGGTGCCATCTTAATGCTTGATTGAAAACTATTGTTGTAAGCGAATTCAATCAAAGGCAAATACCTTTCCCATGAACCACAAAACTCTAGCATACAAAATCTCAACATATCCTCGAGTATCTGAATTATCTGCTCAGATTGACCATCAATCTGGGGATGAAAAGCGGTGCTAAAATACAACTTGGTACCCAATGCTTCTTGCAATTTCTTCCAAAATAGCGATGTAAATCTCGGATCTCTATCCGACACAATAGAAATAGGTACTCCATGCAATCGAACAATTTGGGAGACATATAATTCTGCCAATTTATCGAGCGAGAAATCTGTACGGAAAGGGATAAAATGAGCAGACTTCGTCAATCTATCAACAATAACCCAGATTGAGTCTTTCTTACTCTGTATCAACGGTAAACCAGATACAAAGTCCATCATTACTCGATCCCATTTCCATTCGGGTATCATGATCGGCTGAAGTAATCTCGAAGGCACTTGATGTTCTGCTTTCACTTGTTGACATATCAAACACCTTGAAACAAAGTCAGAAATGTCTCGTTTCATACCAGGCCACCAAAATTGACGTTTCAGATCGTTGTACATTTTTGTACTACCTGGGTGGATTGACATTCGACTACTATGAGCCTCGCTTAAAATCATCGAAATAAGTTCCAAATTTCTTGGACCACATAATCGACTCTTGAACGTCAAACAATCATTGTCGTTAATCTGAAACTCTGATTCCACATTTGTAACACATTCAGGTCGTTTAGCAACCAATTCATCGTCGACTTTCTGGGATTCAAGTATTTGATGAATCAATAATCATTTGGCCTTTAATTTTGTTAATAACACATTATCGGATGAAACAGACAGGTGAACATTCATCAATCTCAAAGCAAACAACGGTTTACGACTTAAAGCATCGGCAACCACGTTAGCCTTTCCTGGGTGATAATCAATGACGAGTTCATAATCTTTCAACAACTCAAGCCAACGTCTTTGTTGCAGATTCAAATCTCTTTGGGTCATCAAATATTTGAGGCTTTTGTGGTCCGAATAAATATGACACCTCTCTCCAAACAAGTAGTGTCGCCATATTTTCAAGGCGAATACAATGGCCGCTAATTCAAGATCATGGGTCGGATAGTTTTTCTCATGTGGCTTTAATTGCCTCGACGCGTAAGCCACAACTCTACCTTCTTGCATCAGCACACAACCCAGCCCAAGTAAGGATGCATCACTGCAAATAACAAATTCTTTACCGGATTCTGGCTGTACTAGCAGTGGAGCTTCAGTTAAACAGGTCTTCAATCGGTCGAAACTTTTCTGACATTCTTCTGACCATTCAAACTCAACATCTTTTTGAAGTAGTTTCGTCATCGGTGTGGCTATCATCGAAAAACACTTTACAAACCGTCTGTAGTAACTGGCAAGTCCCAAAAAGCTTCTAACTTCAATAATATTCCTTGGAGGTTTCCAGTCAAGTACGACCGAAATTTTGCTTGGATCAACTCAAATACCCGATGCGGATACCACATGTCCCAAAAAGCTAACTTCTCTCAACCAGAACTCACATTTACTGAACTTAGCATATAACTATTTATCCCATAAAGTCTACAACACTAATCTCAAGTGCTCGGCATGTTCAGTTTCGTCTCGCGAATAGACCAAAATGTTGTCGATAAACACAACTACAAACCGGTCCAAATACTATCTAAAGATTCAATTCATCAAGTCCATAAATACCACAGGAGCATTAGTGAGTCCAAACGGTATCACTAAGAACTCGTAGTGACCGTATCTCATTCTGAAAGCAGTTTTAGGTATATTTGAGTCTCGAACTCGCAACTGATAATAACCCGATCTCAAATCTATCTTTGAGAACACTGAGGCTCCCTTCAACCGATCAAACAAGTCATCAATACGCGGTAACGGATATTTATTCTTTATTGTCACTTTATTCAATTGACAATAATCGATGCACATCCTCATGGTTCCATCTTTCTTTTTCACGAATAATACTGGTGCACCCCAAGGTGAGAAACTCGGTCGAGCAAAACCTCTATCCGTCAACTCTTGCAACTGAGTTTTCAATTCCTTCAATTTCGTTGGTGCCATACGATACGAAGCTATCGAAATTGGTGTGGTACCAGGTACAAGTTCGATGCCGAATTCTACCTCCCGAACGGGTGGTAATCCCGATAACTCCTCAGGAAAAACATCTGAATGCTCACAAACCACTAGTACTGATTCAAGTTTCTTTTTTGACTCTTTGCTATCAAGTACGTACGCAAGATATACTTCACACCCCTTTCTCACATATTTCTAAGCAATCATCGAGGATATTATTGCTGGCACTCCGTTCAAGTCAGTAGAGTCAACTCGGACTATCTCATTATTTGCACACCTCAAATCAATGGTCTTCCTTTTGAAATTCACAACTACATCATGTACGGTCAACCAATCTATACCGAGAATAACATCAAATTCATCAAACGGTAAAAGCATCAAATCGGCCAAAAAACAGGAATCTCGGATTATCAGGGGGCATTTCTTACACACTTTGTCAACAAGTACATATCGACCCAAGGGATTTGACACTTGAATTACGAACTCAGTAGACTCAACAGGTAGAGTCTTACTGGATGCTAAAGTCTCTCATAGATATGAATGAGTAGAACCAGGGTCAATCAATGCAATCACGTTATTATCAAAGAGAGTGAAAGTACCAGTGATAACATCAGGCGAAGATGCCTCCTCTCGTGCACGGATGGCATAAGCTCTAGCAGGAGCACGAGTCTCAGATTGAACAGCCGTATCGGGAGTCCCTCTCTGACTACCACCCCTGCCTACTATATTTCTCGGTGGTCTGCCTCTAGCTATTGTACCACTCGATCTCGTACCTTGTATCTTATTCTTTTTATCAGATTTCGTGCAATCTCGAATAAAATGATCCCGTGATCCGCATCTATAATAGGCCCTATTAATAGACTTACCCCAACATTCACCTACATGTCGTCTTCCACATTGCAGACATTCAGGTTTTTCTTGTTGGTTGTTACCAACACTAGCAACCGAAGTAGCTCGAGAGTCCGTTGATGGTCGCTCCCTAATAGAAATTCCTGCAGTCGTCTTTGATCTAATAGTATCGTCTCTGAACTTCTTTGCAACCGAGAAAGAAGTTTTACTAGCCGATCTTTTACGAAAGTCTCTAGCTTCAAATTCTGCTTTATTTTTCTCCTTTCCAAGTTCTTCAGCCTTGCAAGCTCTTTCAACTAGGGTTACGAATTCTTTTAGTTCTAAAATACCCACTACTAGCTTTAAATCTTCATTCAATCCCTCCTCAAATCTTTTACACATGGCAACTTCATCAGCTACACACTCCCGAGCATAACTCTGAGTCTTACAAACTCACGCTCATATTCAGATACCGTCAAACGGCCTTGTTTAAGCTCCAAAAATTCCTTGCGCTTTTGATCAATAAATCATTGACTGATATACTTTTTTCGAAACTCCGTCTGAAAGAAATCCCAAGTAACTCTTTCCTTTGGAACAATAGAAATCAAGGTTCTCCACCAATAGTAGGCCAAGTCTCATAATAAAGATATGGCACACTTTAAACACTCATCAGGTGTGTAAGACAGCTCATCAAAAACCCGGATGGTGTTATCAAGCCAAAACTCAGCCCTTTCAGCATCATCAGTAGCTGTAGCTCAGAATTCCTCGGCCCCACGCTTCCTAATCAAATCCACAGGAGGTTTACTCGGCCTCAAAGGATCAGTAGTTGGTGGTATTATAGGCACCTGAGGCGGATTATTTAAATTCAGGAATGGTTGAGCAGCTGGGTTAGTTCGGGCACATTGTGCGACCCACTCGTTCATCATGGTAAAGAAGGCTTGTTTTGCCCCATTATCTTGATTATTCGCAGATGGTTGAGGTTCAACAGGCGGTGTCCCTTGCGCAGGAGCAGCCGCTACACTCTCAACGTCATCCGCTAAGGCTCTCTCTAAATTGGGTTCCATTTACTAAACAAAACAATAATTTCAACCGTCAGAAGTCATCACACTATCATATACTAATATTAAGGCATGTATAGCTAGACTCATACGCGCTACGATAGGCCTAAAATTGACTAAACCGTAGCTCTGATACCAATAAAATATAACACCCCTAACCGGTATCCATCGTTGGAATGGGTTACGAGATATTCCCGAACCAAATACTTATTCGTAAAATTTTCATGCATCTTCTTCTATCATCTTCATTTCGCTAAGTTCATCTTTAATAATGCATAATTCATTATACTACCATATACGATCCTTATTCATACATAGCCGGAACACATAATTAATCATTATTAAGTTCAATCAAAACCATTACATAAGTTTACATCATATAACAACCATATCATACGATTTTATGTTATGTTCAGATATAACCAGATGACCCATTAAGCTATCTCAATTTAAATACTAAGATCATATACAATAGCCAAATTGCAATTAATCACTTATATAAATGTGTCATAATCGAACCACCCCAAAAACACATAGTCAAAATTTCTTAGCATTTTCAACCCTCAACATATGTATATTTATATATATATATCATTCATTAATAGCATTAAACATTATAACCAAGACAAATTACACCATGATTAAACATAACCAAGTTCAAACTTAGTATTTAGGCCATATTCGCATGGCTGGAAGTATACATATCAAAGTTCAAACAAAATACATATTAGCCTATACATGCCGTAATGTTCACTTAGACCAACTAAGAAAAGGGTACCAAAATGTTACAGGAAGGTGTGATGACTTCGACGATGGTCCCGAACACACAAAATGGATCAAAGAAATCTAAATAGGAGACAAGTAAACACACCAAATGAGTATTCAACTCAATAAGTCATAAGCAATATAATACAGACCATTAACATGAGATCATAATAAAAAAATATTGTAAGATCAACCATTTAACCATACCGAATTATGCCACAATTACTTAAATTATCGATTCAACCACAAGCCAAGTCTTGCCATCCAATTAAATATCAAAACAACTAGATAGTTTAGATCCTTTCCTCAAAGTATAAAATAATGATAAACTAGATGGTTCCATGCCTATACGTTTTATGTCTCAAATTCGATTTTTTTTTTCGTTAATAGCCCTAGCACTTTATTCTTTTCCGGCACACATTATATCCTCAACCGATTTCGCGCACATAGTGCTAATCAAATTTGCACACATAGTGCCATGCTAAACCACACACATAGTGCTTTGGAAATTCACTCATTTGTTGACATTCAAACCAGCATACATAGTGCCAATCGATTTCGCACACATAGTGCCATTTAAATCGGCACACTTAGTGCCAATGTTGGCTCATTATAATAAGGCAATTTACTTAAATCAAATAGCACACACTACCACATTTATAAATACATATATCACTCCAAATAAATACCTACCCCAAGAAATTCTTTTATGATACGTTAGTATTAATTATGTATAAATTAATCAACCTACAAATGCTTATAGACTTACCTTATGTCAGATGATATGATTCCCAATCATCTACTCAATATTCTTTGCTTTGCCTTTGCTTGTTTCCCCTCCTTTGGGTTCTTGAGCTAGAATAAATAAATTTAGTAGTTTAATTACCTTGCAAGATATTCATATATATGAATTTAATGATTCCACTTCTTCTTACAACCATCCTTGTTCAAGACATCAAACCTCAACTAATGCTTATATTATGTCTCTAAGCCGAATGCATTAACACTTCCAAAATAATATTATGTCAAATATGTTTACATTCAAATATACATAATTATGAATCAAACTCAACTTTGTAAGCCAATATCCCTCATTGGGTCGATTATATAGAATCAAAAATTATTTCACAAATGTGCATACTATTTAGCCGAATATGCAAGACCAAATTTAACATTACCTATGTATTTAATTATAAGGTCGAATATACAATTTCAAATGTAATATCATTTTTATTTCATTTAAACACTTAGTTCCTCCACATAACAATTTGACCGAATGTTTCTAACTAAAAATAAAATAAAAACTCCACATCTATTCATAAGTTCATACCAATGTTCATATATCTATTAACTAGTTCATTCTTCATCTTTAATATTCCATCCAAAGCATCAAACACTATCCTCATAACATCTAAACATCACAACCGAATGCACATTTTGTCACCAAATAGAAAAATCAACCTATGGGTTATAATATAGATTTGTCTACTAAATAAATTTCATAAAATTTAATAATAAAAAAAACATGAAATCTTACCTTGATTAACCCTTGAATTGACCGAAGGCTTTTAAAATTTTTTTCTTTCTTTCTTCACTTAGGGTCGGCTTTGCAAGAAGAAGATGAACACTTTTCTCTCCTTCCATTTCTTCTTTTATTCATCTTTTTCTTATTAATCTATTTTTCTATTTAGATTATTTTGTCATTTACCATTATAATATATATATATTTAATTAGACTTAATGGAGGAACATCATGACATGGCCAGCCACTTCATGCATTAAGGGCATTTTGACATGCAAATCCATGCTTTCTCACCTTGTTGTTATTTGATCCTTATAATTTACCTATCATCTTTTCTAAGTTTCTCAACTAAGTCCTTTCAAGAAAATTCACATTCCTAAGACTAATTTTAAACATTTTTTTTCACATACACTATCACACATAAATATATGCAATTAAAATAAAAAAAATTTGTGAACTGGTTTTGTGGTCCCAAAACCACATTCCGACTAGGGTCTAATTAGGGCTGTCCCACCAAGCCTTAAAGCATGAACAAAATTTATTCCTGTTATCATCAATTAAAGGGAGCATTAAACATCCTTAAATTCGGCAGTAGCCTTTTCCAACTTTATTCCTGTTATCATCAATTAAAGGGAGCATTAAACATCCTTAAATTCGGCAGTAGCCTTTTCCAACTTCCATAACCGATTGTTAATTAAATGATCACTTCATGAGCTAATTTTCTATTAAAGCTGTTGGTGTCCATTCGGTTGACCAATGAGACTTCAAAAGTTTTTCCTAAGCATTCAAGCCCATTGATTCAGCTGAATTGAAGTGTATTGAAGGGTGGAATTACTTAGTTCAGAATTTCTAGAGTTTTTGAGCTTTATTTTAGCTCATTATTAGCTCATTAAGATAATCATATGTGACCATTCGGCTAGACCTCTTTGGTACTATAAATATGTGTAATCAGCCTATTGAAAAGAACTGTCTGTTAAACTTGAGTTTTGTGAGTTATCCAATTCTCTTTGTTCTTTTGGAACTGATCTGACTTATCAAGCTTCGCTTGTGTCGTCTATCATTTCCATTGTTAATTGAACTTATTACTTACAAGTGTGACGTTCATCTATACGAAGGTTCCTATCATCCATTGATAGTGGGTCGAGGTTCTTTATCAAATTATCCTTTTCTTTTTCAACCACCTTTCAACTGAAGTGCTTGTCTAAGTTTCGGGTCAACAATCCAATTTTTTTGGTTCACTCTTAAGCCTTAGCCGAATTCAATTTTTTAATTCTCTAACCATTTCAAAAACCATTCCATTTGAGCCTATCTTTCATAATTTCAAGCTACTTTTGCCAACCGTTTAGATTTGCTCAAATTCACGATTGGGCAACATTACGACTCGAATCATCACCGAAACGAGTTTATATCATGAAACCATATACTTACCATATCTAAAATACTTCAAACCCCTTTTATTTAAAGCCTATACTTAGCCAAATTCCATCAAACTCTTAATTGAATGAAACTTCTCTATTTTACAATCGGGCAATCTAAATGACTCGAATCATCACTGAGGCAAGATCGTATCATTTGGTATTAGAGCTTGCAAAAAATGAAAAGTACATACGTTCGTAGTCATCTGGAAATAGGTTCGTGAAAAAAATTTGAAATAATTTATTATTATTATTATTTCGTGTATTACAAAAAGATTATTGTACAAGTGCATTGTAGTTATATATATTGAAAAAAAAGATTCAAAATTATTTAAGAAAAAAAGAAAAGAAAGAAAGTGTTGAAGTTTTGTATTCATTTTCTGTTGTTCCCGATCATCAAGTTTCCTCTTCATTTTCATCATCTACCATCCTATCTGCCACACCTTAAACCTAAATTTTATTTTCTTTCAGCCTACCCTACACCCTCTACATTATTTCCCTTGTCAACCACCGTAAAACCAGCCCCCTAGGCAACAAATAAGTCATAAAGAGACGAATTACGAAATCACGAGAGAAAGAATTGAGTGGTAAAAGGCACGAGTGTTGAGAGAGCATTTGAGTGTAGAAAAAACCATTTAATAAGTGCAAACACGAGTGTGAGTGCCATCCAATTTTTCTTTGTGAGTGAAACGTGAGGTTTTGTGGTGAGGTATTTGCTTTCTGTTTTGTTTTAATCACTTTTCTTTTCAGCAATAAAATCATGTTTCGAGACGAGTTTTCAGAATCAGAATTTCAATATGTGATGCAAGAGATGGACTAATTGTTTGATAGAAAACTAGAACCATTACAAAAATGATTGGACCGAGTGGAGGAAAAAGCTTGATGGAAGGAAATTTCACCAAGTCGAGGGACAAGGTCAAGACTATCAAGAAAATAATTGTCCAATGACTATTTGGGAAGAGTCCTATATCGTGGTTCTTATTCATTAAGGAATTCGAGACAAATTCAAACAAGTTTCGAGTTTGAAGCCTATTATGGTGGCAAACAAGAAATCACAAGTTGTTCTTCATATACACTATAACACCCTAACCCCGGCCTAGACGTTATAGTCGAATCTGGCGTGTCACATTAAAATGCTACTTCAAAAAATTCTGTCTTATTAATAAATCTCGCTTGGAAGATATAAGCCCCTTTGTTTAATTCTAAAGTCAAGTTAATTATTTGTTAACCATTTCAAGCCAGCCTTACTTTTAAAAACATGTTTGTTGTGGAAGCCTTTCAACAATGTTGCAAAAACGTGATGTTTTGAAAAATAGATATCATTTTGGAAAACCGAGCTCTATTTTTAACAGAAATAAATCATAATAGTTAAAAACCCCCAAATTAAAAGTTAGAAAATTAGAGAAAAGGCCTTATTACATCAAAAACCCAAAAAGATAGTAATTTAAGTAATGTAAAAGAAAATACAAAAGTTTAAAGCTGTTCGTAGTGTAACCACCTCCGAGTCCTCCCATACGTCAAACCGCCTACCAAGGATTACCTAAAAAATTAAAAGAGGGGGTGAATTTATGAAAACTCAGTGTGTACAACCCTCATCGATCATAAAGCATGCATCACAACAATTTAGGCTTAAGCTCATTACAATAACGGTGGCACTTTGGCCTTCGCCCATAGTAGCCTCAGTTGCGCCTGAGCCCATGTCACAATTAGAATCAGATTATGCAATGCACAAATACCCAACCAACCCTGCACTCCGTATCCCGTCCAACTCTACACTCCTATGGGGATTTAATCGACCCACCCATCCCTACACTCCTATTGTAGCACCAGTTACAGCACTAACCAATCTCGCAGTAGAGCTGCCAATCACATAATAGCTTTAAGCCGTCGGTGGATCCACAGTCATCAAGCGACCATGCGACCCTAAAAAATCATATACTTCCTCCAAATCAATGATCCCAACCCTCATGCAGGATAATATCACATGAATGCAAACATATCATGAATGGCATACAATAACAATCATATAAAATGTAGGGGCATTTTAGTCATTTTGCCCTTCGGGGGCATAACTGTCATTTCGTAAAACGGGGTCTAAGTACACTTACTGACCCATCAGTAGGTTCACAGTCATCTTGCATGACCCGTGCAACCTTTAGCAAATAAACAGTATGATTGGGCCCAAAGCCTATTTAAGCATGCCCACAGGCCCTCACGACCCATTGGCCCTCCAAGCCCGAATCCAATCCAAGCCATGTGAGTGTCATGGCTGGTCCAACGTTTTTCCCAACTATTGGTGAGTTTTACACATCTAGGGCCTACAAGCCCATTGGGCCCGAACGGCCCAACTCGGCCAAACGTGGCCCATTACAACCACAACCCATGAGTTCGCTTATGGTGGCCTCTACTATCGCATCATATTTTCCACATGCGTATTTGCGCGCTCGTGTAGTAATCATTGCCATTCCTTCGACTTTTTAGCTTTTTCAACATTTCAAGATTTGCTGATCTAGAGTTAAGGTGGTGTATGTACACATCTGGTTCACGAAACATGCCACGAATCCACGAGTTCTCCAACCTACATCCAATCATGACCCATTGTCAATCCTTAATCCCTAGGGGTAACCACCCTCTTATGAACACTAAATCCTTAATAGGACATAACACTTACCTTAATTAAACAAGTAGGGTTTAATCCTCCCTTAACTAGTGATCACCCACTTCTTGGCAAAGATCTGCATTAACACCTATGTTAAATAAAACCCTAAATGTAAACCACTTGAACCAGGTGAACCACTTACCAAAATGAAAAACTACGAGTGGAGGGTAGTAGCAATCGGCCCACAAATAGTACACCCTAACCCAAGGCACAAGGTCATTCAGTCACCCCTGACAGTACCCGATAGAAAAAAGCCAATGTTAGAGGGGAAGAGAAGAACTATTAACAGGGAACAAAGAGAACAACCCTTGCACTTACACCTAAAATGGGGTATATGCCTAACCCCATATAATGAATAGAGAAGAAAGCCGAAGAAGAATGAGATGAGAGGAAAGGAAAAGTTTTGAGTACTTACCCCAACACCTAGAAACAAGAAATGGAGAGATGGACAGAGTGGTGAGATGTTCGGCAACCAGAGGAAAGAAAGGTTATTCGGCACAAACAAAAGCCAGAAGAAAAATCAAAAGGGTAGAGGAACAAGAAGGGAGGGAACCTATTTGGTAAAAAGAAAACAAGTTGCAGAGAGAACAAAAGAAGTCGGCTACCAAAAAGACCCCAAAACTGAAAGAGAAAACTACTAAAAAATGATAGTTTTCAAGAATGGGAACCAAAAACCTCACAAATTTAGCACCTCAAAGGCCAATAGCCGAATTTTCATGACGTAAACACTTCACAAATTCATTAGCCTTCAACACATTAAACACCTCCCCATTCGGCTACAACTCTCCCAATTTCAAATTTCCTTGATTCACTTCTTAATTCTCTGATGCGAATCTGGTCGCATCATGTTTTGACACAACTTGC